>VXAA01007338.1:1245599-1350258 GCA_013399115.1 Anseranas semipalmata
AGCGGGGCTTCTGGGGCTCGTGGCTCGAGCAGAGCTCCCGGGTGGAGCAAACATCCGCAAACAGAACAAACCTGATCCTGCGCCGGTTCCAGAGCGGCCGCGCTGCAGGTCGGTTGCGTGCTGCTTTCCCATAGCAGGATTTGAATACCAAGGAAATAAGGTTGCAAAACAGCATGCTAATAGGAAAGTATGAGATTAAAAGGAGATAAGGAATCAAAGGTTTGTTTTTAAACGTCCTAGCCTTTAAGATAGCGTTCCGTAGTCTTAGCTGAGATTTGCCAGGAACTAGGACAACATCTGCAATCAGATTTCTGACTGATAAAGTCGTGCAGACAGCAGCAGGGCCCTAGTGTGTAGGTGTTAGTAAATACCAAGAGAACCCGTGCTTTCTGTCTGTAGTGAGGTGACATGATACATTAATGTACTGTCTCATGGGTCTCTTCTTGTTCTTGTATGAGCATGGCTGCTAACCGATCGGTAAAGGGCATTGTGTGCTCTTGGGAAACGCCACACAAGACTAATGCTAACATCACTTTGTTGTGACTTCACACCTGTATTGTCAAAACCTTACAGCTGTAATCAGAGACGTATCTAAACTTTTCTATTTTTACTTTCTTCCCACCTAGTACTGTTGACTTCATTGGCAGCTGCTATTTTACTGAAATCTGCAAATGCAAACTGAAGAACATTGCGTGTTTAAAGTGGTAAGAATGTCACTCAATGACACTAACACCTTATAAAGCATGCATGCACTGCCGCAATACTGTTTAGCCTTCTCACTGTACACTGCTGCAGTGCAAAAGTTAAAGGATGAATGAACAGATTGCATATTTTATTTCAAATTTAATGCTGCCTGATAGAAATTCAGCCCACTACTTCTGGGCCTGGCTGCCAGTCTATTTCTGTGCAAGTCCCAAGTGGAAATGTGACAACCTTGTCAGTAGTCTGAGTATATGGGAAAGCTTGCATGCCACCTGCCTGATTAAATGTCTGCTTCAACACTGAGATAATTGTGTGAATACGACCACAGTAAGAAGTACTTACTCATATTCTAATTAATAGAACATCCTCTTGGCAGATCTAGTTGTCGCTAGCAGATGGAAGATGCTGTCACTAAAGTTCTTGGAGTTCTTTTATCCTCTTTACTAATGTATGATATTTAAGATTAAAAACAACTCCGGTAACACATTTCATTTAGAGTCGGAGCTTTCAGCTCCATAACTGAGACTTTTACCTTGTTCAGATTTAAAGGGAGGGGGGGCAGGTTATGATAGGAACATAGTATTTTAAATTTTATGACAGAAATAGAGAAACTGAAATATCTCACTGGAGTGCATGACTGAGAAAGTAGAAAAACTGTCATTCTAGGTTTCAACCTAGGAGAGCAGATAAAGCTTCAGTATTCTTAGTCTTATACTCCTCCTACTCCCGATACTCTCTCAAACGCGGTGCTTCTGTACAGATGGACTGTATGTGCATGGTGGATTTGATTCCAATGCAATCACTGGCCTTCAAAATAAAGATACATCACCATTGGTGATACGATACCATTGTTATGTAAACTAATCTGGATTACACAATTTAGGTTACTGAATGGTTCTCTATGCCAAAGATCTAAAATTTAGATATTCTGTAACTCCTGACAGATGTTCTCTAAATATTTAAAATGCTTGTTTAATTATGTTTCCTTAACTTTATCAAAATAGGAGCATCACATAATGATCTTGTACCCTGGCTATTTAACATTAATTTGAGCTAGAAGAAAACAACACCAATCTTTTCATCAGGCATTTATGTTGCTCATTATTTCACTTGTCTTTCTAGTGGTAACATTGTCGGTTATCATGTGATTTCTCCCTGCAAACCTTGCCTGCTGTCCTGTAATAATGGCCACTTCTGGATGTTTCATAGCCAAGCAGTCTTTGGCATCAACAGACTAGACTCTTCTGGTAAGGAACACATATGTTTCCTTCTCTTCCCTGAAATCCTGAATTCCAAATCCTCTTTCTAATGAGGCATCTCAATATAGTTAAAGCATATGGAGAGCGTATAACATATGGAGGCATACGGCAAGTGTTACTGTGTTGCTAATCTAGCAAACTACTTTGGGGGAGGTAGTTGTAGCTACTTTGTAAATTAAAATTTCTAGTAGAAATTAATTTTCATCAGAAAACTTAAACTACCCGTTTTTGTGGATGAAAGTCAGGATTTTCTGGAGCAATATTATAACTGCTATAAACAACACAGCCGCCAGCTGCTATTTATAGCAGTATGTATAGCTTTACCGTGCTATAAGGCAGCTGTCCGATGGGCACTCTTTTTGGGTGAGTCATATTGTCACTTTGACCCTGTATAACTGAGTCCCCATTTACCCAAGCTGAAATTACAGCTCATGCTAGCTCCTTTATTCAGTTAGATCTTGTCTGGATGCCAAGTGTCTAGCATAATTTGCCTTGAGTCCTCAGGAGTGTATAGCATTCTGACAAATCACTTCTCCTCCTTGCACGTGGGAGTAACTTGTTGTCTAAACCTTTCAGCGTCACCTGTGTTTCAGATCAATGCATTTAAAAATAAATCAGCCATGAGGGAATTAACAATAGCTACATGAATTAGCTATATGAATACACCAGTAGACAAGGACTTACTCTTTGAACTATGCTGTAAATAACAACACTTCCAAGATAACTTTGGAAGAAAAATAGGAAATAATCTTAATATATTTAACATGAATGTGACTTACGAGGTTTTGCAATGATAAGAGTAGCTATTTTCACTGAAAATAGACAGTTGAGCAACTTAAAAGTAAGGTCACAATCCAAAAATACTTTTTTTTTTTTTTTTTCTTCCTCTTCTGTCTTACCTCCTTCCCACCAGGTGTGAATGTATTGCTCTGGGGCAACTTGCCAGATTTGGAGGAAAACACAGATGAAGATATGTCATGCATCTCTGAAGAGGAGTATATCAGATAGCATTTATCTACAATATACTACAGTATCTTCCCTAGATACATTCCTTTGCTGTTTGTTTTGGACTTTTCTTTCTGCTGGTCCATCAGAGCTTAAACAACAGAGGGAAGTAGGAAATCTGGAAAACAATCCTAAAAAAAAAAAAGTCAGCTTGTTCTTTCACTGTAGCCTTCCTCAAACTCTTGCCTCTGCCTTGTGTGGATCATTCTGACCAGAGACACGCCTTGATCAGATCTGCATCTCTAATATCTGGACATGCAGATGGCAGGTGCATTTACTGAGGTCTAGGTCTGGTTTGTTCTTACACTTATGTCTCAACAGTTGACATGCCTTCTTGACTGTATTTTTCTTCTTTCCTAAAACAGTATTCATGGAGCAAAGTCTTTCACATGCTGTAAGTACAGCTTAAAAATCTTGAGAAATGGTTGGTTTGGTTGATGGATGATGCTCTGAAGGAACACTGCTTTTGTAGTTACACAGACCATTCATTGCCCAGAGCTTTCATTCCAAGTATACAGAGTTGCTGAACAAGTGTCTTAAAGTGTTATAGCTTTGGCTCTATGATCTGGCTCTCTCGCTTTTAGCAGTTTGTTCTCTAGGTATCTGAGGCATGTTAGGATGCTCCTGAATGTGGACTGGGGGGCTATCTTACTGAGTCTTCCTGTCTTCATCTTTCAGTACTTTTGGGATCATGTTTCTGCAGAGANGGAGTTCGTTAATGTCTAACGTAACTTCAGAACTACACTAAAGTTTTTAAGATCCGCAATAAAATCCATCCAGTTTTGTGTTATTTTTTTCACCTTATGGGATAGGCATCATTCTAAAATAGAACTTAGTCATCTGATTATGTCTCTTTCTAGAATGGAAAAAAAAAATCAAGTTAAATATTCAGTGTTCGTGCCTAGCCTTACATCCTGAAGCATAGAGACAATCTCATTCCTCTAAGAAGTAATGGATTTAAAGTTCATTATCCGAGTTGTTACAGTCATAGTATTTAATTTATGAACTAAATACTGTCCCCTTCAGCTAGTCACGTGAAGGATAATCTTTGGAAAATTCAAGTTACAATCGCGTAAGAGAACTGACTACATTTTAAAATTTGGATTGATGCCAAACAGATCATTCTATAGCCTCTCAGGATACTTTGAAGAGGTGCAATGAAGACAGATCTGACATGTCTTGGTATTTTTACTGCATGTTATATATTTCTTAATTAACGGTGCTACCTCTTCTGCATTGTTTAAATGTATATTGGTGTGTGTGCATATATATATACACGTGTGTGTGCCTATGTATATCTATATGTCTTGTTTGGATTTCCTGTGATATGTTTGCTCATTAAATAAAAGGTTTGGACTATGTACTCTTCTATGGGCTGTAATAAATATGGATATATAATGATATCAGATAATGAAAACAATGAAACAGTATCTTTTATCAAAATCAAGTTGAATAATTAGGTTCTTCCTACTGCGATTTTGTTTTAGAGACCAAAAAATCCTCTTCTCTTGGTTGAGAAACCTTCAGCTTCTCAGTCTTAAGGGCATTTAGTTAGTTAACTCCTGTATAACACAACATCCCACTTCTTGCCAGTTTTCTATGCTGCATGAATTAGAATATGTTGTAACTGCAGTAGTAAGCTGGCAAGGTGACATTAAACACAAAGATTTTTTCCAACAGAATTCATGACCTAGAAATACATCTGATACTGTTTGTTTTTGTATAAGGAACATAATAGTTAAAAAAAATTTCCATAATAGGATTCTGCATTGTTGCAAGCTCCACACTCAACCACTTTCAACCTTCCCAAAACTCGCTTCCACAATTATGAGTCAATTCTGTGTCAGTGGCAGTAGAGCTGTTCTCACTCTTTACCCATAGTGTGGTAGAGGACTGTAATTTCTTCACAGCAAGTCAATAATTCTCGATTTGCTCTCTATCTGTTCTTGCACATAGAACTGGAAGTTCTACTGTGAACTACTTTAATTACACAGTCCTGTTTGAGCTAGTTCATCTCAGTCAGGCATCAGCTTGAAATAAAAAATGAGCCAACTCTTAAGTAAGTTAGTTCTATCCTTTTTTGAGGATAAAGAAGTTGTAGGTATTATTATACAAAGTAAACAAACGTCATCTATTGCTCCAGCTGTTATGAATGTTACCAAACAAACAAATCATATGTAGGACTGCTTTCTGTATGAAATTAAAAAAGAACTGACTAAGCAGTTTGTGGTAAAGCCACTACTCCCTATTCACAGGGCCCTAATATTTTGGGTTGAAGTTCCAAGGCTCACCCTGTATAGGGAAATACTTTCCAGGTTGATAGATACCTCTAATACAAAGCAGCTGACACAAAACTAGATCAGTACTTCTAGAAACCGTCCCAAATACTTCAACCCAGCCAAAGCTTTGCTTGAAATAGAACAACTTATGTCTCTACTTTGTAGTTCTTTTGCTTTCTCTATACCCTTTGACATAAAAGATATGTATGTTGTAGCAAAGCCCTGGGATCTTGTGAATCGCTTGGCAGGATATGGTTGTAAGGTATGTGGTATAATCATGCTGAACATTAAGACAGATAACTTCCAGAACAAATGGATCAGCAGGGTTCAGCTTCCTGCTGGATCTATGGCCAGTCTAACACAGAAAAGCTGGGTAGCTGTTGTCTTTGCTAAGGATCGTACAGTGAAAGTACGTGATCTTTGCTGTGCAGCCAATGGCATCAAAAGCAGAGCGCAAAGCTGAAAAACAAGAACCCAGTCCTAAGGCCTTTCTCTTCTGCTCATTAAGGTACACAAGGCAAGTAATTGTAAGAACTTCAGTGTCTCTAATCAGATCTGGTTTTATTCAGAAGAGATTAAACACAGGCAAAAAGCCTTAAATTTTAGACTCAAAGGCAGTGCTACCGCAAGACTTTCAAAGTCTCCTGGCGTTAACAACTTAGCTGAAATCAATGCAGTCAGCCTTAATGCCCGAAGTATTACCTCTGCCACGGGGCACTCATCTGTCACACAATGTACCAGGCCCACGTACAGCAGCTCTGCAGCTATGAGCTGTTGTGTAATACGGACTTGTAGGTTCAGGGTCACTGATTTCTTTGGATGAGAACATTTGAAAGTAGAATTCCAAAAGCCACTGAGGACAAACGGCTTCAATTTGGATCACAGGACCCTTTGCAATTATCCTGCCATTGACGGCCAACCGTTTTCTTTTCTGCAGTTCACAATTTGCAATTCTAGCTGGAGGGGTAGGAGAAAGTCATAGCAAGGCAGTGATAAATTGATTCCCCTTCATATTAAATAAGGCTTACTAGAAAAAAAAGCACATTTAAATATTCTTCACTATTTCAGTGCAGATTAATGCCTAATCATAATCTTACATTTATGTAACACCATTCATCCCAAAGTGCTTTACAATGACAAACAGTTAAGAATTCCTTCACCATTGAACTGCAGCCAACTCCAGGATGCAAAGCAACTGCCAAGTAGACAGCATGCTGCAAGGACCACGGTAAGCATCATTCTGTAATGAAATTCAGTATGTGATCTCTATCAGTACAAACCTATATGTTGATTATTGAGGGAAGTTCAACTTGAAAGGCACTCTTTTCTTAGCCTGGAATGCAGTTCATCCACTTCAAACCAGATGACAGATGGGTCACCTCTCCTAGGACTGGGACCTAGAGTCCCTGGGTTTGAATCTGAAGAAGAGTCCTGTGATAAGAGACAGAAATGACCAAGTTATCTCAGCTCTACTGTCTGGTATGCAAGAGCTGGCAAGAGCTGGCATGCTTTTTTAAGTCAGTTAAAATGGTCATTTATTATAAATCACCTAATTACTTTGTCATGAGAGGTCATTGTTACATAGTTTATTACGTTTGCAATGTGTGGTTTCTGAAAGCATACCCCAAGGAACAGCGCATATCCCAAGTAAACAGGCTTTGTGTACTATTATTTGGATTAAGGGAGTGTCTACAGGCTAGTATAGTATAACAACTATGGGTGCCTATTGTGCAAGAACCTGGACAAGCATAGTGACTTGTATTCTCTGAGAACTTGCACTGTAAACAAAATAGCCACAGGATGGTAAGGGAACGGCACAACTGGCTCTGTCAGAGGGGATCAGAGGTAAAGCCTGAACTGTGGAGATCTGAACAGGAGTCTCCTTAGTTCCGAGACTGCAGCAGAGAACTGAGCTGGGCCTGTTCCTGCAGCTACGGATCAATTCTCCTTCGTATTCCAACGTGCATTTGCAAGTTTATGAATATATTCAGCTCTCCTAGCACACGTACTCAGTCATCGCAGACTTCACACAAGAAGCTGTCTCTATGCCAGCGTTTCTGGAGTTCTACTGCATTATTAGGTTTCTCTCTTGCTCTATCATACAAAGTGGATATACCCTATAGCCAAATACTTATCAAAAGCATACATGGAAAACAGGTTATTCCAAACCTGTATAGATTCAGAATTCATAGAACTAAGAAATGTGCTCTCCAATTTATGCAGTATGCAAGAATGACAAGAGAGAAAAGCAGGATGCCTGCCTCAAACATCTCCTGTGAAATTAACTCCAAGCTGCTGATGCACCACCCAAAATTCCCTCTCATCAGGAAATATCAACTGTGCTATGCTTTGAAAAAGCATCAGCATTTTCCAAGCAGCTATTAGCCAGGGGGACATTTTAGCTGCTTTGCTGTCTGCAATGTGTCTTGTCATCTTGCATGCGTGACACAAGCTTAACAAAGTGAGTCTGCACTCTATTGATTTCTCATTAGAAAGCATGCCTCACATTTTGGACAGCAGTGAGGGGAAAAAATAACAGGGAACAAAGCTGGTCAAATATAAGCCAAACAAAATCTCTGGTGCTTCTCTTCTTATGTCATCTGAATACTGACAGCTTGATATCTCTGGGTAATGCCACACAAGGGAAATTAGCACCATAGCACTCTTATGCACTGCCATCTGCATGTCAACGTATGTAGAAATTTGTGCAGGCAGCTATAAAGCAAGGCTGATAAAAAAGACTTGATCTTTTGCATTTCTCTGACTACACTTACTTCCTGGAGAAAAGTGCTAATTAAAAATAACCCAGTATCGCCCAAACATAACTGCAGCTACACTAGGATTCTTCCCTGCTGTGCTACAGCAGAAGCTTATTAGTTCATCCCACTCAAGCATATGGCCTGTTTTAGGATAGGAAATTTCCACTAACAGAGAAGACAATGCCAGAAATACAGGTGTTTTGGGACTGTATTCCTAAGCGATTTAGGAACATAAAACCAAAAGGAAAACAGGTCTTGTGTCTACTGGGCACATCTGACAGTTCTATAGACAAAGGCAAACTAAAGAGAATTTAAAATAAATAAATAAAGTCGTATGATTTTGCCTCTTCTTATCTATCTGCCTTCCAGAGTCAATGCCACGCTCCAGCAACAGACTGCCCAGATAAGCAAAGGGGCTTGGGGACCAAAGAACATTGAAAAAACTGGGAATATGAAGCTCACACACCCTTTGTCTGCACCTTTTGGAGCTTTTCCCAGTAGCTGCTCTTTTATTAAAAATTATTTGTTGTAATTTTAAAAAGTGTAAATATATATTTATATATATAAAAATATATCTCTGAGACTGACAGAGCTTCAGCAAGAATGATTCCGGCCTGTTATTTATGTGAAGCTTACAGAACACACCCAGACAGCTTTTTCAACAGACATTGGCAATGGAAGAGGTACAAGATGGCGTGCAGGCAGTATTCAAGCATGAAGCAAGCTGCGCTGAATTTGAAGAGTGCCAATCTTCAGTGTGAGCACTACAGGAAGACTGAGGCCTAAATTAAAGCACACTGTGTGAAGCTAGAAACCCCAAAACATTTGAAGACCAGCATAGATAGGATCTATGCCCAAAACAGGACTGAGTGCACCTTCAAAAACTGTATTTAAGTAAAACTGTGTTACACTACTAGATACAAAATCTAGGCCCTTACAGATTTTTTAAATGACTTCAAAGCCACTTCCTTTGACTGATTCACTTACTCTCTCGATTCATCACTGCATAAGTAGAAATAGAGAAAGAAGTAGATGGTTTTAGGCCACCAGAATACCAAAACTGTCATAGTTTCCTCACAGAGTGGTCAATGAATCCTACACCATCAGATAATTATTTGGTTAAAAAGACAGATGGAATAATACAGGGTCACATTTGAGGGATGATTGTGAAAGCTGCTACAGATTCACCCTAGCATTCACTCAGATATTAACAAATGCCTAAAATGTTTGGAAAAAAAATGAAGCAATCCGCTCTTGTGCAAAGGTTCATCACAAGACTTTCCACAATGTTGCTCTGTTCTTGTAAATTTTTATTGGAACACAGGTTGGAAGTGAATTTTACTCTGTGAAGTGAATTTTACCCCAAATCCAAATAACTGTGTAGCTTAGAAGTGAAAACTCAGATGGGTACATTTTTTCCCCTTACCTGCTACTAGAAGGCAGCATTCATAAGCGTCAGGAAGTATAAATTCAGCAGAATATGCCCATTTTTTAATTCCAGTCATTATGTGGAATCAAAATTCAAACACTGCTTAAAAAAAATGGCCCTGGCCACTATAAGAAACCTTTTGTCTTATGAACTAGATGCCCACTTTGATTTGGTACAAACATGCCAGTGATAACTCATGAATCTGAATCACTCCTTGCCTCTCTGCCACTCTGATGGAAGATTCTCAGTGAACGGAGATGCACTTGCTGTAATCCAACCACAAAAATCATAGGACTTAACAACAAGAGGCTTTTGGACAGTGGCAGGCACTTTGATAACAACCTGCCACTCATCCTGGATCATTTGAGCCTCTTCCAGCTCCTGCCAGGGGGTTCAAAACTTGGGCACAGATGATTTTGGCATTAATTGTAGTGTACATTGCCAGACCTGACAACAGAAGCAGCATCACTTTCCCCTCCCAGTGCCTTGCTACTGTATTTAGATCAGTTCCATCTCTTCCTGTGCTATAAGGGCTAGCAAGAGATGCCAGGTGAATCCAAGCCTGCCATTTTCCAAAGCCCAAGGGACAGCAGTGCAGTTATCCCCACGCTCTGTCCCCAGTAAGTCTGATTTTGTAGTCCCTGTGTTCTCCTGAGCCTCCCTACGGAGATCAAAGACAGCTATGTTTGGGTGTGTGCATGCACATACATGCATGGAGAAGACACCTTAATTATGGTCTGAAAATTTCTCTGTTAGAAAAAGAACTCGCTCCCTCTTTGTCATTTCCCTCACCTCTCCTCCACAAAATCTCATGCTGGCCTGATTCACTCCTTGAAGCCAGCCTTGGATTGCAAATGGCATAGGGACAAGAGGCATCAACCAAGTATATCTTAGCTGGAAAATGTGCACTTTGAAGAGCAGAAACTCAATACCAACACAGGCTTTGATGCCATAGCACAGACCCAGGGACTTGTTTCTTAAGCTTTACCTTCCCTAATCACTGAGTTGTCAGATCAGCGGGCACTGCAAAGGAGTCTATCCAGCTGGTGGAAGGGGAGACGCTTAGGCACAAATGACTACTTTATTTGGTTGCTATTTTCATAGACACTGCTGATTGGAGAAAAAAAATAAATAAAAATCAGGAGACTGTCATCTTCCTTTTGCTGGCTTGGTCACAAAAAGGGAACAGTGCTGGGAACTCTCAAAGGATGTCATAAGACAGCAGTTTTCGGCATAGATTATAAGTCAAAACTCTGCCTAACTGAAGCTAGGGAGAAACAACCCTTCAACAAAAGCTGCACAGACTTTTGGCATCTTCTTCTGGCCATTGCTAGAAAGAGAAAAAGCACTCTCCTGAAGGGTTCACAGCCTGACATGGTGTTCTAAGTCTCAGAGAAGAGCTGGGACATGGTGGCTGCTATCAGACAAAGCCAACCCAGGATACTCCCTGCAGTGCAGTGCTCCAGAGCGCAGGCAGCGTGCCAGCATGGCATCGCCTCTGCAGGCTGCCACACACAGTGACTGAGCCTTTGGTCAGGACCCAGACTGACATCAAGAACACCCTTGTTTCTTTCCCTCCTGCAAGCGAGGCTGCTGTTTGCAAGATGCGGCCTCTGAAGGGGTGTAACAAAGCCAGTGGGAGGGAAGGTGTAAAGTACAGGCTTAGCCTGGTGAATCTATCAAGAAACCTGCAAGGCTTGTGCACACCTTAGCAAACTGACCCCAGGTGCTGAACCAGTTGGAATGTGCTCAGGGGAAAAAGGTGTATACAAAAAGTTGACAAGACTCGCCCTTTCTCTCGCCAGAAAGGTGGGGAGGCTGTCTGCAGCAAGTGATGTCTGGGCATGCCAATCTGAGCAAGGGAGCACATCTAGGCCACCCAAAAGATGGGTCTATTGCTATGCTTGGGCAGACTGCAGGTCCTTCCCACTCAGGTCCCTTTGCCTTGGCCAGCTCTGCAGGAGACAGCTGCCTTTATTCCTGCAGTCTGTGAATATCCCAGTATCTTGACAGACAGCAATCCTATGCTTCCAAAGCTCTAGTAACAGTTTCTGAATATTTTTCTGAGCCAGACAGGAGCACTTCTGCCTCCCCCAATATCTTCCAAATTCTTTTGCAAAACAGATAATCCGATTCCTTCCTCTTCCCACTTTTAAACATGCAACATTGTTTCATGTTAAATAGCATGTTTCGTGTTTGCCAAACTGGCTTTTTTTTCCTGCCTTTATAGTTTTGCTGGTGTAAATTGTCAACCTCTTGTCCCCAGAATACCCATTTGTCAGCCTCTGCAGACACCCAGTGGTACCCTGTGAGCCCTGTGCAGTACTCTCATGGTGCTGATGCACACCAAAGGTGACAGTCTTTCCTATTGCTGGGGTCACATAGCTTGAGAATCTCCTGAAGTTACTACTGGAAAAGCATCCTTGTAAGATCACCACAGGCACAAATTGTGCCCCACGCATCAAATACCTTCTCCAGCTGGTAGAGTCCTGTGGCCAGAGCAGGACAACTGCGCTTCCATCTAACCAAGACATGGTCTGTACAGAATGAGGCTGAAGCACACAAATAAGCAGGGCTGGGGGTGGGGGTTAGTACTGCAAATGCATGCGTGTGCACGTTCCGTGGTGATCTGGGGGTCTTCCAGCTCTGGGTCTCAGCACGATAACTGTCATCAGCCCACAGAATAAGAGACACTGGCATTATGCTCAACAGATTTGCATTCAGAGTGATAATGGAAAATCCAACTGAATTTATAACTTCATCCAAATCTTCAGACCGAGAGGTTCCTCAGCAAAGCACTAAGTATTTAATTCTCTGATAATGGAGTGAAATAAAGAGAGCAGGGAAAAAGCAAGGGCTCACTATCAATGGAAACAGAGAAAGGGACACTGATATTTTAAGGCATCCACCTTTAGGTTATAAGCTGCTTATCTCAGACTGCTACATATGTGGTCTCCTTGGGAACAGAGTCAGACAATAAATCAGATGTGCCAACAACATTTATCAGAAGCTCCAACTAGCCAAAAACATCAGCTCTCCTAAGAATGCCAAATCAGTTTTGCAAGATGCATGGCCAAGCCTGGAGTCACTCTTGAGGCATGCAGCAGGGGTGAGAAATGCTGCTATTAAGCTCAAAAGAAATGTTGCTTACATTACTGTTCCTTATTGCCATGTCCTCCTGGAGCCGTGGGCTGTATCAGAAGCTTCAAAGGAAGGTGAAAAGGCAAAAATCAAGCTGGCATTGTGTAGGCATGGTTAATGCACAGGCAGGACAATGTCTGTGTATCATGTGCCCAGTCAGCCACAGAAATAACCCTACCTGTTCTTCTCACAGTTAGAAACATGCAAGAGATTATTGTTGTCTTGTTCTGAACAGGAAAAAAAGCAATATATGGATAGAAAATGATAGGAATAAAAACAGCTTGAGAAAAGTCAGCAAGATTAGAGTACGAATATTCTCTAACTGCAACTCTGCTGCCAGACACCAGAAAAAAATCCAGACATTTCATATGTGCAGAAACAAAACAATCTCAACCAAATCTCTCTTTGAAAAATGGTGAAAATTTCCCAACCAGTTCCCAAATGTTTAGCTGCTTATGTGTAACTAAAAGAATGTCATGGCAGGCATTCTCGGGGCAAAGACCTCTGTCTCATTTGCAAGGGATTTGGCCAAGAATTAACAAGTGCAAAAGCAATGGCAACAACTCTGCTTGGCAAGTCTTATTCATCCAGAAATCCTGACCTCCAGTGGCACCAGACATACTTTGGCGGGCATGTGATGTGGTAACTGACTCACAGACTAGGAGCAAATGTCTTTTGCAAAAGCATCGAGGGAACTGGGTGAAAACAATGCCAGCATCTGGTCATGACACAACCTTACCTGTGGGCCCCAAAAGAAGAATTGGTCACCCATTCCCTTACACATTGTGAAGTGACTTTAGCAATGTAGGGCTTCTTAAAAAAAACAGCTTACACCTGATCTGGCCACATGTTGGCAACTGTCACTGACCTCCACATGACAGACATGGTACCAGCTCCCTGGCTATCATAGCCCCATGGGCAACACGTTTTGGAGCATACCTGAGTGCAACCACCGTCCTCGCACCACAGCCAGAAAAAGATGGGAACGAATGGCACGGCTATTTGAACTACAGAACCAACAGGCTCTGAATTTGTCCCTGCATATGTAGTGCTAATAAGGGAGAGGATTACACTGCAGGCCCTCTCCCTGATCCCAGTGTTTTCAGAGACTACAAAAACGATTTCCAGCATCCAGCTGCAGCCCTGTCTGCAAGGGGAGCAGCAGACCAAGGGGGTCATTCCCCTGTCACTTGCAGCAGAAACCAGAGATGCCTCCAGGGCAGCAACGGAGCTGCAAAGGCTTTTCCTTGCCTGGAAGCAGCGCGATCAGCCAGCTTCAGCCTAATTTAACAGCACTTCCACTTCTAGCACGCCTGTCATTTGCGTGGCTCAATCACACGTCTCGGGCTTCCCGAGCAGATGCACAGCGACGCCCGCCAGCAGTGCCGCGCTGCCAGACTCCCCCACCCCCGACCTGCAGCGCTGCCAGGCCCCCGGAGCTGACAGCCCCCCCCGGAGCTGACAGCACCCCCCGGAGCTCCTCCTGCCCCCGCCCCGGGCACCGCCTGGACCCGGGCGCGCCGCGGCCGGCACTATGCCGCCCCCTGCCGGAGCCCGGCCCCGGCGGGGAAACGCCCCGCGAGGGCTCGTCCCCGCCGCACCCCGCCGGCAGCGCCCCGGCCCCGGCCCCGCGTTACAATCCAGCGCACCGACCCGAAGTGCAGTTGTGCAGGGTGGGAGGCCGGGTCATTGACAGCTCTCGCCAATGGGTTTACTAAAGCGTAACTCCATCCCATGCATCAGGTACCCTTCGCACAAGTTTTTCCAATTAAAATTGACAATGTAGTACAGAAGGAAGGAGGCCTGCTCAGCATCTGTGTTCTCCTAATGTAGACAACAGAAAAAAATCCACTTCTCACCTTTCTGGGCACCACAGCAGCCTCTGAGCACTCCCGAGTACCTGCCACGTCCCTGCAGTGCAGAACTCTCGGAGCCACACCGTGCCTGCTTTCGGTGAGCTGCCTCTTCCAGGAAGCACCCAAGACCTTCAGACACACAGACAGCATAGCAAAGAACCAAGCAGCCCCCTTTTCCACTAGAGGACAGTGCCACACTGGAAAGGACAAACCCATCACCACTGTCTGCTTTTCAAAGCACTCTCTCTGAATCACATCTGGTAAAGCTGACTTGTAGCTAAAGCAAAGAACAGACAGTTAACTTGTAGCCAGGAACAGACCAAAAAGGAAGGACAGGACGTCCCATCCAGCTGTTGCATAGTCCTCTTACTCTTCCTCTGTACAAAGACATTTAGCAGCCGCACAGGAAAGGTTTTTTAATCTGTCAGACATCAGTTGCTTTACGCTCCTCATCTGTTGGATTTTCTTGCTCTGCCACCTTCTATACTGCATTATGCTAGGACAGAGATTTTGGCTTAAAATCTCTGCTCGTCTCACTGATGACTGAATGACCAGATCTATTCCCGTTCACTTTATTTTCATTCCCTTGCCCTGTGAAGGCGGCCAAGCCCTGGATAGAAGGTTATTATAATGACCACTTTCAAGTGGGTGTTTTTCTGCCATTAACCACTGTTTTTATCATGATGATGAGATAGAGATATGGACTGATTGAGTAAGCGTAGTTCAATGGCACTTCTGCACAGAACAGCCCCAGTATCTGACAATGCCAGGATGGGAGAAAGCAGTGCTTTCAAGGAAATCATCAGTCTGTACTAGACAGGCAATCTAATTCATGACTTCCATCTTTCCCTTTCTACATGAGTTGCAACTGAACCTTTTCTGATGTCTTTCTGCATTAGCAAACTAAAAAATGAGGGGAAGAATAAAGTCTGTAGAAGTCTCAGAAATGGTTTAATGCCTTTGCTGAAGTTTTCTTCTGGTTAATCTTTAATTTGACTTTACAAACCCTTTTGCAGCTGTGCTTTGTCTTTTGGCGAAGTGCAGATTTTCCATAGTCACAAACAGCTTCAAATCCCGTAACTGCCATTACCTCTTCTTCACTGGCCAAACCAAGATCATCCCTAGAGAATATGATGACTGGGACTTGGTTTCCCATTGCCAACACCCTTCTCTGGGAACTTGTGCTGAAGTTCAGTGCACGCTTAATGGTCTGTTTTCCCTCAAAAGTGTCATCAAGTGACTACTAGGTAATGGAGTGCCATTTAAATCCAATTAAATATCTCCTTACCTACTCAAGACAATTGAAACAAAAGAAAACAGCTATTGAAACATCATCCAGAGAGGAGGCCTTTAGCGGAGGTAGACATGGGCGTCAGGATTTAAGAACATCCAAGAAACAGTATTCATGACAAGCAGGATTGTTGAACTGATTCACTTTGATTTCCTTCATTAACAACCAGTCTGCCTGAAGTGAAGCAAAGCTAAACAAATGAGGTGAAGAATGAGGTTTTTGGAGGAGGCAGAGTCAGATCCTGATCATTAACACTTTTGTAGCTTTTAAACATTTCCCAATGCTGTAACTGGGTTTCTCTCTCTGGTGACAAAAGCTGCTGCTGCCTTGGCTTTGAGCTGAAGTCCAAGACAAAACAACAATAAAATTCTATGTTTAATCTAACACAGCCTCCCAGAAGTACACACTTTGTTGGAACTTATTAACCAGCTCCCAGCTTGTTCCCTGCATAATCAGTTTGTACTTCAAAGTCTCCTCTAGCAGACAGAGCTAAATGATGGTGTTAAATTCACTCATGTATAAAATTAATTAGTTTTGGGGCAGGACAGTGGATATTGGTTGTCAGAAGTTGAGATATTAGTTGAATGGGGTTGCCCAGGGCTCTGGGGACCTTTGTAACTTCCCAAGCAATACCTTGTTCCCGTGTATCCTGAATGAGGGCTTTCAAGTGGGGCAGATGAGAAGAGCACTGGTGGCTCCCTGCAGCGTATTGTTCAGGAGCATGAGAATTATCCCTGAGCAGAGCAAAAGGCTGCTCTGTGCTTGCAGAGCGACTGCTCCCATACTTACAAATAAATGCACACTTGCAAGACCAGGATTTTAGTCCAGGTACCAGTTACTGCCACAAAAGTCATCCAGCATTATAAATTCCCTTCAAAACTGCTGCACTGCTCTCTGCCTGGGGTAGCTGAGGCATCCAGCGAGATGTCTGAAGGCCAGGCTCTGCAAGAGCTTTGGCCAAGCCTAGGGTTAGTTGAGGCAGAGACCCCAGGCTGGCTGCTGTGAGGAGCAGGGGATTCTGTTATGCACAAATTACCCAAGAGGGAAAACAGCATCTGGCTAATTACCCGCTCAAGCAGTAGGCATAGGTCACATCGGGGAGCTGTACCTTTTCCTCTGCATCTCTGGTTTCCTTCTAGGATAATCCTTTCCCAATTAGCATTAGAGGACTTAGAAATTCATTTAATTATGTTTGAGTCTCACCATCGAATCTACCAGTCCGAGGGACCCTGGACCCACGAGGCATCAGGGGCAGGTTCAAATCTCCGTGCCTTGTTTGGCTCAACACCAGGGGTTTAGCAGTGCTTTTCACATTTCACCTTAATCCAACAGTTAGCTGTAAATCCGCCCCCCTCGTCGTGGCTGTGCTTGCTCTCACCTCTGTGTGACAGGTGAGATGCTTTGGTAAGCCTCGAGGTGGAACCTGCTGCACTGAATTGAGATGAATGATATGCAAGGAAAGGCAACAGTTCTCTGGGCTACAGACCTAGATCACGACAGCCCCAAACTCCTGCCACACTCAATGGAGAGCTCTCTTCAGTGCTCAGAGGCAAGGCAAAAGGTCCTTAGATATAACCAGGCAAAGACAATCTACTAAATGTAAGCAAATGCAGGGCTTTGAAAGGCCCAGGGCAAAACCAGGCACACAAACACCATCTAGTCTGGAAACAACAGGACCACGATCAGAGCATGCTCGCTCTCATTTTGTGTTTTGTCAGACAAAACCCTGTAAAACCTCAAGCAACCAATGCATGAAAAAAGAAACATCTGTCCCTCCCACCCCAACCTTCAACACGTTTGTTGATTCCCCGCATTCACACACTTCTGCAGGTGACGGGGGAAAGCTCCAGTGTGAGCTCTCCTGAAGACGGTACAGAACAGACAACTTTTGTTGCTGCTACAGCAATATCCATATTCTCACTCCCATACAGAAGCCTTAAAGAAAAATCACCCCTTGGTGCTTGACCTGCATGTTAATTTGGTTCTTTTTCTAGACAACAGCAGCTCAGTGAGACAAGGAGATAATGTAGAGGCCAATGAAGAAATCCATTGATTTCAGTCTGTGGTTTCCCCACCAGCAGGCTCTCGCTACAGACTGTGATTTGCTTGCATGATGAAGTGATAATCCATTACAGCCAAGAATACTGGTCCACAGATCATTTGAATTATAAGTGATAAAACTATGCATTTGGCAGGTTCCAGAATGTCATTATCGTGAAACATGGGGCAACATTTCCCATTTACAGCAGCGCTAAGTACATCCTCATGGCCTTTCAAATCTGTTGTGCAAATGCATATGAAAATAGCTTTTAAGAGATGCCTTGGCAATTAGCACTGTACAGGCAGGGAAGAGTCAGCAACAAAGCAATTGTCTGGTAACGTTAACTGGTGTTCTTTAGAGCCACACAAACCAGACTGCCACAGACTAATCCAACCTTCAACTGAAATACTCCCTTGAATCTGTGATCTGCCTGGAAAATAAGAGTTATGCTCCTGACATGGCTTTTGCCTTAGTTTGCCGCTATCAGGCACTTAGAGGCACCAAGTCAGGTACTTGTTAGAATCAATTTTTGAGGAGGGGGCAGAATCATTTCTAATCCCTCTTGCTTGGGTACCTTGTTTCACTTTACAATGATTGTCCAATAAGTTGCTTTTATAAGAGCTCTAGATTGTTGGCTTTACCATCAAAGCAACAAACCGTTCTACAACTGCTGACTTCCCAGAGAAGTCCTAGACTATGAAAAGTTCTTCAGAAATAGATGGACAAATTTCCTACTTTGTAGACTGAAAATATCGATTTCTGTCTGTTCCTCGCAAGAGCCCAAAAGAAATCAGAGGTTGAACTTCAGGTTTAAAGAAAAAAAAAAAAAGGAGGCAGCAAAGCTGTGATTGCTGCAGGATGCGACCCTGACCACCGGGTGCAACGGGAAAATGCAGCCCTGCCTGCCGGAGCCTCAGAGCAAACCACAGCACCGAGGCTGCTGCCGGTGACAGCCCTCGGCTGCGTGCCGTGACCCCAGCCACCCGGCCCCAGGCAGGCAGTACATTTTGTGCAGCCGCTGTACTTTATCACCTTCTCCTCACACACGGGGGGGGGATTAAGCAGCATTAACTGCCTGCCCCAGGCTCCCGTCCTGCTGCCCTACCTGCCAGAGGACCGAGAGCAAGGGAGCGGTTCAGGATTAGCTACTCCTGTCCTAACCAAAGGACAAGGAGGTGCTGGCTGCGTGCTAGTGAAGGGAAGGACTTGCCACGCTTGCGCAAGCCCTCGCTGGCTGCTGTCTGTTCCCAAACGGGACGTGGCAGTGGTGGCGGCAGCACCGCGGCCATGGGCAGGCGGGCTGTGGGTCCAGCTGGGGGAAGGACGCCCCGACAGGGAGCCACAGCTCCCCAAAGCCACTGCAGCTGTCAGAAAGGCCGAAGCTGAATCTCCCAGTTCACGCCAGGAAAGGAGGCTCCCCTGGGCCACAGATCTCTCAGCGTCTGCTGTGCTGTTTTGCCTTATGCCTGGGTCTCCAGC
Source organism: Anseranas semipalmata (assembly GCA_013399115.1). Taxonomy (NCBI): domain Eukaryota; kingdom Metazoa; phylum Chordata; class Aves; order Anseriformes; family Anseranatidae; genus Anseranas; species Anseranas semipalmata. The sequence continues at coordinate 1,264,841 of VXAA01007338.1, forward strand.
CTAGCAGATCCTGGGACAGCGGGGACACTCAGAGCACGGTAATGAAATGCAGATGCCCGAGAACCAAGACCTACAGCAAAAAACTGCCAGACAAAGCCATCACCCCCATGCTATAACTCCATCAACACTACGAGTGTCCTCTGCCCACAGCCATTTAATTAGGAGAACCAGACAGTATATTTAGAGCACAGCTTTCTGCTTCATTTGCAGGAACCGTAGCGCGGGGAGGAGGCAGACCATTAGGGCTATGTTTCCTAGGAGATTTTCACACACTAAGATGGGAGAGAAAAAAAAAAAACAACACACATTTCATGTAGGCTGAAGGTAGAAATTCCACTGGCACTTCTGATCTGTTAAGCATGACGAGCAAAACTACTAGTGCAACTACAGTAGTGCGCTTTAATTGGGCTTATTTTGTCCTGTTCTCCATGTCACATACACAAAAAGACAGCAAGGAAAGGAAAGCACGCTGCTCAAACAGCTGAAGAGATGCAGCACATCCAGCAGCAGTTCTGGTGGCCAAGTCCTCACTGTGAGCTTCTCTCGACATCTTAAAGTCCCACAGCTTGGCAGTCCAAGAGCATTCAGGTAATTATGTCTAGTGAAGCGATTGCAAGGCAGGTAAGAAATACCCAATATCGACCATTTTAATTGAATGAAATAAGCCGACCTCAGGACTCGTGGTCCTGAGGACTCCAACACCTCAGGACTCCAAGAACTGGTCTCACGGGGGTAGCTGCATAATCCCAAACAAATTCCCTCAATATGCAGGCATAACCCGGGCCTGACTATCAAATAGGCAAGAACAACCTTTAATCACGAAGCCTTGAACTTTGCTTTGGCAGGGGGAGTACAGATCACTGCAGACATCCTTCCTATTATTCATCATCTTCTAATATATTGTCCTGAAACAGCTGCTCCTCTCCTTCCATCATCCTGATTGATGCTTCTCTTACCTGGAAGGCAATGGGTTCTGAATAACTGCAGTACTTTCATCAGGCAAGAAGGGGAACAAGTAGACAAAGCATATCTGAGGTCATGGAAAGGTTCTTGGTCACTGCCCCTTCCCTGAATTAAACACATCTTAAAGCTCTGCTCTTCTTTGTCTGCACCAGAGGTGAGGGAGGAGGGCAAGAGAAGCCGTGTCTGTCCCACGCCGGAGCACAGACTGCCTCCAGCACCCTCTTGCAGCCCCACTTTCAGCTGCAGATGCTGGAGGTGCCGACGCCTGGCACAGCCCCAGCCCCGCCGCGAGCTGCCCGCAGGACCCACGCGGACCGGTCCCCACGCAGCCAGGTCGGGACCGGAGCCCGGCGTTATCCATGCCATGGATGCAAATTCCCTAGCAAGGTTTTTATTTAAAGCAACACATCTCATCTTTACAGGGTGTAGGTCTGAAAATCGCATGCACAGATCAGACCTCCACTGTATAAGGCAAAATTCAGGACCTGAAGACAGTCCCTGTCCTGCAGCTGCCAGCTGCCGCTCTGTCTGTCCATCCAGAGCTGGCCAGCCCTGGATTTTCCCTACAGCTGCCTCAGGAGAGGACAAGAAAAAGTCATTTGTTTCCAAATGTAATTTTATTTATTTATTGTTGATTTTTAAGGTTGTGAATGCTCTGGCTGTGTCTGGTTTTTAAATGCTAATGATGATAACAGCAAAAGGAGATGAGGGAGCGGGGAAGGAAATTGAAGCATTTCACAGCTACCAAAGCCTTTTAACATCCCTGGCTATACAAGGAACCAACAGGGAGAATGCGAAGATGATAAACAAGTAATTTGCTGTCTTGAAGATGTCTGTAGCTTCGATTTCTCCTCTGGCAGTTGCCCCTACTTAAGCAGACAGCTTCCACACATATGGGTCAAATTAAAAGACACAGCAAAACAACCAGGAAAAAGTAAACCGTAATAGAGTTATCAGCTGCAATAACCCCCCCAGGGCTGGATTCATTTTATCCAACAGAAATCCCCTCGTGCTGTTCACAAGCCCACGAGACATTTCAGGATCACCCCTCACTCCTTGCTTTGGTGCCAACAAAAGGTAAGAAATCGATTTCAGCTGAAAGCGGCACATTTTTGCCCTTCCAGAACACCCGTCCTTCCCCTCTGCTGCCACCACCAGCATCACCACCTGCTCTGTGGGCCCTCAGCCTTCCCCTCGCTCTGCAAATGGGGCTGAGCCCAGCTCCAGCTTCTCCCTGAGGCACCAGACCCGGCCGTTCCCTGTCCCCAGCAGCACCAGCTCTGGGTCGCCGAGGTGCTTGACCATGTTTCCTCCAGGGACAGTAGGTCAGCCCTCCAAGCTGATATTCAAGGCAGTGTTTTTAAGCACTGATAATTTAAAGTTTAGTTCCTTAATGCAATACTGTCAGCTTTTTTTTATTATTATTATTAATTTTTTTTTTTTTTTTAAAGCACAGAATCACATGGATATTCCACTATAATCCAAACTGCTTGTTCTGCCTAGCAGTGTCCCTACCAGGCTTCTCTTTGGGTCATTTGCCATGTGTTTAGCATATTTATTTATGCACCCAGACACGCTCTCTAATATTAAGCAGGATCACAGGTTTTAATTAAAAGGAAAAAAACAAATCTGGATGAGGGAAAGGGGGGAGGAAAAGAGGAGGCTGACACATCTGGCTTATAATTACCTTAAAATTATAGAAGCTCCTGTCTTCAGTTCCTGGAGCTGCATGACAGATAATGTTGCCCAATTACACAGAAGAGTTTTCTCCCTCTGGAGGGTAATGGCAGTCACTGGGCAAATGCTGAGCCAGGTGCCCATTTGGTTCAGTATTTGGGGCCTCTAGCATTGTACCAGGGCTGGTCAGTATGGACTGGGCTGTGCCCGATTCTCCAGCACTTCCAGTAAGGGGTGCAATCACACCCTCTGGTTGGTGACTACGCTGCAGAGACATTTGTTTCTCTGATAAGAAAGGCACCACACGGTCACTTCTCTGAAAGCTGTTCACAAACATCGCAAGCAACGAAAATTAAATTCTATCATGGTTTCAGCTTCCGGCTTCCCAAGCCTGAGAAAAACAAAGGACAGTCCTGCACGGAGTTAGGCCAATGGGAGGGCTGAGCTGGGTTTTTAAAAGTCCTCAGATCTTTAAGAACAGGAAACCCTCAGCAGTTTATATTTTCGGGGGGTGGAGAGAAATCATTCGTGGCCTAATTTTAACAGAGAGCTGGCATTAAAAGCAGCATCAGCCACCAGGAGCTCCCAGCTCTCACTCCTGGCCCCAGACAGCCTTTCCAAGCAGATGATCCCAAGCTGCTGTAAGCAGTTGCAACACCATGAATTTTATAGCATTTAGACCAGCGTGAAATGACCCAATCTTGCTTTTCCTGACCAGAATGATAAAAGGCATTTAAGTGATTAAATGCTAAAGACAAAAGACAGACCGAGTATGCTTTGTGCTGTCAGCAATATAAGTTTAACACCATCACATACCACAAATAAAATATTTGTTTTGAGAAGTGAACCAAATCAGTACTTAAACCCAAGCCAATGAATGTTATTTGTTATTATTTTCTATTAATTAGCTACTCACAAAACAAAGTAGCCAGCTACTGTGCCAAACGACTTAGCCATTGCAAAACTTCCCTCTCTGTGCCCTACAGCAAAAGAACGCAGGACTCAGGCTGGTAACAGAAACAGCACGGTATGTGCTACGCTTCATGGCACGTTGATGCTACCAGCTGCCAAAATTAGCTACGTAATACGGCATTACCTTGACAAACCAAACGTTAAGAGCTTAGAAATTGAGTTACACAGTCCCATATCTCGGCGTCACACCCAGAAGGAAGGGAGGAAACGTAGACGTGACCGTGGTGCTCACAGCCCTCTGGGCTCAAGGTGCCCTGCAGCACCAGCAGCGCACAGAGCCCCGAGCAGCGGGGGCCACCCCAACACCACACAGACTTCCCCCCTTTGCCAGGCACCCAAACCATCATCACCCAGAAACAGGGGCTATCACCAGCCAGCAGCAGCACCGCGCCACAACACCTCCAACTTCTGGTCCCATGGCACTTGGCCGTGGGAAATGACCCAAATAGCTGCAGCTGGGGCTGGCCCCGCCGGGGTGGGGCTGCTTGGGCACAGCTGGGCACAGCTGGGCCATCGCCCCCAGGCTCCAGCACAGCAGCAAGGTGCTGGGTGAGCAATCCCCTAAGCCGTTCAGCTCTTATGGACAGGTTTTGGCTATTCCGAGCTCACAACCACTGCGTGCAGCAGCAGCAGGAGCATGGCCGGGTCCCGCTGGCGCAGGGAGGACATCACAGGTGGCGGCACCGGGCAGCCCTGCTCAGCCCCGGTTTTACGGCTGCTGCGTGCAGGTCTGATGTAAAAGGCATTGGGTTGCATCGCACTGCAGTCACCCTTCAAAGAAGAAACAGCCCTGGTTTGGCTGAAACACATACAGCCTGGAAGCACTAGCAATGTGTTCAGAGGCATGCAGGAAACCAATGAAGGCAAATGAGTTTATTTTTTAATCCATCTGCTTGAGACATATCCTTGCTGTGATAATCTTTCTCTAAAGAGAATGAATTTCTATCTTCTAAGGATGGAAGATTTTTCTTCTGTGAATTAGCTTCACTTTTCTGTAAGCACCTTTGCAGAAGTATTCTCCCTGCTACTAAGCTTATGGAAATCTGGAGTAGAAGCTCTAACTCGAAGGGAGTTGTTCCCAGGTCAGACTGGTGGCAGGGAAAGCCATGTCTGTCCTAAAATGCTTTAAATGTTTCTTTCTCTCTGCAGAAATTGCCCTTCCAGCTCTGCCTTCATCTTAGCTTTTTATTGCTTTGTGGCTTTTTATTTTTTTTTTTGTGCATTGCCCTCTATTAATCTTCCAGAAAATCAGCTGTCTGATCACAACTATAGAAAATTGCATTATTCCTGAAATGCCTTCCTATCGCTAAGTCCAGCACCTCAGAGAGGCACTTTGCTGCGGTGGGTAGTTTATATCCATAGGGTCTCTTATAAGGATGAATGTCTTTTAATTAGACACAAACTGTGCTCATTTATGGTTATTAGAGGTGATCTGCAAATCTTTATTCAGCAGATAATAGTCTCTTACAGGCAAGGTAATCGTAACATCACACCCAGAGAGCCAGAGCAGGCTCTGCAAGCAGCGAAGTCGGTGTCAAGCAGATAAGTGCTATGAAGAAGCCTGTCTCAGTGCAATGCTTTTGTTTGCTGCTGTCTTTCCCCAGTAAAGAAAGGCAAAACCACCTGAAATAGATGCACGTCTATTTCTTATTGGTATAAATGAATAGCCAGTAGGGGAAAACCAAAGCCCTAGTGTCGCAAAACAAAAGTGAAATTGTGTACATATACATGTGTATTTATATACGTATGCAAGGCAAATATTTTGCAATCACACACTGCGTGGAAAGACACATCGAAGGCTTAAAGAAGCGGGCAGGGACGATCAGGAGACAAGGCAGAAGGGCAGGCACCAGCACTGTGCTTGGCCCCAGCTGCGCTGATGCAGACAAGACCCGTGTGCATTTTAGCTGTTGCCCCGTCTGTATTTTCAGCCACACAGTTCATGGTGCAGTTGTCTTTAGAATGAAGCTGCTGTGGTTCTCAGCCATCCATCGCCTTTCCACTGCTTCGAACTGCACCAAACACTTCACAGGAAGTCTGCAACTGCTGTGTCCCCTGCATCTCACTTCTCCCCTTCAGCTTTTCTTTTTCCTGATTTTTTCTCCCCAGGCTCTGTGCAGATGAGAGATGGGATAAACAGGCACGATCCAAAGCAGAGATCGCTCTGCCACCGAGTGGGATCCTGCTCCCCACCCTCAGGGTGGGTTTCTGTCGGCTGGAGTAGAATGCCAGCACTCAGCTGAGCACTAGGCAGGCAGACTCGAGCTTTTGTCCTGTCCCAGGGACAATCTGCATCCCCTTCCTATGCAGTCAGAAAGAAAGGGACAGAAGGAGGCAGCCTCAGGACACAGCACCAGTGTGTCCCCTGCCAGGAGCAGGGGAAGGTTCCCAGCAAAGCCTGGGACTGCAGCTCCCGAGGGCGCAGGAGGGAGCCAGGCTCTCGCCCATCGCAGCCAGGGCGGGGAGCTCCCGCCTATAAAACCCAGCCTGGGCAGCGCTCGCTGACAGCTGCCGCTGGCACACGGCTGCTGCGCTTCCCACGGGGACACGGACGCTCAGACACTGCTTACCCGACTTCCTTACCACTCCTGGAATGAAAAGGCCAAAGAGATGCAGCCTCTGTAGCATTTTCTGTTACCTTTACTGAACTAAAAAGCAGCAACAAAGAGGATTCCTCTTTCCCCTCCAATTTACCAGCGCAAGGGAAAGAAGTGAACTGCTAGATGAGCAGTCCAGGGAGAAACGGGGATTTGGGAACGTTTAGCGCAGCCGAGAGAGAGATCAAAGGCTGAGCCGAGGGCTCCCGTACCCCTCTGCTTAACAGGAAAATCTGCACCGAGCAGCGCAGCCAAAGAGGGGACCTGCAGCCACCCGGCACTGGGTTAGTGCCAGCTCGAGCAGCACAGGGACAGAAGGTGACACCCTGCGCCGGTGGTGGGGGACCACTGGAGGAGTCACGTCTGGCCCCCGCGGCCACGGGAGCCGCTGCAGCAGGGCTCAGGGGGAGCGCAGCCCCCAGGGATGCAGGGAGGGGCTAGCAGGCCATCAGAGCTGGGTGTTTGAGTGCTCGCCCTGCTGCAGCCACCTCTCTGCTCCTCCCGCAGGGATGGAGCTGGGCTGGGGCCAGAACAGCTCTCATCGCAGCCAGTCCGGGCACGGCAAGGGGCTGCCCACCCCCCAGGCCCTGGCAGGGGACCCCAACCTGACCCTGCTGCACAGCCGGGACGAGGAGCTGGCCAAGGCAGAGGTCGGGGTGCTGGCCACCATCCTGGTGGTGGCAACCGTAGGCAACGTGGGGGTGCTGCTGGCGATGTACCGCCTGAGGAAGAAGATGAGCCGGATGCACCTCTTCATCCTGCACCTGGGGCTGACCGACCTGGGCGTTGCGCTCTTCCAGGTGCTGCCGCAGCTGATCTGGGAGGTGACGTACCGCTTCCTGGGGCCAGACCCGCTCTGCAGGGCGGTCAAGTACCTGCAGGTGCTAAGCATGTTCGCCTCCACCTACATGCTCATCGTGATGACGCTGGACCGCTACATGGCCGTGTGCCACCCGCTGCGCACGCTGCAGCAGCCCAGCCGCCAGGCCTACGCAATGATCGGGGCCACGTGGCTGCTCAGCTGCCTGCTCAGCCTGCCCCAGATCTTCATCTTCTCCCTGCGGGAGGTGCGCCAGGGCTCGGGGGTGCTGGACTGCTGGGCAGACTTCAGGTACCCATGGGGCGCTCGAGCCTACATCACTTGGACCACGCTGTGCATCTTCATCCTGCCCGTCGGCATCCTCACCGTCTGCTACAGCCTCATCTGCTACGAGATCTGCAAGAACCTCAAGGGCAAGACCCAGAGCTGCGCCCCCAGCACAGGGGGGCTCACAGCAGCCACCTCTGCTGCTGTCCCCCCTGCTCCCTACTCCTCCGAGAAGGGCGGGCAATGCCCCAGCGGGCAGCCCTCGCGCGTGAGCAGCGTGCGCACCATCTCCCGTGCCAAGATCCGCACGGTGAAGATGACTTTTGTCATCGTGGTGGCCTACGTCGCCTGCTGGGCGCCGTTTTTCAGCATGCAGATGTGGTCAGTGTGGGACGAGGACGCTCCTGATGATGGTGAGTAGCGGTGCCGGGCTGCAGCCCAGGGCACTGCACCCACGGTGCAGAGCACGGCTTTTGTATTTTTAAAAAGCAGGAGCTGACTTATTTTCCTGTAATAAAAATTATGGAGAAAGCTACTGATTTGATCCCTGATAGTATTTGTAGAAAACAGTTTGCAGAGCCAAACCATTGCTTTTTACCAGAAAATCTGCTGGAAAGCAACAGCTTCTGACCAGCAGCTGTAGGGACATGTAAAGGTGTTACGTGAACATCTTTGCCATATGTGTCTCTTCCCTCATGTGGGAATTTGCTTCAGGAGCTGTTGCATTGTTTGGCATGTGACTGCAGGGAGGATTTTAATTGAACCTGCTACTCCCACCCTCCGGTGGGATTGCCTCTAGGAGCAGCTGTGCTGTTGGAGCAGCTCTTTCGCAAGTAGCATCAAGTGCCCGTAAGGCTTTTGCTCTGCCAGCTGCAGGGGGGTTGAAAAGTGGATTTCTGATTTCATAGCTTGACTTTTTTTTTTTTTTTTTTTTAATTTTCAGTGACTCTTCTAGCCTGTTTGTGGCTAGAAGGAACGTTACCCCAGATTGAAAGGCCTCAGAGATGCTGTACCCAGCTAACAGGCTGAGGGAAGCAGCAGGTCTGAAAGCTGCCGGGTGCCATTCCCAGCATCCACCCCCAGGATGTGCTCCAGCACATCCCGGTCCTGCACATCACCTGCCTGCGGTCCTCAGCCGAGGTAGAGCCAAGCCCTGCTCTGCCTGCCCTGCAGCAGAGAAATGCCAGGCAGGTGGGGATGGGACAAGGGACACGTAGCCGAGCCAGGAAGAGCCCCCAGGGTCCCATGCGTTGCACACTGCACCCCTGCCCAGACCATGCATGCTCCAGGGGACACTTAAGCTCTCTCCCTTGCCTTCCCAGAGTCCACCAACGTGGCCTTCACCATCACCATGCTGCTGGCCAGCCTCAGCAGCTGCTGCAACCCCTGGATCTACATGTTCTTCAGCGGGCACCTGCTGCAGGACATGGCACGCTGCCTGTCCTGCTGGGGCGGCCCCCGGCCAGGGCTGCACAGGCAGGTCTCCAACGGGAGCCTCTGCAGCAGGAAGACCACCATCCTGAGCCACAGCCACCACGCCGGCCTCCCCCTGTGCGGGGGCAGCTCCAGGGACCTCGATCCGCCCGAGGAGGAGGTGGTGACTGAGTCGGGCACGCTCTAAGCTGCGGCAGTGGCCAGTGCCCAGGCACATCCCTCCACTGGGGGTGGCTGCTGGGGCCGGTCACCAGCTGTGACAGCACAGGCACTGTCACTGCAGAGCTGCCTCTCCCCACCTGGTAGCATTTCATTTCACTGGAAGCCGTGTGCTTAACCCAGAAAGCATCACTGTCCGTCTCGTCCTTGTGGGCTTGCTACTGCACCCACTGCATCTGCTGTGCGCATCGGGGGACAGACAGAGCCCCATCAGCCATCGCCTGGCGGCAGCGCTCACCTCCCCTGTGTGCAGCGGAGCCTCCCGCTGCCAGCCTGCTCCCCTCCATGTGTGCCTTGGCCCAGGCATCCGCTGGGGGATGCTGCATCAGCACGCCTTTTAGGAGAGACCTGAGCTTTGGGTGTTTAACAGATGCCAGCAAAGCAGCTTGAGCACAGCAGGAGGCAATGCGGCTACATCTGCTTGAGAGCTCCGTGCTAGCACGCTGCCTGCCTCCCATCCCTGGTGCTTTGCTGGTGGAGCAGCCAGTGCACACAGCTTCCCCATGCCCTGTGGCCCCACATGCATCCCCAGGGCTGCAGCACACACGGCCACTGCATTGCATTGCCCTCTGCAGCACTGCACTAGTGCAAGTGCCCCAGATGTGGCACAGACACCACTGAAGAACTGCTCGAAGGAGCCTGGACACATCTCCAGCTCGCCCAGGCAAATCCTGCCTCCATCCCATCACATTCATCCTTTCTGCAGTCACCAGCCCTTGTGCAGGGCTGCTGTGTGCTGTTAAACAGCTGCTGCATCTCATTAAAGAGCCACTCTCAAATTGCTGCTGCTTTTGTCTTATTTAGCCAGGATCAGAGCACCAAAACCACCCAGGGCTCAGGGGCAGCTTCAGAGCACTCTGGCAGCGCTGGGAGCGGAGGGGTGGCTGGGGAAGAGCCACAACCTCACGGCCCCAGCCCCTCTCCCTGCTACAGGTCCCCCTGAAGCTGTTCTGTTTAAAAGCAAAGCACGAGCGAGGCCACCAGAGCATCCCCGCACCCTGGGGCTGGGGCTCAGCAGCACTGCTGGGGGTGTACAGGGAGCAGAGCACCAAATGCCCTGCAAGCAAGGTGTGTTATTTCCTCTGTCATCACAGGCCAAACCTGTAAAGATAAGACATTAAGAATAAGCTACAGTATTTTCAATAGAGTGATTTATAGTGATTTCAAAATCATGAAGCATTTGAATCAGTTTTTCCAGGAACTCCCACGGGCTGGTTTTGACCTCACCTCGAGCTCTGTATGCCCGTTCATGCTGGGCTTTAGCAGCGCTTCCCAGAGACTGTTTGGCTTTTGAACATCTTGTGTTGGTTCTGCACCACGAGGTCATTAAAACAGAAGTGCCTGACCCCAGAGTCCCATCACCACCAATACCAAACCAGTTGTCTCACAGCCTCTCATTAGGGCTCATCACTGATGAGTCAACCAACCCAAAACACGTGGCTGCAGTCCTGACTCCAAGCAGGGCTGTGCCGGGAGGCAGCGGCTCCATGTGCCCGACAGAAAGCTCCGGCTGCTGCACAGTTCCCCCTTCACCAGGGCTTTGAAAGTTTATTCCTTAATAAATCACAAGCAACAAAATGCAAAGTGCCGGGAGGCAACAGCCTCCATCCGCAGCAGCCATTTGCTGCAGAAGAGCAAGGACACTGAGCCCCAGCCCCGGGCAGGGCTAGTTGGGGTTCTCTGGCCACATGGGCTGCCCTGGAGCCCCCGGGCATGGAGGTGACCTGACAGATGTGACACTGACAGATGGGGGACAGCAGCTCCTCTGAAAAGAGGACAGCCTTCCCAGCAGTCAGTTCACGTTCACAGGCTCGTCTCTGCAAATGGGAGAGCCCAGAATGCGTTTTTGTTATTGCAGCACTGCACTCTGATCCCACAGAGAATTAAACCAATGCTTAAGGAAAATGCAAGACATGCAGGCAGACAGCAAGGGCCAGCAGCGGTGTGCGGCTCCTCACGCTCAGGGCTGAGGTGCCACAAGGCTGCAGGATCAGTCCTGGCTGAGCAGAGCTGGGGCCATCACAGCACTGCTGGGCAAATCGGGAGCAGAAGCACAAAGTCTCACCCCGCTGCGTGCTGGCAGAGGGGCTCGCTGCAGGCAGCCCCTGAGCCCTGCAGGGAAGCTCTGCTGGGTGCAGGACCCAGCTGCAACAGGATTTCTCCCTGCAGCATCTCAGGCGAGCCACAGCCACTGCCAAGGCTTTCACCACCAAGCTGCAACTGAGATGGGAGCCGTGTTCACCCCAGGGCAGGCACCCTTGGGGGGGGGGGGGGGGGGGAAGAGGCCAGCTCCTGTACCCTGCGTATTTGGTGCAGGGACAATGCATGGAAAACAAAAGGAGAGAGACAGGGAATATTGCCCCCCGCCCAAGCAGAGGGATTTGACTTGCCTGCACTCACACAGAGAGCCAGGGTCCAGTCCCACCCCTCTCACAGCCCAGAGGGAGCAGCAGCCAGCCCCTGCCCTCGGACAGGGGATTTAAATCCCCCAGCAACCCTCAGCCGTTTGCCAGCTGTGCTGATGACCACGGCCTTCAGCTGGGAGAGGCAAAACCTGAACCGCCTGGACCCAGCTGCAAGCGTGATGGAGACCTGGAAAGGTTTTAAGCATCAGAGGAAAATGGGGTGCAGCAGAGGAGGAGGGATCAGTGCTTGAGCAGGAAGGGTGAAGCTGGGGAAGGAAGTCTATTCTAAAGGATTTTATGACAACAATCAGCAAAGGAAGCATGACTCAAAGGAGATGTTAGTCAGTTCAGACATATTTTGGAAACGGCTGCATTTCCCTCCCTGAACTACATCCCAGAGGGGAGAGGCAGCTCATTTGTTTTCACAAGATGAGAAAATCGTCCTTCTCATACAAGTGGAGAGCATTTCAGTGTGGGGAGGGAACGTTTCCCCGCAGCGAGGCGCGGGGCAGCCCCGCACCGTCCCACATCCGCAGCCTTGGGGAGCGGTGACGCAGGCACGTACAACACCAAGCAAATCTACGGGCGGGCTGGGGCGTCACAAGGAGTAAAAGCCAGCAGGCTTCAGCCCGTGCCAGGACGGTGGGAAGGGAAAGCCCGGGCTGCTCGGCTGCCGGCAGCTTCGGGCACCATGGGGCAGCGGCAGTGGGACCCTGCTGGCACCCCCATGGCCCCCGGGGGTGTCCCGGGAGTCACAGCTTCACCTCCGTGTACTCTATGGATTTGGACGCTACAGGGCTGGAGCAGGTCCAGAAATCCACTTTCTTCTTTTTCGGGTCCACGTTGACGTAGTCTGCGCCAGTCTTTGTGTTCTCGTAGTCCCTGGTGGAGCCCGGCCCGTGGCCCTTTCCCGAGAAGAGCAGGGACGTGTAATTGAGGTTTTCCGCTGACTGAGGGCCCTGGGGAAGCAGGCACAAGCCCCAGGTCAGGCCCCAGCACCCCCGAGGTGGCTTTGCCCTGGCTGTGCCCCGGCACCCCCCTACCCACGGGGACGTCCCCTCCAAGCATTGCACGAGGCAGGTGACAACCACCACATTGGTGCCATCAGTTATTTCCATACAGTTCAATGCATTTGCCCTCATTTTGCTGCTCGGTGGGTCCTGAGCAGGGCCGGGAGCCCTGTGGACACAGCGCGGGGCACCCTTGCTGCTGCGGTTGCAATTGCTTTTGGCAAAAACGCTCTGCCCGTGGCGCGGGGCTCCGTACCTGCGGGCAGGAAGGGCTGCTGTCCGAGTCCTCCGAGGTCTCTGAAGATGTCTCGCTGCTCCCTGCAAAACAGGACACGTTACCACCTCCACGGTAAACGGAGGTTTGAGGAAACAAATAATCAGGGAGAAAAAGCAATGAGAGAACAGCGGGCGAACAGCAAAAAAGGCCTCCTTGCTGCCCGCCTCTGGGCGTCCCGCTGCTAGCGGTGGCACTCGCGCAGTCCCCAGGCCACAGCTGGCTCCCACCGCTGCCCTTGAGTGCCACCAGCGAGCCCATGGCCTGCCCGGGTTCCCATGCGTGGTGATTGCGGGACCCTCGGTGGTGTCACCCTGCAGCGCACAGCACAGCGCTGTCACCTCGCCGACCCCACCGCGGGGACAGCCCGGGTGTGCAGGGAGGAGACGGTGTGCAAGGAATGTTATCAACCTGTAATGCTCATACATGTGAGAGTAAACACTGAAAATGCAGAAGGCACTGGTGTGATCCCACCCCTGCCCACCCCCCTGCCCTGAGGAATGATGAAGGGAAAGCCCCAAGAAAGCAGGAGGCAACCCGAATTGTGAGCGGCTGCTGCACCTGCCGCGTGCATGGCTGCGGCTCCGTCCCCTGCACCAGCATCCAGAGGTTCTGGGTTGGGAAGTACTGCAGGAACACAAAGCAATGCGTTGCCATGCTGCAGGACCCCCTTACCTGCGTAGGTCGGTCGTTGCACCCCTTCCCCTCTGGCCGAAGAGGTCGGCGGCTGCTCGGGCTGTGCTGCGGGACCGCTGCTCGCCTCCTTGCTGCAGGAGTGCCTGTCTGCAACGCAGGGGCCGGTTAGCTCCTTGCTCCTGCCCCGTGCCCGCTGCATTCCCCTCCCCTGATCCCATTTTGGGTGCTTTCTCTCTCCAGTTCCTCCGGGCTGCCCTGGCCCCCAGCTTTCCGCACACCCCGTCCCCCCCTGCTCCCAGCTCCAGGACTGCCCTGGAGCAAAGCCCGCGTGGCACGAGCCATGGCACGGCAGTAATTATTATTTTGTATTGGGGAGGGCGAATATCTGTCAATTCAGTTACTGAGCTGGTGAAGTGCTTCCCCTGGTCTCCTGCGATGAAAGACTGGAGTTAAATCACTGCATCAAGGACTCTTCCCATGCACGTTCCAAATGGGTTTGACCCACGGGGCCAGGCAGAGTGCGTATTATGCACAGAAGTGGGCAGCACTACTGCGAGAAAGATTTTCCTGCTGGAAATCGCAGCTCCATCTGGACTAAGATTTTGCAAATTGATTCTGATGGTGCTTTCCCACCACTTAACTAACCAGAACGATAAAAGAAAATGGTTTGGAACAACGTGGTGTTCTGGGCTGCACAACCCCAGCAGACAGCGGTCCCCGCAGGGGCACAGCCGTGAGCGGTTGTTCAGCCCTGCTGCGACCCGCTTCAGCCCCACATCGGTGCCGAGGCTGGGTGTGGGGTCTGGCGGGCACAGGGCTGTGGGGTCAGCACCTGCCCTGGAGTGGGAGCAAGAACCAGAGCCAGGACAAGGACCTGGGTGTGCTTTAGAAACAAGGGGGTGTTGAGGCTTTGGGCAAATCCCTTTCCCTCTCTGAGTGGGAGGATTGCGGGGAGGAAAGAGGCACGCGAGAGCTAAAGCCAACAAGACAGTAAGTTACCTATTTTCCTGCTGAGCATGATGTAAAGTACCAGTAAGAGCAGAGCGTATAGGATCAGGGTTACAACCGAGATGGTAACAAGCACCCACCTGAACAGGAGAAAAATATTTTGCTTAAATGAAAGAAGTATCTGAATTGTTTTAAATCTGTCAGGAACAGTTTGGCTGACATGGCTTCAAAGCATGCTTTAGATCAAGCTGTGCTGGTACAGTTTTTGGTTTTGCTTTTTGTTTTTAAGGTGATGTGCCCCAAAACCTGGGGCTTCATTTTCAGAAATGACTAGTGGTCCTTGCACTTGATTTTTGGGTGCCCATCTTGAGAAGGGGTTTTGAAAACCCCACGTCCCACAGAGGGATGCACAGTGCTTTCTGGAAACTACAAGTTACGAACATGGCTTCCGCCACGCGTTCAGCCAAAATCACAAGCCATTGCTGAGGCTCAAGCCTGCACATCTGCCAAACACGGCCGTCCGGTGACAACACCTAACTGCCCCAGCAGAGGCAGAAACCAGGAGCAGCACTGCCGGCTCCGGGGCCAGAGCATCCCCATGCTTGTGGCCACTGCCGCACACACAGCACAGCCCGCGGCCAGACCCGGGCTAGGACTGAGACTTTAGCAGAGAGGTGCCCCGTAGCAGCGGTTACCCTCCCGTGTTAGAGCATTCACCTCGCTGCAGGGCTGCAAAGGGCTGCGTTGCTCTGTACTCACCACTCACAGTTGTCCATCCTCGCTGCAAGGCGTCCCGGCCGTCAGCGTGACGCCCAGCGCAGCGCCCGAGGTTCCTGGGGGACAGAGAGACGCAGGTGGCCCCTGGTCCCTGCTCAGCCGCGTGGGCCCGGGTGGGTGCTGTGGCACCAAGTCCAGGACTGCCAGCAATCCGAATTGTCCCACGGAGCTCCCCGCTGCTCCCCATCAGCCGAAGAGCGGACTCGCCATTTGAAAGCAGTGGTCCGGCGCCGCAGGCAGCGCTCACATAAAATACTTGTACCAAGACTTCCCTCCACACGAGTATGCTACTGTGGCTGTGATTCCTCCTCACGTTTCTTCTTTTTTTTAATCCACAAAAAATATGTGATGACTATAATCTGAAAAAAAAAAAAAAATAACACCATAGGAAAAAGTAACCAAAAGAAGGCGCGAGTTTGGTGCCGGGCTCTTGCATCAGACGAGTGCCCGCAGCCCAGGGGTACCGCAGCCCCCAGACCTCTGGAAATCGGCCGCTTTTGCAGGGAGCTCTCACGAGGCGCGAAGTGCTGCCCCGGCTCAGCTGGGCACCTCAGAGAGGGTTTTGCGAAGTAATGGAGTTGTTCAAATCCCCCTGAAAATTAAGGAGCTGGCAGTGTACTTCGCTTTAACCGCATTTGAAACACCTCAGATTTAATTTTCGGTGAGTGCTTAAATCCTGTTGAAGTTAAGGGGACTTAAAGCACATAATCAGAAAATACACATGGCTGAGCCAGGCCCCTTGGCTTGGGATTTTCGGCCATAATATTCAAGAGATTCAAGAGATTTACACTTACTGCTTACAAATGGCTACCACAGCGAGGTATCTTCAACTAGAGCTTTGATATGGTGATTAAAGGAGCCATCGTGAGATGATTGACAGACTGATAGATAGATCGACTGCTAAAGCGAAGGCATTATCCATCCTATGGATCAGATTCTCTGTTTTCCCTTAAGACATATTTCTAAGAGTAATGCACCAAAAGGTTTTCAGAAAGCCTCACCAGTCCCCTGTGAAATTCCACTTACCCAAACACTTTGGCAACCACCAAGCTAAAAGTCCATTTCTTGCTGGATTTTTTCCCCTCCCTTATTGAACTGATCTGTCCCCAAATATCCTTCTCGAATGGCTGTCATTTTCGAGTGGCTCATTTCCTATTGTGGTGCAGGAGATGCTGCTGCAGCAGATAACAATCTGAAAAGTGAGCTGTTCAAAAGGAAATTGCAAAATAGAACCCAAATCCAAATATCAGTGGCAGGCAGCTTCTTTGCTGAGATGGGGTACGGCGAGATTGAAGAGATTACACACACACGTGCATTGAAATACCTGTTTTGAAGATAACAGCTAGTGAGACGCTGGCAGCACACGTACTTTTTTGGTGTATCGGGTGGCTGTGAGCCTCCCTCCTGCCAGCCCCCAGGATATTAACCCTATCTTAAGCAAGATGCCCTATTGCAATCGAGGCTTTTAGAGAGCTCGTACTCGGCTGATGACTGCATAGTGAATTCAAGACGTCTCCACTTAATCTAAAGGTAAGCAAACTCACGGGAATGCCTCAGATGATTCCAAACCCATTCAAGACGGGCCTTGGTGCCCGGGTTTAGCACTAGAGCTCGGGCTGGCTGCACAGCCCTGGGGCAGGCGTCCCTCCCTGACATGTGAGCCCTTTGCTTCCCGCGGCACCGCGAGCAGAAGCCGGGGGCGTCCAACGCCCAGCGGTGTTTTACCTGGGAGCAGAGCCTTCCGCGCCTCGCCCTCCCGCGGCACCTGGACAGCGGCCCTGGACGGAGTGGACCTTAAGGACGTTTCGGGAGCATTTTTGGTGGTCATCTGCCAGCAGCCGCTGGGGCCGTGCTGCCGTGCAGAAGCATTTGCTGGCTCGGATGCCGGATGCGGTCTCGTTTTACCCCTAATGGTGATGGCAGAAACGAGCCCACACTGGGTTCCATGACGCTTCCCACATGTGAGCGGGCTCATTTAAATATTTTGGGGTGTTTCTCTGCTGTTGCACAGCCATATCTGACCCCAGGCTGGGGATGCTGCAGCCCCCGAGCAGCTCCCAGCGGCAGCAGTGCCCTCGCTCCCTGCCTGCAGCTTCGTGCTAGGTCGCAGCTTGGCTTCGGCCCCGGAGAGCCGGGCTCTGCGTTGGCAGCAGCGGGGCTGGCTCAGCCCCCAGCAATGCAGCTGTCACCCGAAAAGTGCTCCGCGTGCTTCCACGTAACAGTCTTCTATGGGGGCAAAACATTTTAAATCAGAAGGGATACGGGGCCCAACGCTTGGCGAGTTTCGTACCTGCTGGGGTGTGAGAAGGGGAATGGAGGAAGGGATTTTTCTGGAGGGAAAAAGATACCAAAGGTAAGGGCCGTGCATTTCTGGCAGCACCAATGCAGGGAGCCAACATCAGTCTATAGCGAGATGGCTCTGGCCACCCTGCTCTGGCTAAGCAGGGGTGAATCCCGCCGGGCCAGCAGTCTCTGCGAGCCCCCCGGGCCTTCTGCAGGCGAGGAGATGGAGGACGAGATGGCTCTTAGGAACCGCCGGGTACCCTCAGCCGCCCGGCACTGTTGGGTCTCACCCCATCAGCATGGGGCTGCTGCTTCATCCACAGCTGCTGCTGCCTTGGGTAAATGTTTAACTGAAGTTTGCTTGTTTTTATTTTTTTTTAAGTGAGTTTCTGCTATTACAGCGTTTCGCTCTTTCAAGTGCTCTGTGATACATAAACAGATTAACAGGTGAAAGATGTATTCGATAATCAGAGAAAAAGACTTTTCATAAAATGATGCTTGGGTGTGATTTGTATCAGTCATAACTAATAGTGGAAGTGGCTAAACTAAAGGAAATACAAAAAAAGAACACAGATAACCTATTTTTAGCTGGAGAGCAGTTTTCTTAAAATGAGTAAAGTGCCGCACACTGAGCTGATGGGAAGCATGTTTTCCACATCAGGTGCATAGCTTATTTCTAATGTATCTGAAGATGAGTATGTACAGCCGGATGAGCTACAGTGCTCCTTATGACGGCTTCTGCCTGGAAGTAATACAGGACTATCTACGGCCTTACATGACTCATAAGACCTGGGATGCTGCGGTTACATTTCATTCCATTTCTACCGAACACAAGCACTCACTCTGCTGATTTGTTAACACGATCCCGAGGCCCCAGTCTCGCCCCTAATTCCCGGAGGCAGGAGAAGCCCCGGGGGCGGAGGCGCGGCACCCATGGGGCACCCAGCGCAGGGAGCGGCACAGCTCCCACAGCCGGCGTGCGGGGCGTTGCAGAGAAACCTGAAAAGAAAGCTGAAAGCATGCATGAAAAGAAGCCTTTTTGCCTGGTTTTCCAGACAAACACGGCAGGGTCTTGCACTGACTTCCAAAAGAAAGAAAAAGAAAACATTTTGTTCGACTTGAAATAAAACCTTTGATTTCACATTAAGAGTTTGGTTTTCAAAATGACTAAATAAAAGTAGAAATAGATGGGTTTAACTTCAGACATTTCTAAATGAAAGGTTTGGCCTCTTTATTTCTTTCATTTTCCTATTTTAATGTTGTATCTACTGTCATGAGTTTGCAGATTATTTTGATCCAGCTGGGGATCTTTTCCAGTAAATAAACTATTTCACTTCAAGTTTTCAGCTTGTCTGTACTACAGCTCATGCTCACACTTATCTCCGAAGCCCGATGACCCTTCAGGCTAGATTTTATTACAGGATTTTCAGTTTTTAAGCCATGTCTGTAGCAATCAAATTGGTGCTATCTCGCCTCAGCTGCAGATGGCTTTCAGCTGATCTGGCATTTGGTGCAATTGTTTTCCTTTTGGGAAGCTTTTTTAATCCCTTTTATGAATATATCATTAAGAGGAGGGAGGCTGGCACTTTAAACTTTATCTTAAATGTGAAAGGGATAATAACTTTGTGTAAAAGCTATAATAACTTTGTGTAAAAGCTACTCAGTACAAACACTGCAACTACGACTCGGTGTAGGGACACGCAGGAAATTTGCAGCCCGGTGCTAACGAAAGCAGCTCCATCGCCCATGAGCTTTGCCTGCGGCGTGCCCCGCGTCTTGGTGCGTGCCCCTCACAAACCTCTGATGGGGTTTTTAAGCCCAAGCTCCCTGCAAGGTCACGGAATGGAGGAGCCCGGCAGCGGCTCTGGGACACCCACAGCGGGAGCGGGGCGAGACCCCAGGAAGGGGAGGCAGCGATTCAGCTCCTTTGGGGGCATTTCACCCCATCAGATGGCGTGTCAGGCATTTCAGGTGGCCACGCTGGGCTTACAGACCCCGCAGTGCCCGTCGCTTTCACAGGGAGAGGGCATTAATTAAATAAGATGGACTAACCAGGATAAACGGAAAATTGATTAGCACAGTGCTGAGGGTAGAAACACTGTTAATTACACGAACACTACTTACTGGGTAAAACCCCTCTCTTTGTGGCATCCATCATCAGTTATTACAGTGCCACAAACACGGAAAACAACCACAGGGAAGACAAAGCATCATCATAAGCCTTCAGCCGCTTGTCTGAGATTGCGGCAGCAAGAAAGTCCTTGCCTCCCCCGCTCGCCTCCCTCCGTATCTGAAGGCTCTATTTGTTCATTAGCCTTCTTTATTTGCATTCACAGAGGCTTAATGAGGCGGCTATCCGGTGTTAAACAGAAACCAGCACTGAGGAAGGGCCCATTAGTGGCTGTAAGGCAACATGTAACTGTCTCTAATGCAAAGCAGCTTCTTCCCAAAGACTGTGCTTTGATGACAGGGGCTGCTATGTAAAAAGCAAAGGCACAGATTCCTGAGCAGTTCGTTAAGGCTAATTGGTTCTTTGCCTTTTAGAGTTAGTTCGGCAGCTGCCCGGTGCTACACATCCCTTTCCTGCAGCCCTCCCGCCGGGTGCCCACATTGCTGCCGGTCCCACTGCAGCCCCGCTCCTCACCCAGGTGGAGACTTGAGGTGAGGAGGAAAAAACTCTTGGTCTGCCCACGGGGTGCCAGCGGGGTCCCCTCCACTCCCCTTTGGCCACCCACCACACGAGGTGCCCTGCAGCCCCCCGGGACGCCGCTGCTGCCGGCCCCTCGCCCTCCAGAACAAACTGGCGCCCAGCGCGCTCGCTCTGCCTTGACCAGAACGTGCCCAGTGATTCATTTCTAAAGCAAAAGCCCAGTGTTGACATTGAGAGGGGTGTTATCGCTGATACCACGGGACGAGGGTGTACCTGTTGGTATAAGAACCACGCCGCTGCCAGCCTGCACCCGCAGAGCCCGCTGAGGCCAGTGCTGCCGCCACCGTGCCGCCACCATGATGCGCCTCCTCTTCCTCGCCGCACTCTGCCTCGCCCTGGCCAGCAGCTTGAAGAGGTAAGGGGGACCCCAGGGTGCTGGGGTGCTCGCAGAGGGGCTTGGCCACCGTCACTGAGCAGGACAATGACTCACGGGCAGGGCTGAGCCACCCCAGTGCAGGTACCCAGGGATTTGCAGTGTCGCTGCCCTCAGCCCCTCTTCTCCGTGGCCGCTTCCATCCCCGGGGGTGACCCACGAGAGGGCTGCAGGGGTGGGCAGGGTGGGGGGCAGCGCAAGGAGCAAACGCCAGCACGAATTAACCGTGCTCCGCTTCCCCTCTGCCACCAGGGAGGCAGGGAAGCAGCTGGGGACCTGCATCCTGCTGGTGCTGGGATGCTCGGGGTGGATGCAGCAAGACATCAGCGGCCCCTGGTCAGCCCCGAGCCATGCGTCCCTGGGCCATCCCCAGTGACAAGGACCCTCGCTCCCCCAGGGTGACCCTGACGCGGCATCGCTCCCTGCGGAAGTTGCTGCGGGACCGCGGGCAGCTCTCCCAGTTCTGGAAAGCCCACAAGCTCGACATGGTCCAGTACAGCGAGGACTGCTCTGCCTTCAAGGATGCCAATGAGCCCCTCATCAACTACCTGGACGTAAGTGTGGTGCCAGTGGTGGCACCGAGGGCTGCCCCACAAACACCTGAAAGCCCATTGCACTGCGCAAGCGGTCCTGAATGCCCAAATTCTTCCTGTAAATCCACGCCTGCTAACAGAGCAAGCCTGGAGACTGCGCCCAGCACGCCAGGGCTGGTGTCTGCCTGCTCCTGGCTGGTCCTTGGCTCCCGTGGACGTGATGCTGAGCGCAGGCAAGGGAGCGCGCTCGTCGCAGCGCTGCCAGCCCTCTCCCTGCCTGCTCCGTGCCACCTGCCCAAGCCTGGGAGGGAGCCGAATTCCTTCCCAAGCTAACACGTACGGCACACATCAGAGAAGGCCTCGCCACACGGGACCCATGGGCAGAGGGGCAGGGGGTCCCCCAGGCTCTTCCCACTCCCCAGCAGCATGAGGTTTCAGAGCCCCGTCTGCTGTTTGCATCCCTATGGTGGGGGTCCCCCCAGGGCCTGGCCCTAACACCCGACCCCACAGGAAGAGGCTCACGCCCACACCCGCTGTCCTGCCTTTGTTCTCGGCTTGCCTTGTTGTTCCTTAAATATTTGGCTCCTTTATTTCAACTGGCACAATGCGGCTGTGGCAGATAAACACTGCCCCAGTGCCAGCCATCCCACGCACTGAACGCAATCCATCCTGTGCGCGCATCCTGGCACAGCCCCCTCTGCCAGGATGTCTCACAGTGCTGATGGCCAACAGCAGCCTCTGCTCTGCCTTTGCTAGATGGAGTATTTCGGGCAGATTTCCATCGGGACCCCTCCCCAGAACTTCACGGTGGTATTCGACACAGGCTCCTCCAACCTCTGGGTGCCATCCGTCTACTGCGTCAGCAAAGCCTGCAGTGAGTAGGGGCTCCCAAACCAGCCAGCAGTGGTGGGACCCCAGGTGCTCCCTCCAGGGTGGCCCTATTGAAGCCATGGGGTCCGACCAGCACCAAGGGCACCAGGGACCACCACCAGGGCCACCTCCCCACCCAGCCTGAAGCTCCCGGCTTGGCTGAACCCCTCCGGGCAGGCTCGGATAGAAGAGGTGCTGTGTTTGCATTCGGTTTGGAGGTGCGGGCGGAGGGGAGGGGCAGCTGGGACAGGAGCAGCGTGGGTTCGTTTGCTCGCCAGCGCAGGCGGCGATCACACCACCAGGACCCGGTACCATCAGCCCGCAGGAGATATCGGCCGTGCTCTTTAGTCCGTTCTTATGGGAGGGCCTTTAAACAAACAAGGGGAGATTATGGCACACAATGCAGATGGTCAGCAAGGAGCTGGGTGGCAGGAACAAGGCGGGCACAGAGACCACGGCACGGCTCTGGGCTGGCTGCCCAGGGGTCGGGCGGGTGACAAGCACCGTGCTTGTTCGGGCTGTCAGCGATGAGGCTGAGCCCAGCTGTGCCTCTCTGGGACACACGGCGTATGGCACGTCCCAGAGCAGTGCCCCGGCTACCCCATGCTTCCAGCAAAGCCCAACGGGGGTTGGGGAAAACAGCCAGAAACAGCAGTGCCCACAGTGATGGGCTGGAAGAACCCCTGCTGCTTCTGTCTGTGAAATGGGAACAGCAGTGGTGACCATCAGGTCTCATAAACATTTTGCACGAGCTAATCCTTAGCAAACCTCCCACCTTTCAGGCAGATTGCTGTTATCCCTCCCCAAAACCACCCCAGCATGTCCACTTTTCTCATGAGCAGCTCTTTCCTGCGGCAGCCCCCGCGGAGCAGGCGTTTCGGTTTGCCCCGGGGCCAGCGGTGCGGCCGCACGGCACTGCTGCTCACGGCCCCGTCCTCCCCCCAGCTGAGCACTCCAGGTTCCAGCCGTCGCGCTCCAGCACGTACCAGCCCGTGGGCATCCCCTTCTCCATCCAGTACGGGACCGGCAGTTTGGCGGGGGTCATCGGGTCTGACCAAGTCACCGTGAGTCACGCTCGGTTTCTCCTGCTCTGGGTAATTTGCCTGGGACTTCCCTGAGGCCCCGGAGCCGCCAGCGAGCCTCGTCCTTCCCGCAGGTGGAGGGCCTGACCGTGACGAACCAGCAGTTTGCAGAGAGCGTCAGCGAGCCGGGAAAAACCTTCGTGGATGCTGAGTTCGACGGGATCCTGGGGCTGGCCTACCCCTCGCTGGCCGTGGATGGGGTCACCCCCGTCTTTGACAACATGATGGCCCAAAACCTGGTGGAGCTGCCCATGTTCTCTGTCTACATGAGCACGTAAGGACACGGCTTTGCTGCTGGGCATTGCTTTGACTCGGGCACTGCTTTTAGGGAGCAGGAGGGAATGCTAAAATAAGGATGTTGCACTGAGATAGTCAGGAGGCTTTTTGGTAGCGTGCTGAGCATCACAGAGCTCAGGTCTTACCGGAGCAAAGCTAATGGCCCTGAGCATCTGTGGGAAGCAAGCGGGTATAAACCCACCCCTTTAAAAGAGTAATCCCTCACATCCCCTCCTGCCCACAGGAACCCGGACTCCTCCCTGGGCGGAGAGCTGCTCTTTGGGGGCTTTGATCCCTCTCGCTTCATGGGGACCCTGAACTGGGTGCCGGTCACGCAGCAGGGCTACTGGCAGATCCAGCTGGACAAGTGAGTGGGGCTGGGCAGTGCAAGGAGGGCTTGGCCGGGGTGGCGGGGCAGGACACGGTCCCTGCCGGTCCTTCCCCCGGTGCTCCTCGCCTCTCCTGCCTCCTCCTCCAGCGTGCAGGTGGGCGGCACGGTGGCTTTCTGCAACAACGGCTGCCAGGCCATCGTGGACACCGGGACATCGCTCATCACAGGCCCTACCAAGGACGTAAAGGAATTGCAAAAATATATCGGTGCCTCACCTGTGGATGGAGAGGTGAGAGTGAGGGTGGGGAGAGGAGGGGGCAAAGCCCTGGGGATGGCTGTCCCTCCCCAAGAGACCCCCGCTGAGGAGCATCGCTGGCCGAAACAGTTCAAGGGATACCCAAAAGATGGCACCGCTTGTGCAGACGTGCGGGCTGCAGTGCTCAGGCAGCCCCGAGGAGATGCCAGCTGTCCCAGCAGGGCTTTAGTGCTCACTGCTGCTTCCATGAGAAACGCTTTCTCCATGATAGCATCAGGGTACCACTGCCGGGCTGCTGGGGAAGGGACACGCGATGTTGCTGGCACAGAAAGTGCCAGCAGCTCGCTGCTTCATGGCTTGGGGCCAGCGGCCGTCCCAGCCGTGGGATCTGAGCCGCCCCCGCTGTTTCGCAGTACGCCGTGGAGTGCAGCAACCTGAACGTGATGCCCGACGTGACCTTCACCATCAACGGGCTCCCCTACACGCTCACCGCCCAAGCCTACACCCTCATGGTACGTTCCCAGGTCCACCCGCAGCTCCCCACCTCCAGGTGCCCGGGGTCAGAAATGCCCGTTCCTGGCCGCCTTTGGGTGGGCTCAGGGTTGTCCTCAGCACTGCGCTTCTCCTCCCCGCAGGAGTACAGCGATGGCATGGCTTTCTGCACCAGCGGCTTCCAGGGCATGGACGTCCCCCCTCCTGCTGGACCCTTCTGGATTTTGGGTGACGTTTTCATCCGCCAGTTTTACTCTGTCTTCGACCGTGGAAATAACAGGGTGGGCTTGGCACCTGCCGCCCCTTAGGGCCACCGCGTCCCGCGGGGCGGGAGGGAAACGGAGCCACCGGGCTGCGGCCACAGCCACGGCCAGAGGCCAGGCAGGGAGCTCTCGGCACGCCCCAGCGTCCCTCGGGGGGATGGAGACACCCTGGGACCTCGGCTGCAGAGTGCTCAAAAGTACAGTCCATGCCAGGGAGCGGTTTCATAACGAATATAAAAACATCTTGAGCAGCTCTGTGGAATCTGCTTTGCAGATTCTCCTTTTTTAAACACGGGTCAATAAATGCTTTAATAAAACAAAACCCGCCATTCTCGTGGTGCAATTTGTGTAGCAGCGACCCTGCAGATCCCAGCCGGGTGGTGCTGGCACCAGCCCCATGCGCAGCAGTGCTAAACCCCCCATCCCCAGCCCTGCCCTCCCCAGCGAGCTGCAGCCTCGGTGCATCCGCAGCACTGCTGGCGCTGGGGGGAGCCTTGCGGTGCACGAGATGTTGCTGTCCCTCTGCGGGCGTTTAATCTGGAAGACCGGCCTTTGTGGTCTGCAGCCGGGATTTCTGCACTGGCAGAAGTGGACGATTTGCCCGGGCAGAGCGGAAAGCCCCCGGGAGGTGGCTCTGGGCAGCCCCGCGCAGGTGACGGCTGCGGGCAGGGCAGGGGCTGGGGGAGCAGCCGGGTGGGTGCAGAGAGTTCACCGAGAAAATGCATGGCTTCAGCAGGCCAATGCCAATAAACAAGGAGATAATTACAAGACTGAAGAGACCCTGGGGCTCTTTCTGTGCCACAAAATTCCCTGAACAACAAGTGGTTTCCAGTGAATTTTCCTTCAGTCCCCCGGGGCACTCGCAAAGGCACGTGGTTTGTGGGCGCACCAAGTGAGAGCAGGCAGAAAAGCTGTGTGCTGCCAAGCCCCTGCAGCCAGCAGCCTGGGCTGGGTGGGAGGGTGGTGGGACTGGGGGCTGCAGAGGCTGGGGGAGGCTGTGGAGGGCCATGGGGGGCTGCAGGGGGCTGCCTCCCTCCCCGGGAGTCACTGCAGCGCATGTGACTTGCTGACAGTGCAAGGGACACGGGAGATGAATGAGCCATCGTGGCTCATGCATGATGCATCCTGAGACACGCATGGAAGGCAGCGAGAAAGGGAAGCGTGCAGAAGGGTTATTTTTATCCATGCCTTTGCTCAGTTTTCCTTGTCGAGGCAGAGGCTGAGCTCAGAGCGGTGCCGGGGCTGCAGGGGACGGGGTGCCCGGGGTTCCCCTGCAGCGTTCCCAGAGCAGAGCAGAGCCCGAGCTGCTCTGAGAGCGCTGGAAAACTCAGAGCTGGCTGTAAACGTTGCGGCTTAGGCTTGTCGCTTGTCATTAAAGGAAATATCAGCCTTACTCAGAACCATTGATTGTGCCACTGACCAGCATATGGTCTCCGGAGCCGTTTCCTGTATTGACTTCACCTCTAGCTGTGCCTTACCCGGGTGCAGCACAGATAAGGTGCAGGGGCAGCTGGACAAAGGTCTGCTCTCCTCCAGCAGATCCTGACAGCTTAACTCTTAGCACACCAAGGTGCTGCCGAGCACCAGTGGACACCAGCCCATCACCAGAGGCAGCGGGGGAGCATCCACCTTCCCCAGCACGACGAGGGACCACCCGGTGTCCCCAGGTGCTGGCTGAAAGGTGGCTCCATCAGGAGGACCTCTCCGGCACCATTCGCTCTTGGGATCCCAGAGGATCCTGCATCTTCCCGGTGGGTTTCAGGGAGGGCAGACAAGGGAGGTGGACACGGGTCCTCTCCAGCACTGCTCCCACCACGTGGCTGATGCTCAGGGAATGTTGCTCCAGCAAATACTGAACATCCTGGCAGGGAGCTCCCTCTGTCCCTGGAGAGCAGGGGCAGCTGCACAGCCCATAGCTGAGTCACTTGCATGCCTTTTGCTTTCTTCCCCTTCCCTCACTCTCACTGGCCTCAGCTTGCTGCAGGAAATGACGCAGCCTCTCCTTGTCCACACGCGCCTGTTCTCTGGATGCAGCAGTCCCCAGCCTGTGTCTCATCATCTCCTAGCTGCAAGACCTTCCTCATTGTCACAGGGCACAAAAACCACGCTTTTCTCTCAGAATTGCTGACCGTGGGTGAAGCAACCAGGGAGGGATTGTAGCTGCAGTTGCCGGAGGGAAGCTGCCGAGGTGTGAGCCAGCGCCTTGCCCACAGCTCTGCTGCGGGTCCCGCTGCGCAAAGCTCGCGCTGGCTGGGAGCTGTGACAAGAGCTGGGGCTGGGGAAAATCCCTTTTCATGGGAAACCAAACAAAAGTCAGAGCTGCCACCGAGCCTGAGCTGGGCCCCGGATTGGGCTTGGCCCCTCCTGCCTGAAAGCAGAAGTGGACAGGGGCATTGGCTGTGGCAACGCAACCGCAAAGCCCATCTCCAGTGGCATGGAGGGGCACGGATCATCTGACCGGGTGAGTCTCATCCATCGTGGGCACGTGGAGAGGAGAGAGGACAGACAGATTTGGGACAACGGCCACTGCAGTCTTGCTGCAAGGGCAAAGGTGAAGCAGCACGGTGGAAAGGGACCGAAAACAGGGATTAGGAGAAGGTGGGAGAGACCTGCTCTAGGGAAACATCAGCCTTTTATCCACCAGCGGTGAGAACTGCCCACAGGCTGGCTCAGGTGCTTCTCCCACCTCCTCCCCACTCCTCCCTGTGCCTGCCCTGTGGGGGAAAAGCCGAGTTTCTGGCCAGACAGGTCCCAGAATTATACCTGGGAAGGAGGAGGAGGGCTTGTCCTGCTGAGCACAGCGATCTTCTCTTAGATCCCATAAGGGACATCTGCAGCATCTGCAGCTAGAAGAAGGGACAGCAGGTTTGGGGCTGTCCTCTGATAGACACCAGGCGAGGCTGCAAGTGGAAAGCTCCTGCCCTGCCGAGCACGAACCACTGCAGAGCTGCGACCAGGAGACAGCTCCCGAAGTTACCCTGGCAGTGTGAGACAGCCAGCAAACAAAGCCAAAACATGAGGGCAGACAGCAGAAACGCAACAGCCGGTGGCTGTTGTTCATGGTGAGGGAGCCAGGAGGGTTCATGCAGGAGGGTGGAGAAGCTCCGAATCCTTTTGCACACTTGGCAAATGCTCAGGACCTGCCCTTGCACGCCTGCACCCCTCCCCGCAGCCGGGCGCTGCTTCAGCTGCCGAGCACAGCTCTGCAGCCGTGGCACCATGGGTTTGTCTCTGTAGGACACGTCTCACGCTGAGGAGCCCCAGCCACCGGCACGGTGCTCCTGGGGAGACGTCTCAATGCTTGGGGAGGTGGCTGGATGCTCCCTCGGTGGCAGCTCTGGCTGAGTGAGGAGACCCCCCAAATCTTGCTTGTGGGTTGCGCACACATACTGCTCCAGGAGCTGAGACCAGATTGGGTTCCTGCTGTTGTCCCCTTCTGGGGTGTGCATGGGATGGCAGCAGTGCCTGCAGGCACTGGCTGAGAGCCCCCAAGGGCTGGGGGCTGCAGGGACGCAGCACGGTGAGCAGGGCTGCAACCACCCCTGCTCCAAACCCTGCCCCTCTCTGCTTGCTAAGGAGACGCAGCCTCAGATCCCCCCTCAAGCAGGGGCCAGGCCAGCACAAGACCCCTGCCCCTCCGCTGCTCCCTCCAGCCCCAGCCCCTGCCCCACCGCTCAGCCCAGCCCGTGCTATCGGAGGTGTCCGAGCAAAGTCCAGGCTGGCTCCCGCACCGCGGGGCGATGCTGCTGGGAGCCGCTCGCACCGCGGTGAGCGAGGAGCCAGCTCCAGCAGGCAGCACCGGCACCCGCCCCGCAGCTCCCGGCCCCTTCGTGCTGATGTCACGGCGCGGGGGCCCGTAGCCGCCTTCCCGCGGGCAGGAGGAACCAGCGCCGGGGCCGCTGCTGTTTCCTGGATCCTCCTCTCGCCTTTTCCCGGCCTGGGCGGTGGCGAGCAGAGCCCGGCGCCTTCGCCACCCGGCAGAAGATGCCCCAGCAGGTGGGTGCGCGGCTCCACGGCCCCTCCGGAGCCATGCGTTGGGCCAACCGCCCGGGTTCGAAACGCCCGGCCCCTGGGAAGGCTGGCAAAACGACGGGGAGGGTCGCGTGTGCCCAGGCACGGGGCTAAGCAGGCACCGAGGATGGGGTGGCAGAGGGTGGGTGGGAAAGCCGGGGTCCGGCTGGGCAATCTGCCCGGGCAGGGGTAACGAGCCGTCCGCACCCTGTGCGTGGGGAGCAGCGCGGAGCCGGACAACGCATCGGGGAAGAATGCAGGGGTTTGGCTGCTGGTGAGCGGTTCCATCTGCTTCCCGACGGCGGGGCCTGATGCTGCTGCGCGGATGGGGCTGCGGGTGCCTGTGGTGGGCATGGCCCCCACTTGGAGGGGGGGGGGTCCTGGGGTGCTCAGGTGCTGGTGCTCATGGAGCTGTGCTCCCCGCTCGTGTGGAAACTTGCAGAAATCAAAAGCAAAGCCCGAGCTCGTATTTCAGGCTCTTCCTATACATGCTAAGGAAACGGCAAAGGGCACAAGGCGCTGGCGTGGGCTTTGCCTTGAGCAGCGTTTGTTAGCCAGGACCGAAGCCGTCTCTGCGGTCCCATCTCCCCAGGACCCCCCTCCCCTCCCGTTTGCCAGGTTTATGGGGAGGGATTGAGCTCCAGGGGGAGGCAGAAAGGCCGGGGAAGTTTCTCACAGCAGTTTTAATGGTGATGATCTCGTGCGGCACGGCAGCGTGTCCGGGCGTGCTCTGGTACCTGGGGAGCCGGTCCCCGGGCAGTGACGTGGGCCGGGCTGGCACGGGGGGGGGTTCTGTTGCCACCAATGCCAGGCCTGCGAGCACAGCACCCTGGCACTGTTCGGGTCGGGTCACGCAGGGCAGTGCTGGGGGGGAGCGGGGGAGGCTGCAGGGACCAGCAGCTGCTCCCACGCCTTGCTGGGGCTCACCGGGGCTGTCCCGTCCCCTCATCGCTGCTCGGCAGGTGACCCCTCTTGTCCCACAGGGCCCGTCCATGGATGCCAGCAAGAAGGTGGATCTGAAGATAATTATCATAGGAGCTCTGGGGTAAGGAGCCACACCGGCCCTCGGGGCTGCCGAGTTCCTCTGCGCTTTTAAGCAACGCAAAATCCTCCTGAACATCGTGTGCCCAGCCCCACACTGCCCAGAGGCCAGCAGGACCTGCAGGGCATTGCCTCCCGCCCTCGCAGCCCTGGGGCTGCAAGGGGATGCAAGGCTCAGGCTGGGACAGAGGGGAGCAGAGGGGGCTCGCCATACCCACACCCCCCCATATTCGCCCTGCGTCTGGTGGTGCCCCAGTTCTCCATCCCTATGTGGAAGGGATGGGAGGAGGCCCCATGCATGCCCCAGCCCAGGAGCCTGTGGGTGCGCAGCCCCTGTGCTGGTAGCGACCAACTCCTCGAGCCCGGCTTCACAGTGCAAAGCTCTCACCCGCGTCCCTTCCGTCCCCCAGTGTGGGTAAAACCTCCCTCCTGCACCAGTACGTGCACAAGACATTTTATGAAGATTACCGCACCACGCTGGGCGCCAGCATCCTGACCAAGGTCATCGCGGTGGACAACACACCCCTGAAGCTCCAGGTGAGATGCCCTGCCGCCCTGATCCGGTGTCGCAGCACCTCCTGGTGTCCCCAGACGCCTGTTGGCGTACCCGTGCCCTTCTCTGCCCTAGATCTGGGACACAGGGGGACAGGAGCGATTCCGGTCCATGGTGTCGACCTTCTACAAAGGCTCTGATGGCTGCATGCTGGCCTTCGACGTGACGGACAGAGAGTCCTTTGAGTCCCTGGACAACTGGAGAGATGACTTCCTGGAGAAGGTCATCCCGAGAGATCACGGCTTCCCCATGGTCGTGCTGGGGAATAAAATAGACATCTGTGATCGGCAGGTAGGGGTGGAGAAGAGAGAGCATAGCGTGAGGATGGGGACACCGTGGTGTCCCAGTGGCTTACATGCAACCCTGTGCAGGGCTGTGATGTGGCTCCATCCTTCCTAGGTACCCAAGGAGATTGCCTCAGCCTGGTGCAAGGAAAAAGACATCCCTTATTTTGAAGTCAGTGCCAAGAACAACATCAACGTCGCACAAGCTTTCGAGACCCTCGCCAAGCAAGCCTTAACCACGGTGAGCATCGCCCCTGGTCCGGGCCGCTCTCTGCAGCAGTCAGGCTCCGGCTCCTGCACCAGGGATGCACATCCTGCAGGGATGTGGATGGCAGCAGGACCCAGCTGATCAAATAGATCCAAGAGACCCTCACAGCCCATCCTTTAAAGCAGAGCATCCTCTGTTTAGGAAGTATAGGATAGCCCCAGTAAGAAAAATGTGTAAGGGTGTGATTTTCCAAAACAGATCTAAAACAAGTTAGAGAGGAGTAAGAATTGCAGGTTCTCTTTGCCCAGCGTGACAGAACAGGGTGTGCGGTGCCACTCAGCGCGCCAGCACTGTCCTCTAGCGGCCATCCCACGGGGACCTTCGTGTCCCCACGCCAAGCAAGCGGGGTGGCCTCGCTGCTCGGCTGAGCCGGGTGGCCTTTCCCTGGGTTTGATCCTTAACCACAAATCGGGAGTGAACCCACACTGCCCACTCCTTTGGTCCTGTTACTCCACCTGCGCTCAGGCTGGCTCCGAGCTAGCTTCACTCATCCTTTCTCTTCTCTGTTTTTTCCAGTATAAAGGGATTTTTGAGAGTTATTTAACTGACTCCATCAAACTCACTCCTGATGACAAGCCCAAGAAGAGCTGCTGCTGAGCCTGGCAGCGGAGCCGTGCGCTGGGCTGTCCTGTGCCTGCACACGTGGCCGAACGCCCCATGCGCCATGGGGCAGCAATGCCCATGGCCAGAGCCTGCCCGGGGGGGTCCGTGCCCCCCGACCAGCCGGCTGCAGGGCTCTGCCAGGCCAGGACACGGGACGGCCGCCTTTCAGTGCACCCCAGGTCCTGCTGCTTGCCGCGTCTCCGGGGCTGCTGTCCCAAATCAGCAGCCTCCCGCACCGCCGCTGAGTCAAGGCAGCCCCTGGTGACCTCCATCCCCCTCCATCCATGGCCACCTGGCACTCGAGCAGGCGGTGTTCCCTGCAGTGACAGTGCTGGGGAGCTGGGCACTGCTGCCAGGGCATGAAGCCTGTCTCGAGAGCATCACCTCGGCTGCTGGGTGACCGCAGCCTTCCCCATGCACAGACCCCGCAGCCTGCTTACGCTGCGTACGGGTGCTCCAGGGGGAGGATCAGGGCTGGTGGCTGAGCACAGGTCTGAGAGCAGCGGGTCCCCTCCTGGGGTCAGCCAATGTGGACATTTTCCTCTGTGCCTCAGTTTCCCTGGCTCAAATGCACATATCCTGTAAAATACCTTCCTCCTTCCGCCTCACTGGCGACAGTCCTCTGTAAAGCACTTTGTCTTTTTTTTTTTTATAATAAAAAAGAAACTTAAATACTTCATTTTTATTTGTATATTTGTGTTGCAAGTTGCTGCTGTGTTCCAGCAGCACAAGGATGGGCTGGGGCTCCACGTTCTCTGCCCCACTCTTGTGCTGCCCCAAGGGGCGTCTCCTCCTCGCAAGGCCAGCGAGCGCTGAGGCTGCAAAGTGCTGCACCAGGAGCTGGGGGGTGGATGCTTTTGGGGGCTGGAGTTTTTTTTCCAGTGCAAATCTGGGGTAGAACATGGAGAAGGTGCCTGGTGGCTGCCCGTGCTCGGGCCGGGGCGGCTGTCAGCAGAGGGAGCCCGCAGGGAGCTGTGCCCCACGATTGTTTCTCTTCATGCATCGCCCGGCTCCTGCCCGGGCGCCTTCGAGCATCTGCACCAAGGCATGGGCTGGGGCAGGGGCTGGCCTGCAAGGTGGCCATGGCCACCCAGTGCCACCTGGCTCACGACCGTGTCCCCCAGCAGGGACCGCGCAGTGCCAGGGCCTCCTGCATCCTCCAGACCCATCCTGACCCCAGCCGCCCTGCAGAGCTTCTCCAGGGGCTGTGCCCGGCACCACTGCACCTTCCCCTTTACAGCAGCTCCGCCGTGGCCGTTCCCCACCCAGGGACACCCAGGCACCAGCCGCGACACCAGCCGGTGACAGCACCCAGCTGTGGCACCCGGTGCGTGCAGGAGGCAGCTGGGCACGGTGAAACCTGAGCGAGGGCTGGGCGCGGGGCGGCCGGGGATGCGGGGCCCCCTCTCCGCAAGGAGCCTGCCAGGCTCCAGAAAGGCACGTAGAGGTGTTCCCATCCCCCTCCTTACGCAATGCTCTCAGGCTGTTTATTCGGGCACCAAGCCGGGGAGAGGATTTGTCCCTTAATATTCGGAGGAGAGGGGCATTAACTATTTCCTACCCGAGCTCTGCACTCCCTTTCCCCTGTATCCCCAAGGCAGACAGACAAAGGCACCATCCCACAGCAGGCAGGCTGTGCTGCTGCCCCTCAACTGGGCTCTGCAGCAAGCTCAAAGCCCCCCCTGTGCCCAGCATCACCCACGGGGTGCAGCCCCCCAGCCCTGGGCTGTGCATCAGCCATGCTGTTCGTACTGCAGTGTTAATCACCATCCCCATCAGTAGCGATGTGGTTTCTAACCATAGCCTTTCTCCAGCGGCTCACAGTGTTGGAGGCGGATGGGAGCTCGGTCCGTTTTATCCCAGCGAGTGGTGATCTGGACACTCGGAGCTGAGCGGATCAAATGCAGTGCTGGGTCGGGCGCTGCCTGCTCTCACTTGGCCAGGAGTGAGCGGCTCCTGCTGCGTGCCCAAGGCTGCTGCGGGCACTGAAGCCCAAGTAATGCTGGGGCCAGAGCCAGGCTTGGCCTGGGGTCAGCCTGCACACGGGCTGTCCCAGAGAGCACAGCCAGGAGTGTGCCACAGCACCCAGTCGAGCAGGATCAGACCTTCCACGGGCACTGCTTGCTCCTGAGCCCTTGATCAGGCTCCAGAGCCCTTTTTCAGGCTCTGGCCGTGGGCGCTGGGCACCTTGCAAGCAGGGTGAGCTCTCGTGAAGCTTGCAATGGCCAGACGTGATTCAGCCTGCTTTTGGAGGCAGAGAAGGGAGATTGGGGCCATTTCAGAAATGATGGGATTGAACTGAGGGGGATGAACAGCAGGGTCCAAGCACTTGCGTGTGGTCTGTAGCTGGAGGACACAATTCCTAAGATCTAGATTACCATCCTTTCTGAGCCAGCCAGAGCCACTCGGACCTGGCCGCGGGGTCATTCCCAAGCTGTCTGCTGGGTGGTCCGGGAAAGCAGCTGCTTCCCACCTCCGCGTGCACAGCGGGCAGCTCACACACCTCGCAGATGCGCAGCACCACGCCGGAGCTGCCCACAGTGGCCCCGCTCCTGCACCGGCACTGCCTGCAGCAGCTCCCGCATGGGCCGGGGTGCCCTGGGATGGTTGTGGTGCCACGGGAGGGTTGGGGTGCCCAGGAAGGCTCCGTCCCTCCAGGAAGACCTGGAGACTAAATCGGGTGGCACGGCGCCAGGCAGGATGCTGGCTGGAGCCACCAGAGGTGCTAAGCTGGTAACACTATCCCGTAGCCGAAACGTGATAAAGGAGGGGGGGGAGGTTTGTAGTGCGTAGGATTAGCAAGGTCAGCTCTAGATTTTTCTCAGGGTGAAAATCAAAGGGAAAAATATTTGCCTTGTGTGACTCAGTGAGTTCCTGCACGGTCAGTGGTACCAGCTGACCCCACTGGAGCGCCTTGCCCATGGAGACAGTCGAGAAACCAAACCAAACCGAGCTCTCACCCTCCCTCTGTTGCAACCCCACATTGCCACATTCAGCGCCAGAGACTTCCCGGTCCCGATGCTGGGCTCTGCTCAGCATGCTTTGCTCATCTGGGCCAGCACAGCCAGGCTGACCGCAGCACTCACAGCCTCTCGTTCACTGACTGAAGTGATGCACGAAGACGGGTAAAACACCCGCCCGAGGATGCTAATTACCAAATGGAAAACCGCTCCCACCATACAGACATGCACAGAGAGTGCTGCCCTCAGTATCAGCAGAATGAGTGCCTGACGCCCACCGCCAGTCCTTGACTCACAGCTGCAGTTTGCTTCAGTGCCGCTGAGGTTTCGTTCCCCCCAGCAGCTCCTCCACCCGCCGCCATCCGACGTGCTCCGAACATGCCGTGTGCTCCGCGTTATCTCGCGCTTACCGGACTGGTTGAGCCGGGACTGGTTCCAGGCGCGGGGATCCGGTCAGAGCCTGTCCCTGCACCACGGCCGGCGGAGAGCGGCTGCTCCGAGCTCCCGCTGCCGACACGTCCCCGAGCCCCCCGGGGCAGGTGGCGGTGGCCGTCCAGCCAGCCCCGGCGCTGGCCCAGGCGCTGTGGGGAATTAACTTCTCTTACTGAACGTGTGGTAGATCGAATAGAGGCACTGGAAAGTAGCTTAAAAACCTGCAATGTAGATCTAAAAAATTAACTTTTCCTGTTCCGAAACAGAAGCCCCGTTAGCCTGGGGCTGGGATTGAGAGCAGGCACCAGCAACGCAGCAGTTTCAGCCACTTGAAGATGTTTCAATTGGTCTTAAAAACAAACAGGATAAATCCCAAGGTTCAAAGT
Source organism: Anseranas semipalmata (assembly GCA_013399115.1). Classification (NCBI taxonomy): domain Eukaryota; kingdom Metazoa; phylum Chordata; class Aves; order Anseriformes; family Anseranatidae; genus Anseranas; species Anseranas semipalmata. Next base: position 1,299,847 of record VXAA01007338.1, read on the forward strand.
TACGGGCAACCTTTCAAGAGCTTCAGATACGACAAATAAAGTGATGGCACCAAGCGAAGCCTTACCTCTGCCCTCTCGTGCCGGAGGGAGCCGGGGCTCCCCCTGCTTAGCAGAGCTGCACTGGGATGTGCTCGCTGCCCTGCGCTCAGCGGGGCTGCGGCGGTGGCACGGAGCTCGTGCCGGGCACCGATCGCTCGTCGATGAAAGGTTTGGCTTTGTAGCATGAGGCTGGAGACAGAGCAAGTCCAGAGCATCCTGCTGCACATTGGCACCTCTTATTCTGCCATGCATAAGCACTGCTGATGTTATTAATTATTTGAATGATGATTCTTTGCTTCCTTGGTCACTGCCCTGCTATTCCATCCCAACCAGCCATATCAGCAAAGCCCATCACACGTGACACTGGTAGCAGTTGTGCCACTGCGCGGCACTGCCCTCCCCGCCACTGCCAGGGCTGCACAATCAGCCCCTGCTTGAAACACAGGCAGCAGCAGGTGCCATACCCTGGTCCTCTGCTTCATTGTCCACCTATTAACAGCAAATATTGGTGCTTCCCTTTCAAACCCATCCCATGGGATCCCCACAATGGCTTTTGCTCCTGTGTCCTGGCTGCAGAGAGCATCCACATGTGCTGTGCATCAGTGTGGGGTTGTGTGGGGCCACGGGGCTCTGCCTGACCCTGGGGACATCTGCGAACCGGCACGTAGGGAGGATTAGGGGCTGCGGCCAGGCCCCCACCAGCTCAGGGATGTGCTGAAGTCAGCAGCGAGCCGTAGCCTCGGGCACCCTTCCCTTGGGAAGCAGCAAAGTGCTCCCTGCTGCGCCCGGGCTGCTCTGGCACCCGTGCTCTGCTCCCATGGGGCACAAGCTGCAGCAACGTTTCCCTGCACGATTTCCCACCCCCTCCAGAGTCAATGTCCGTTTTGCAAAGCCCTGCAGAAATGCTGAGGGCTGTGCTGGGGCTGGACCACAGCGAGGTTCCCACGTGTGGGCTGCAACAGCAGCAAAAGCTGCTCCGAGTGGTGTGGGAAGGACTGGTTTCACTGGGGTGAGGTTGGTCCCTGTGCAGAAGGCAGCCCAAGGGCTCAGCAGCTCTGTGCCACTGTGGTGGGCAGCTCAGTGGTCACCGAGGCAGGGCCAAGCACACAGGGTCTCCCAGGAGCCGGCTGCCCTGCCCTGGGGAGCGTCCTGCCCCCAGCTCCATGTGTTCCCCACAGGGTGGATGTGGCCCTTTGCACGGTGTTCGCTGTCTTTGCCAAGGAGCTTCAGTGCTGTGGTCACCTGGAGCAGCAGCAGCCTCCAGGCATTGTATATATACGTACATATACATACATGTATATACACATATAGATGTGTCTCTGCTGTCAGATAAGATGCTCACTGCCTCCAAATTCTCTTGCTTCCGGCTTGCGATGGACCAGCCTCTGTCCTGCATGAATGAGCAGCTCCACAGAGCACGGGCAGATGTGACCCACGATGACCTGCAGCCTTTTTGGGTTAACCCACCCACGCTGACCAGAGGGAACGTACAAAATGTTTCCTCTTGCTGTGCTGGCTGGGCAACCTCGGGCCAGGTCTGGCAAAGCGCAGCCAGCACGTGGCCATCGACGTCCTCAGGGATGCAACCAGACCAGGCCACCAGCATCCACCGCCGAGCCCCGGCGAGGTGCAGGGCAGAGCCCCGCGCTCCTGCATGGCTGTCAGGGCAGGTTTCATGCAGGCAAGGCGGCGCTCTGGCCTGCAATGATTTAGTCAGCTTTAAACGCACGCTGCCTGCCGGCTCCTCGAGGCAGGCCGGCAGCCCCAGCTCACTCCTGGCCTCCCGCCGCTGGAGCCAGGCCATCGGCTGCGGCACGGCAACATCCTGTCCGCAGCCTTTGAAAAAGGCAAAGCAGGCTGCCAGCTCTTTCATCTGAGCGCTAAAAGGCTGGATCCTGATCTCCCTAACCAGGGGCGACAGGACCTCCATCGCGGCCATCCTCATTTTAAACACCTAAGTACTTTTGAAGATATTGACCTCAGAACCCATAACAAAGAGACGTTTTATTTCGCTGCTTATCTCCCATCACTGAGGTTTGAGCATTTTGGCCTTAATGAGTCGCCCAAGGCCACGCAGCAGGCAGTACAAACGTGATGGCTCCTGCCCTGCTGGAACCACGTTCGCTTTTCAGATGCAGCACGCACGCCCCATCCCAAAACTCCCCCCACTCCCAGCTGCATCCCGAGGCTTTGCACTGCCTTGCACCGCGGTGTGCTGGCGGGACGGAGGAGAAGCTGCGTGCTGCTGGGCTGCTCCCCCGCTCCCCCCACACCTGTCCGCGTTTAGGGGGAAAAATTCCTCTTTTCTTTTTCAGCTTGGAAAACCTCCCTTTGCTGGAATCCAACCGTTAGTGCAAAAAGCCTCGCTGCTGATGGCTCTCCTAATTCAAAGAGTGGGAACAGAGCCTCAAGCAGGGAGAGGGCGCAGCAATGGGAGCCGAGGGAGGCAAAGCCTGGAGCCAGCCCTGAGCCCAAATTCCTCAACACCAGCACCCATGGGCCCGGGGGCGACCCCACCGCACCTGGGTCCCCTGCGTCCCCCCCAGCCCTGCCGCCTGCGGGGCGGCTGAAATGCAATGCATTTTTGAAGGAAGGTGTGGGTCAGGGCTGTTCCCCGCTCCCGGCGCTTCTGCTGAGCGCTGCTAATGTTCGCGCTGGGCAGACCTTGGTGAGCACGTTTGCGTTCTCTCGGAGGAGGCTATCTTGCACCTTTTTTACAAATAAGATAACAGCCCTTGCTCAAGGTCACCTGAGGCAGAGCTGGACAAGGGCTGTCAGGGGAGCGCAGCTTCCAGCCTCGGCACAATGCCGTGCTGCCTGCTGCACTCTCCAGACCCGTCTGCATCCCCTGCAGGAGCGAGTCTTGCTCTGGAGGCCCCTGCTGTGCTCCCGAGGGAGACTGGAGTCCATCGGTTTGACTCCGACCAGCAGGACAGGCTCTGCTCCCCATGGCAGCAAGTCTTTTGCTGCAAACCTTCAGTTTGGAGATGCACTTGCATGGATCACACCATGCCCGCCCTGCTGTTCTGGCCCAGGGTTTTCCCATGAGAAGGTCAAGAAGACAAGTGCCAGCACCATAAGTGATAGGGTTCAGTTGATAGGGCTTGATTGATAGAGGGGACACAGTCTCATCAGGAGGCCACTCCTTCCCTTGCCTTTGGAGATGTTCCTGCAGGGCTGAGCCAGGTTGTAAAGGCCATGAGCACATGGGACACGGTAGATAACCAGATAACCACAGAGCTGTAGTGCTTCTCCCCAGCTCACAGTTCACACCACGAAACAAACTGCACGAAACATCCTACGTGGTGCTGAGCCACAGGGGCAGCGCTGAGCCTCCCAACACCATGCTGCATTCCCTTCTTTATTTTGGTGCTGTGAATAATCCCGCTGCCTCCCTCTAGGACACTGTGTTCCTCATTCCTCCCCAGATAAAGCCTTTGACCCCCCTGCCAGCCGGTGGCCCTGCAGGGAAGGGGAGCCCTGGGACGCGTTGGAAGCTGGCGGCTGCCTTTCAAGAGAGACCCATGTCTCCATCGCCTGGCACCACGGAGCCAGCGGCTGCCGCCGGGTGGCTCAGCCAAGTCTGCATATGAGGAAACTCCACCGGAGAGCGTGGCCAGGCCCCAGAGCTGCATTCCTGGGCTAGAAGGGAACGGTGATAACCAGCCCCAGGATGTCACCGCTCCAGCCGGGCTTCCTGCAGTGATACCCAACCCCATGGGTGACACTGCTCACCACACTGGCACCACGGGCCATGGGCACCACCGGGCAAACCAGGGATCCATGGCTCTGCACTCCCATGCCATGAGAACAACCACAGCAGTGGAAAAGATAAGCCTGGGAAAACCCAGTAGCAGTCATCCATCTTCCTAACGGCCCGGAACGCTGGCACCGCAGGGTGCCAGAGCCCGTTCAAACACCGCGCAGAGGACACGGTGCGCCCGCGGCACCCAGCCTGCTGGCCCTGCTAGTGGCCGGCACCGGGTACGCTCACCGCCCCGCTCCGGGAACAGCCGGGCTGGCCCGCTCCGTGCCATGCACACCGTAGGCATTAACACAGCCTTCTGTTTTGCCCAGAGATCTCATTTTTATATGTGTCCTTTAGTTTTCTGAGCAGCAGAAACCAAAACACCTGGTTCCCAGTGCTGCCCAACTCCACCTGCAGCATCTCCACACCCTGCACAAGCCCTGAGCCCTTGGCCAAGCTGTCTGAAAGCAAAGAGAAACCCCGGCAGCAGGTCTGAGGGATGGAGAGTGGGAGGGAGGAAGAGCTGGGGGGGGCAGCCCGCGGGTCCCACCACCAGCAGCAGCCCCAGGAACGAGCCCCCTCTGTTCCGCGGGACATGCTGCCTTTCTCCCACTGACTCGGTGTTCCAGGAGAGCTTTCCCATCATTCTCAGCAGTAAATTATCACTGAATTATTACCCTCATTAAGTGCAATATATCTGCTAATATTAATCATCTGCAAATAAATCCGCACATCCTGGTGCTTGGTATGCCGTTATCAGACCCGAAGATAAGCAGCTCAGCAGCTTGTGTACCCAGGACTCCACGCCGGATTCGGGGAAGACCCTGTGGTGCCTTCACATCTCCCAGGGTCTCCCCGCTTTGTGGTGGCCCCACTGCTCCCAAATGCTCGCCCGCACCCTGCACATTGTCCTCGCCGGGCTGCCGGGGGCCGCATCCCAGCAGAGAGGCTGAGGCTGCCCGTGGGGAGTTTGGCTGAAGCAGAGAGGGACAGAATGGGAGTTATATTTATAGTTACTGAAACTGGAATTTGCCCAGGACTGAACCTCCTGATGCAAGAAAAGCCGAAGGACCATCGGTGGCTGTACGGGGCTGGTCTCCTCGGAGTGCGAGACCTTGCAGTTCCCTGATCACACCCACCGGGACTTTGGAATGGTGGCTCCGGCCAAGGGGAGCCGCCAGCCCTCACTTTGAGCTCTCCTGCCATGCAGAGGGAAACACCCGTGGGGCTGCAGGCTGGAGGGGGACAGGGCAAGCCTGAAGGTCTCACGCAGCTCGTCGCCTCGCCCAGGACTGCTCACTGCTGCCTGAGCAAGAACCCCGGCTGGGGGACTTCTTCCCTGCCAACGTCTCAGCCCAAGTCCCAAGCTACTGCGCCACTGCGCGCCTTTGCCCTTCTTGTTTCTGCATCCCAGCGTAAATGCATGTTACTTTCTGCCTGCCAGGGATCAGCAGACATTTCCTTGGACCTGGCATCGCCACTGCTGACCTTGCTGGCTCCTACACAAAGTGTGTTCAGGTGCAGAGAGCAGCCCCGGAGCACCAGCAGCCTCCTGGCCTGGGGCTGGTCCTGTTCCGCTCCTGCAGCAATCCCCTGAGCTTTGGGATCTCACTTTTCATACCAGCTGCATTTAAATGAAGCAGTCATTGCTGTTGAAGCCGAGCTGGGCTGGTCACCGAGATGAGACCCGTCTCCTCTGCCACCCGCCTTGATAAGGGCACAGATGCCAGCTTTGCTGGACCTCTGGACGCACAGGCTGGCTGTTAAACCTCTGCTTGGCAGCTTCTCCTTTCCAAAGACAGGCAGCTGTGATCAGAGTGGACACTTAAATTTAGGGCTCTGTGGTCCTATTCCAAGCTCAGACTGTGATCTCAAACAAGCTGTTTGCCCCTGTCCCCAGCCACTTCTTCAGCCCCACACTGAGATGTTGATTTAGGAACATGAGGAAAAAAGGTACCAGGTTCAGGTACCTGCTAGGAAAAGTGCCCACCTCGATGACAGCAAAAAAGTCCCCTTTAGCACTGGTTGCTTGTACAGGCAGTGTAGCAATGCCAGCAATGCCTCTGCAGCAGGAGCTCTGTTTCCTCTCCCTGTATGCATCACGCCTGCAGGACCCCCCGGCTGGGACCCTTGGGTGCTGTGCCCTGGGCTGCCCTGGGTCCACCCAGCAGCAGGGACCACCAAGCGCAGCGGTGGCCTGGCCACACTCCTGCCATGTCACGCGGTTCAGTTTCAAAGGGCTCTTTGCATATCAGGCTGCCCTTTTAAAAAGAAGTTGATATGGGTTATTAATGATATTTACAGGAGAAGTGCTTGGCAATTATTACCTCTGTCTGTCAGACGGCAATGAATCAGCCCCCTGTTACTGGCACCCTGCGGCAGGGTGTTGCTTTGGCGTGCTCTGGACATGGCGATTGATTCCCATAAGATGAGGTTTCGTGGCAGGAAACACCGATGCCCAGCTCGTGTGCCAGGTACCAGAGCTTTTTGCTCCGACAGCCTCCAGGAGAGAGCAACAGCCACATCGCTGCCCTTGCCCTTCCTCCCGTCCCAGCCACGTCTTGCCTGGGGGACAACGGAGCACAAAAGAGGAATCCCTTCTGCAGCAAACGGCCCACCACTGTTTCCTTACCGTTCCTTTGGTGACGCCCCTCTCCCTGGCCATCCCATCACCGCTGCATCCTGGCTGGCACCTGCACTCATGAGCGCGCTGGGAAGAGAGGAGACGGCGGGGCTGGGCACGGCTCCGCACGGTGGTGCCAGCGCGGGTGGGGGATGCAGTGGCAGCAGGGGATGAGCCCTTTGCCCTCACCCATCGCGTCCCATCCCGGCCCACCCCTCTCATCCCTTTGAACCTGGAAATGAGAAAGAAGCTGCTGTCCCCTGCCAATCCCGCCTTCAAAGCTCGAGCTCCGGGGTCCGGGCCCTGGCACAATGCACGCCATTGTCCCTTGCGGAGCACAAAGGCCAGGAGACGCTACCCAGTGCGCCCAGGCCAACAAAAGCATCTTCTCCCTCGCCGCGTGCGGACAGGGTGAGGGAGGGGGCCTGGGGTGCCGGTGAATATGATCTATTGTCACGGAGAGCCCAGAGCACCGGGGACCTGCAGAGGTGATCAAACGGCCCAGGCCTGAGCGGGAAGGGGTGGGGTGAGGGGGGACATCCAAAAAAGCCCTTGTCCCTCTTCAGATCTCTCCTTATCTCCCCAGCTATCTCCTGGGCTTAGCCTGGGTGTACTTGCTTGCAATTACCTCCAAGAAGCCAATCAGGTGCCGAGCACAGCCCTCGGTCCCCTTGACTGAGGTGATTTATAAATGACTCACTGGCTTATTTGAGCACAGACCTCTGCACGGCTCACGGCAGCTCCGCTCTGCCGGCCTCCGCTGCCACATCCGCGGCTCCCCTCGCAGGATCAGCCCTTTCTTCACCCGGCGAGGCGCAGGTAACCCAGCGCCAACAATCGTGCTCTTTGTCTGGGTGGGCGTGGGGGATTTACACTCTGGTTGCACAGCCACTGGGTGTGAGTTTCAGTATTTGGAGAACTGGTACTTTTTTTTTTTTTTTCCCTTCTCTTTTTCTCCCTCCTTTTGCGAAGGGGATTTACAGCAGCAGATTTACTCAGGAGTTAGCAACACCAATGATCCAAGGGCTTGATTTATGAAGAGAGGCTGGAAGAGCCAAATATGTGAATTAATTATTGCTAGAATAAATCCTGCCATCTTATCCTGGCTGCCTCCTGCTGAGATCCATGGGGGAATTTGCCTGGTATAGGGGCAGCAATACTGATGAGAAACCCTCAGTTTTGTGATCCTTGTTATTAGCAGAACTTTCCATGCATGGGTCTACGTAACGCGGTCCCTGCCCCAAGGATGTTACAGCACAGATTAGACTTTGCACATACAGGTGTAGCAAGAAAGGATGTAGAGCTCCGTGCACACAGGCAATGGGAGAGGAGCATTTGCTGTGCACAGGAATCTAACCTGGCTGAGGGGCGTTCGCTGCCCAGGGCACCCGGCGCATGGATGCATGGCTCTGGGCACGCAGGCAGATGACGAGGAACTCTTAAAGCTGGGAGCGAGAAGCGCTCCCAGGCTGAGCCCTGCCAGGCTGGGTGCAGGGTCCCCAGCTCCCCCTGGTGCCACTGCATGGGGTGTTGAGGTCCAGTTTGGGCAGGTGCCCTCAACTACAGGCAAGAGAAAATATCCCCATAAGCCTTCCTCTTTGCTGTAAACTGCTGTCCATGAAGCTAGGATGCTTTCTGCTCTGCCCTGATAAAGTATGTCCACACCTTATTTGCAAGCAAACTGAAAACTTAAGCTGGGACCTGTCCTTCTCTCCCTTGAAAAGAGGTCCTTGAAGTGACATCTGTTGCTGGCTACCCAGCATTTCTGCCCTGGATCAGAAATTTCCAGCAGAGAAATTCTCTCCCACCCTCTACCTCTGGGGGAGGATGGACTGGGTGACCCACAAGGTGTTTTTCCTCTCCGAGAATGAATCCGCAGGGGCGGGGAGAGCGTGCATGCGAGAGCTCTCAGCAGGCACCACGGATAAGTGTTCGCAGGCAGTGCAAGAATGCTGCAGTCTGCAAACTTTTTAATTCCTTGGGATTTGCATTGCCCACCTGCTCTTCAAAGGCTGGGGGCAAGGTCTGTGTCAAAGGCATGCAGAGAGCAGAGGCTCACGGTGGTGGGGGATGCCGAAGTTTCGCTTCTGCTTCTTCTAATTCCACCTTCAAACCTTTCCTCCTCCCCATCCCAAGGGCTCTGTATGCAGAGGGAACAGCAAGGGGATAGGGGGGAAGGACGTGCCACTTCCCAGGGGCGGATGCGGGTGCCATTAAGGTCAGGCACCGCGCTCCGCCTGCCGAGGGGCTGCCAGCCAGCACCGTGGTACTGCCCTCAGCAAGGTGACACCTCCGGGCACTGCCGACCAGGGCACTGCAGGGAAGCCGGCAGCTTCTGGAGGACTCTGATGGAGCCCAAAAGCAGGAGGATGCATCCCAAAAGTCGGTCTTCATCCTGGCACCCTTGCTTGCTTCCTAGCAGAGTGGTGAAGGACAGAAGAGGTCCCGGCCGCAGGGCTAGGCAGGGCGGTAGCAGGCGATGGGCCGGGGCTGCGGACAGCTTGTGGCTGTTGTTCTTCCAGCCGGGGCTCTGCCCACAGACAGACAGGGCGGGTGGGCTTTGTGTGCCCCCAGCACCTCCCGCCAGGCGGCCGCTGCCTGCCCCCAGCCCAGCTGTGCCTCCCCCGGCCGGGCACGGCGCTGGGTGCAACTGCAGGAGCCATGGAGGGCGAGGGAGGGGTTGGGAGCGAGCGGGCTGATCAAACAAATCACAGGAAGAGCAGGCCAAATCCAGGCTCATTTACCCTGGTGCCAGCACAGAGCAGAGCCCTGCGCCCACAGCATTTGCTACGCTTACAGGGGCGTTAAAAAGAGCAGGAGCCAGTCTGCTGAATATCAGCGTTTTACTTAATAAACTCCCTTTGAGCCAAACACTTTGACTTCACCTTCAGTAGCTGGCAGATGCCTGCAGATCTTATTATTCTGGTTACCAAGTGCAGAGCTAGTTTGGTTAGAAACTCGTGTGAAGTGGTACATCAAACATTGGCACCGGCCCAGCGCCGGCAGAACAAGAGCCCAGCGCAGCGCTCCTGCCCGCTGCCTGCGCTGGGCTGGGTCGCTCGAAACAAGAAGAGGGCCATCTGCCTTATGGAAATCACCTACTGAACACTCCAAATATTTAATCTAAACAAAAAGAAAACATTGGTTCAATGCCTGGCTGCTCTGTGGCAAAAGTGCAGGCGTGGAGGGAGGGGATGGCTGCTCTGGAGGGGGACGTCAGAGCCGAGGCTGCAGCGCGGTGCGAATGCGGGATGGGGAGGTGGGAGCTGGAGGGAAGCGGAGCTGCCACCTCCCTGCCGCTGCCCAGCATGCGCGGCTCCGTCCCTGCCCCAGCACCATCAGGCAGGGCCAGCCCCTGCCTCCCTCCCTCCTTCTCCCTCTCCCTCTCCCTGGCTTTCATTCCACTGGCCATCACGAACGTACCTGCACGCTCTGCGTGGAAAACTGATGACGAAGTCTTCACTGAACTTTGTGGACTCTGGCATTTTGCCTTTTCTGAGGCTAAAAACCCTCTTTGGGATAGGATATTTTTCATCACTGATCTATATGCTCCCCTAGCATCAGCCTCTTCTGTTTCCAAAGCGGAGAGGTTAAGAAAAAGCTGCAAACCCATAGCCAGTGCGTGCCCCTGCATGCTGCTGGTGTCTCAGCCCCTGCAACACAACCCCTGGCTGCCTGCTTCTGCCTGCTCCCCTTCCCCGAATTAGCTGTGGTACTAGGCAAGGCATTTTTACCAGGATACTTATGCCAAAAACATAAGACTATAGATCTGGCTTTACCACTGTAAGGTGCTTTCTTCCTGCATCAGTTCATTTGCAGATGAGCCCGAGGGCAATTCAGAGCTAAAACCAAGTCGGTTCAAAGCAATTTTAACTGCAGAAAGGTCTGCCCAGCCAAACAGCCCAGCTGACCACTGCCCTGGCGATGAGCTCCCAGTGAGGTCCATCAGCCAGGCTCAGTCCTGGCCTGTCCTGATGCCAGGAGGCTGGAGAGAATGAAGGATGTGGGAGCAGATCTGCAGGGCTGATCAGCACTGATAGTGGGCTGAATGGTACCACATCCTTCCGAAATACCTGAGCTGACTGACAGCAGAAACCTCCTTCTCCTCCTGCCTGTGTGCTTGGCGAGCCCAGTTCGACATCAGAGGTGTGAAAGGGAGAAGGTGTGAGAAGGAAGCAGCTGTGAGGCAGAGCTCAGCCTGGGGGAGCACCCGGCACCGCAGCATCCAGCATCACAGCATCCAGCACAGCAGCGTCCAACCCTGCACCATCTGGCATTGCAGCATCCAGCATCACATCCAGCACCGCAGCATCCAGCCCTGCAGCATCTGGCATTGCAGCATCCAGCATCACAGCATCCGGCACTGCAGCATCCAGCATCACAGCTACCCTGTCCTTCCCCGTGCCCCACCTCAGAAAGCATCCAAGGGATTCAGGGGAGGAGGTGACGGCTTCCTCTCCATCCCTGTGAGATGTGCGCCCTTTCACCGTGTTGCCCCAGGGCTCCCGTGGCACCTGCGGCTGGAGCTGCGAGCGGGAAGCTGGGAGCCGTGGTGCACACCATGCTGGAAGTGTTGATTCAGAGCAGCCGGAGTCAAGACCTTGTCCTGGTGTCGCAACCAAACCCTTGCACCTGTGCTTGCCTGCTGCAGGCAGACCTTGCCTCCTGGGGTAGGGAAGAGCAGCTTTTTATAACCTGTTCTTGGGCAATGGAGCTGGGAGAGAGATGTTTGTAACGAAGATTCACCCAGGATTTGGAAGGGGCCAGACCTCTGAACTCCACCAGCTGAGATGCAGTCAGTGAGATCCGTGTGTGCACGTGCTTGTGCAAGAAGAAGGGGGACGGAGAGGGGGTAGACAAAGGAGGAAACAGTATTTCCAGAGTACAGAATTTTTCTCCCTAAAATCTAGGGGGGGCATTCCCTGAATGTCCAGCTCTCACAATGGGATGAGTTTGGGCCCTTATTATCGTGCATAACAGAGTGAACGCAGCTCCAGATCAGATTGCTCTCCCACCAAATTTTCATTCCCATTTCCCGGACTGGAGTCCCTTTGCTGGGCCTGTGCCAGCCCAGGAAAGCAGCTTTACGCCAATGGGTCCTATCAACACTCACCAGAAACCTCAATGTGACTTTTCCCAAACACTGCTATCACCAGCACAGGGAGAGAAGATAAGAGCTTAGCAAGTGCATTTGTAAGATGAACACTGGGAAAAAAATTCCGTGCTTAGCAATCACAGGGTGGTTTGAGACTGACAGGGCAGGGACCAGCCAGGTGTGACCTGATGGGACTCTCAGCTGTGACTGGGACAACATCTGTCACCCACATCGTACTCCTGGAGTGAAGCGGTTCTGCCTTCATTTGTTGCTCACACCAAGTATCACGTCACACTCATGTCCTCAGTGTTTCACGACTTCTCCAAGACGCCAGGCTCAGCAGGCTTATCAGTGAGGCCAAATTTCACGTCTCAGCATCACCCACTCTAGCCAACACACGGAGGACTGGGTTTCCTGAAATCTCAGCTTGTAATGGGGGCTCAGCTCTTGGAGCTCTGCTCTTGGAGCTCTTCCCCAGACCCGCCCTTTATTTTCATGCCCATACTGGAACAGCTCTTGGCAAGCCTGGTCCCCACAAGGCAGCAGTGCACTGCCCCTCCGCTTTCCTTCCCACGCGCTGCATTGCTTCAGTGTCCCCAGCTGCAGGATTTAACCCAGACTTGCAGCTTGCTGTGGTCTTATCCCATCAACACCAGGACAGCTGGTTCTGCCTTTTGTTCAGGGAGCAGTCACATGGCTCGTTCTCTTTAATTCCGAAATCTCAAAGGTTTAACCGGCTGTTTGATCTAGGGCAAGGCCAGTGATAAGCCAAGTCAAGAACTTGACTCTGTCCGAGACGCTGACATCATCAGCCTGTTTGTTTAAGATGGAATTTAATCATGGGGGTATTTTCCCCTCTATTCTTGCCTTGTTTGTTATTTTCCCTGATTGCCAGCACTTTCGCTCAGCAGGAGAAATTCATTAAAGAGCTGTGATATAATTGGCTGATTCAGTCTGTCTGATGGCAGGCAGGCTGCTCAGCAAGTGATGGAGCCGAGAAGGAAGCTGAGAGACCTCTTGCACCAGAAACTCTGCTGGGTTTGTCACCCTTAGAAGCCTATTGCAGGGCCTGGACCTGGGCTAGAAAATATTAATGAGGGAAATCTGGAAATCTAGAACAGAGCAGTGGGGCTGGGACGTGGAGCAAGGCTGTGAGGCTGGGACAGGACTTCTGCAGCCTGGCATGGGAACACCAGATGGGCTTCTGGAGTGAAGGCAGGGACTGGGAAAGAGCCTCGGATAATGCTTATTCTCAGCTTGCACCAATCCTCCATAAGGTAAAAATCGTGATCTCTCTGGGAAGGGCGTTCCCGGTTGGAAAGGAGATGCCGGGATGCCAGCGTGTGCGTGCCTGCAGAGGGCACTGGACCAAGCGCCTGCTGCTGCAGGGAGAGGGGGGCAATGCCTCTGCCCGGCGCCTTGCCGGGCCTTCGGAGCCAGCCCCAGGCTGGGAAGTCCTGGGGGGCCCTCCCGGCTCAGCGCCCTGCGGATCGCAGCCTGCGTTCACTAGCACACCATTGCCGGAGCTGTTTTACAGCAAAGTGCACTCCGTGCCCCTGTGATCACTAAGGCATCTGCCGCAGGAGCGGGGTTGGTGACCTCCCTTTCCTAACCCATCAGCTCCAATTAACGTAATGATTCTGCTGACCTGAATTCCCTCCAAAGTTTTGGCTGCATGCATCGTGCTTTTCCCTGCGCTGCGGGGCCGTGCAGCTCCACGCCGCTCACGCCCTCGGCGCGAGCTGAGGAGCGGTGTCGGTCCTGCCGACGAACACTTGCTCGTCCCGTCTGCGCCCGGGCTTCAGCAGCACCCGCTGCATCAGAAGAGGAGAGGGCAGGATCCAGTACGTCCAAATCACTCCATGCGCTCTCAGAAACCTGGATGTCATTTCTTGATACACTCTCCTGCCTGAATCACCAGCTTTTTCCACCCCCTCTTCTTCTCCTATGTTGGGCAATGACCCATTTAGATACCTGCCGTGCCACATATAATTACCAATACCCTTTTTCTATGTCTGACCACTTCCTGCCTCCACCCCCAGACTCTCCAGCTTGTAACAATTCTCCCCTTTTCCCCAGTGTCGTTGGTCATGGTAAAATGAGGGCCCTCTGAAGTTCCTCAACTTCTTTGGTGAGACCCAGATACTGCACAGGACCAGTCCATCAGGATGTTTTGGCATCATCATCACTGACATGGATTAGCAACGGTTATCTTCCTGCGCATCACTTCCTAGAACAGATCCAGGGCTAGTCTGCAGCCTTTCATGGCAAGCGAGAAATTAGGAAGGCTGCTGAATGCAAATGAATGCAGAGGGCAGCGAAACAGGAACACCTTGGATGGAAACTGCCTTTAATCACAGTGCCAGTATCTATCAGCACAAACTGTGTCAGGGCTGCCCCGCGTGGCACAGCCCTGCCAACCCTGCTGGTGGATGGGGAAACTGAGGCACGAGAAAGGTCAAGTGACTTGCCCGAGGCAAAAAGGCAGTCACTGGCAGAGCTGGGATTAACACCCATGCTCATCTGCCAGACAATCCAGGACACTCTCCGATCCCCTTCACACGACATCGCTCATTAGCATCACCTCAAAATAGCTGGTAAAGACTCGCCGGGCCGGGGAGCAGCAGCCCCCGGTGCTGGAGAAGCCACTCCCAGGGCCTGCCTCTGCGCCACGGGGAAACTATTTAGGGTGGAGATGTTCGGGGAGGGCTCCCAGACGCTGGAGGTGTCCGGTCTGTTATACTGCAGGTGGGGCCAGCTCCAGTCACATTCTTGGCTTTGCTTTTTCTTTTTTTCTGGGAAAAATTTAAATGATCCAGAGATGAGCCACGCCAGACCCCGCTATGTCATCGAACGTCCTGCGTATTCGGTCAGCCTCTTTGATGAAGAGTTTGAGAAGAAAAGCAGAAGTTACCCCATTGGGGAAAAGTTGAAAAACCTTCTCAGGTAACACAGAATCCTGTAGCTACTCCTGGGGCAAAACTAAACCAGGTTTGGTCTGGAATTGGGATATAATTTGGACCTGGGGACATAGTTCCCACTTCTATCCTGGGAAACCTTTTCCATGGTCTTCAGGGCTTTGATGGATGAAAGGCACAGGAGAAATGCAAATTGTGCCGAAGCAAGTGAAACTGGCTGCTCTTTCACTGCCTCAGCTGTTATGCTGTAAGGCAAACAAGCGGAATGGTTTGCACTAAGTGCATTTGGGATTTGGGTTTCTGTTTTCCAAATTTTATTAATAATGAAAAAAGTATAAATGGTGATGTTGTTATGTGTGTGTGGACTATTTCTTTAGTCTTTCCAGCTGGGATTATCTTTTATCAGCTTTCTGATTAAAAACAGTACTGGCTTTCCTTAAAGAAAGATGAATAATCCTGCTGATTGCTGTCCTGGAAATCTAGCTCCACTCCCTGGAAAAATGAAGGCAGTAGTACAGGGAAGGAGAGAGCACGCAGGTAGGGAGGCAGGGATGTGAGAAGCTGCATGCATTGGCTCAGAAGCAATCTTCTTCAGACACACTTGGTTTTTTTGACCAAGCATCTGCAAAAGTTCATCTTTGGCTCTGTGCAACTGCCCCATGAATCTTTGAGCTGTATTTCAGCTCAGAGCTCACCTGCCCCTTTGTATTAGAAACAAAGATACTGGGCAGCCAAATCCTTCAGAGCTGTGGCAGCACTGGGGACTTCCCAGTGAGTCAGGACCGGCCCCACCATAATCCTCCATGGCATGGGCAGCGATTTACTGCAAGAGCCTTGCACTCGCAGGGAAGGGCTGTGCCCCAAACCCTGGCCCTAGGATTTGGTATGGAGGAAAGGTTGAGACATTCCTAGGAAGATCCTTCCTTGCCTCCTTCCTTGCTCATTTCCCTGATTGCTTGCTTCCTTCTTTACTTCTTTGCATTGTTTTCATCTCCTCTAGATGTTCAGCTTCCAGATTCAAGCTCATCCTCTTCAGCCTTTTCCCAATACTTGTGTGGCTTCCCAAGTATAAAATCAAGGACTACATTTTGCCAGATGTTCTCGGTGGGCTCAGCGCAGGGACGATTCAAGTGCCACAAGGTGAGAAGCAATAACTTTCGGGGTCTCCAGGAGGGGATAGCACATTGTAGATGACAGCAGACACCCAGTCTGTGGGGGTTAGCTACTTTACCGCTGGCGCATACAAACCCAAGCTCCACCTCCCACCTGCTTGTCCCTGTATGTCTCTGTGGAGGCCTTCCTTGCCCTCTTTGTCCCATGCTCTGCCTGGAAAGCAGCACCTGTGCTGGCCACAGCACCTTGCTGCAGCTGATGCACAGCTCTGGGGCCGTGAGCATCCTCAGTCTGCGCCGGCAGGACCAGCTTCTCAGACCTGGCTCACCTGCCCCTTCCCCTTGTGTTCCTCAGGGATGGCTTTCGCACTCCTGGCCAACCTGCCTCCCGTCAACGGGCTCTACTCCTCCTTCTTCCCCTTGCTACCATACCTCTTCCTTGGCAGTATCCATCAGATGGTCCCAGGTAAGAGTCTTCAGAGCAATTGCTTGCGCGGAGCAATTATTTGCACGGGGCAGCTAAGAACCGACTGGCTGGGGATACTCGGTGTGTCCTGGAATAGAGATCTTTGGGCAGGTTTGGCTGTCGGGGGCTCATGGTGTCCCTGGTTCCCATGCTGCGGTGACGGGCTGGGTGACTCGCTCCAGACAGCCTAACCTGTCTGAGTGCTTTCCAGGGCAGGACGCTCTCCAGAGCAAACCACTGACATGACTGTGTTGTGCTGAAGGTACTTTTGCAGTCATCAGCATTATCGTTGGCAACGTCTGCAATGAGCTGGCTCCAGAGTCAGACTTCCAGTACTTCAACCATACTACCAACGAGACCAGCGTGAATACCACAGCTCTGGAAGCGGCCAGACTGGAGATCTCTGCCACGCTAGCCTGCCTGACGGCCATCATACAAGTAAGGGCTCTCTGCACCGCCCCTGCTGTGTCCCCTGGCCAAAGCTGACCCGCAGGCAGTCATCCTCCCCAGAGCAGAGGCGAGGGATGGGAGCAGAAGCTGGAAGTGGCCCCACTTCACCGTGGGTGATGCCTCAGAGGAGAAGGTCTGTGGGGATCCCGCCCCAGCTGCGGTCTCGGTGTGAACTCTCCCAGCAGACTAGCCAAGGGCTGGCCAGCCCCGGGGCAGGATCGCAGCCAGGGGTGACATCCCCACCGCCCCACAGCTCTCCTCCCTCCCCACCACCCCGCGCGGCCTGGCTGGCGCAGCAGGGATGCCCTGCAGGCTCTGCACCTTGTGCTTTCGGGCTGGCACGTTTCTAATGACTCCTTGTCTGTCCCACCCTAGCTGTGCCTGGGATTCGTGCAGTTTGGCTTTGTTGCTATCTACCTCTCAGAGTCTTTCATCAGGGGCTTCATGACAGCAGCAGGGTTGCAGATCCTCATCTCCGTGCTCAAGTACGTCTTCGGCTTGACAGTCCCGTCTTACACCGGGCCCTTAGCTATCGTCTATGTAAGTGGGTGCTCTGGGCAGGGGCCTTCCCTGCACCTCCTCCCCCTGTGACCACCACACCGCAGGCACCACAGCCACCTGTGCTGGGGAAACTGGGACTGGGAGAGGAGGACAGGGTGGAGGGAGGGGGAACGCAGCTGTCTGCACACCCACGCCGCTGCCCCTGCATCTCACATGCAGTTGTAGCTGGGCTCTTGTCTGGTAGGTTATAATCAGAGATAATGAAGTGGGGCGGGGATTTCTGCAGAATATGAACCGTGCTGCTTTACGGCAGGAGGTTTGCCAAATTGTTAGCAACAGAAACTTTTTCTGTGAGTAGGTTTTTCCATTCCTGGGCTTTTCTGCATCTTCCATAGATGCATCCTCTGTGGATGCAGCTAGAGCTGCACTTAACCGAACAGCACAGAGCCAGGGCTGGCTGCTCACCTCTCAGTAGCCAGGTTTCTAGCACTTCTCTCACTCTGGCACATCTCAGGGTGTTTGCAGGTGATTAGGATAACAAGTGTTCTCCACTGTGCTGTCCATGCTATCCAGAGTCTCTGGTTCCCCATGACACCTCCTCCTCTTCTCTCCCCTTTAGACATTCATTGATATTTGTAAAGGTCTGCCCAAAACCAACGTGGCCTCCCTGATCTATGCCTTGGTCAGTGCTGTGCTCCTGATCGTTGTCAAGGAGCTCAACCTGAAGTATATGAAAAAGATCCGGATGCCCATCCCCATGGAGATCATCATCGTAAGTGAAGCGTGAGCTGTCCCTCAGACCTCCGGGACGTTCCCATCCTCTTTCAGCCCTGGGATGCCCACTTCTGCTCACAGAGGGCCCTCCAACGAGTTACTGCACTTAGAGCCATTCCTACAGCATCTGCACGCTCAATATGCTGTGAGCCCACACGGCTTGGGGTCAGAAATCGGGGCATCTTTGCGGAGGATACCTCCGACACCCAGCTCATCCCTCTGAGACTGTACCTGCATCCTGGTGATGCCAAGGGTGTGGAACATAACTCCTGCTGGGGATGTTGTCTCCAGTCCTAGCCTGAATTTGGTGTTAATTTTCTACCATCAGCCCCAGGAGCACAGTAGGTTTAGTGTTTCCGAGAGAGCTCATGCTCTTTCTGCTTACTGCTTGTTTATTCTGTGTACTTTCAGGTAATAGTTGCAACTGCAATCTCTGGCAGCTTTCACATGCCGCAGAAGTATAACATGCCAGTAGTTGGGAAGATCAGCATGGGGTAAGTGCATGTGCATGTCTGATTTGCCATCCAAATA
Source organism: Anseranas semipalmata (assembly GCA_013399115.1). NCBI lineage: Eukaryota > Metazoa > Chordata > Aves > Anseriformes > Anseranatidae > Anseranas > Anseranas semipalmata. Next base: position 1,318,104 of record VXAA01007338.1, read on the forward strand.
ATTTTCCTTCCTCCTCCTCATTCTGCAGCCTGGGAAACACCTCCCTGCTGCATGAAAGTCCCCTTCCAGGACTGTCAGGCAGCGCTGCTGTGCCCTGTTATACAATGCCACCATCCACTCACCCTGTTTAGACATGTTTAGACACCATTCCCGAATGCGCGCGCTTCTCACCCACTTCACCTGCCCCCGACATCGGTGTCCCAAGCGCCTCTCGCCTCCGCTCTGAGTGCAGGTTCCCAGCACCAACCCTGCCCCTGGTGAGCAAGTGGAAGGACATGATCGGCACAGCCTTCTCGCTCGCCATCGTGGGCTACGTGATCAACTTGGCCATGGGGAGGACCCTGGCAGCCAAGCACGGCTATGACGTGGACCCCAACCAGGTAACACTTGCTCTGGAGGGATGCAGGTGAGGAATGTTCCCCTGGCTCTCAGGCGTGAAAGGAAGACCTCCCCGTGCGAATGGGGAGCTTGCAAATGCACTCTGCTTGATATGTACGTGCTTCTCCTGTGCATGTGGCGGCTTGCCAGGCAGGGGTTGAAAGGACGTGGCAGATCCATTTCCTATAGGTGGGAGAGAGACTGTCAAAGGCAAGAAAGGCTTGGGTTCAGCTCCCTGCTTCGCTTTCCCTCCAGGGCTGAGGCTTCAGCCCTGAGTGCTGGCCCAGATGGCATTTTTGCAGGCTGTTGGAGCACAGCGAGGCACATGTACTTCTTCCTGAGCAGAGAAAGACCTGGATTCCTGGTGTGTCACCCAGACACCGTGACAGGCAGGACATTAAATAATCCTCTCTTGTCATCACTGGCACAGGGGTAGCTTTCAGAAACAGCCATGCATACCACATGAAGCCCTGCCCTTAGTATGTCAACATATGACAACATGTTCATACGGCATGGTGCTTCCAGGCTTCCCTGCCGTAGTAGCACCCATCCCAGCTCTTTCTGGAAGGAAAGGGCCTGGGACACTCTGCAGAGAGCAGGTCCCCTCCCTGCGGTGGGCAGGGGAGCCGGGGGCAGAGTGCTCCCAGCAGGGCTGCTGGAGGCCCTGGGAAGCTTCTGCCACGCAGAGCCCAGCTCGGGTTCCTCCTCTCCTGCCTGGCAGCTCAGCCGCCTTGACTGTGTTCCCCCATCTCCACAGGAAATGCTGGCCCTGGGCTGCAGTAACTTCTTCGGATCCTTCTTCAAAATCCATGTCATCTGCTGCGCTCTCTCCGTCACTCTCGCTGTGGATGGGGCAGGAGGGAAATCACAAGTTAGTACTTCCCCCTCCTCTCTTCCATGCATGACCCGGTTTGAACACAAACCCCCGCAGAGGTGCATGCTGCCAGCCTGACATCGCTGCTGCAGGTCTGGAGAAGCGCCATCTATGAGCACCTCACACTGTTATTAAATGCAAAGCATACTCCCCCCAGCCCCACTTTTCCCTGGATGGTTCATTGGATTGGTCACAGATGTAGGGCTGCCAATTTGCATTCCCAGGGACTAGTCACAGATGTAGAGCTGTCAATTTGCATTCCCAGTCTGGCTCCCCCGACTGAGCAGAGCTACCACGTGAGGGAAGCTCGGGGTTATCTGTGAGATCTGTGAAATCCTAGCCTATTTCTCAGAGGCAAACAACTGCTCACAACCAGTCCTGCAGTGCCAGCTCTGGTGTTGGCTAAAGCAGCGGGACAGCAAGGACTAAGAGGGGGTTTTGGAAAACCTTGACTTTTAATGATGTGGTTTCTCTCCTCTTTGCAGGTGGCAAGTTTCTTTGTGGCATTGGTGGTAATGGTGACCATGCTGGCTCTGGGGATCTACCTCGAACCCCTTCCAAAGGTAACACGAACAAATGTGCAAACAGTACGGCCACAGCATCACATCTTCCACCTGCCCAAGTGAATGCTCAGCCTTGCTTCAGAAAACCCGTGGTGCAAACCATTGCACAGCGCAGTTCGCTATGGGCTGGGGTCCTGTCTGCAGGAAACAGTGATCTTCCAAACCGTTATGCTCCAAACATGATCTTTGTGAGCTTCGCCCTTTCCCATTCCCTTGCGGTAACTGGCCCGAGGAAGGGAGGTGCTGCCTGGCTGGGAAAGCATCTGCTGCGAAACGTGGCACGTCCACACCGCCAGGCACGCGGCTGACACGATGGCCTCTCCTCTGCAGTCTGTCCTCGGAGCCCTCATCGCCGTGAACCTGAAAAACTCCCTCAAGCAGCTGGCGGACCCCTTCTACCTGTGGAAGAAGAGCAAGCTGGACTGTGTGAGTGCCCGGGGCCGGGTGGGGGGACCCCTTGGCCCAGCCTGGGGAAGGTGGGCTTCGCTCCGGTGCTTCCAGCCCCTTGCTGACCAGGCCCGGAGCAGCGGCACTCTGCCTCGCCTGGCCGAGCGCTCTCCTGCTCAGCGCACATATCACGGAGGCCTGAACTATTACCTGCTCTGTTTAAATGCCAATCAACTGCAGGAGCCTGTTTGCCCAGAACTAGCCAAACCGGCCCTGCTCAATATCTGGGAGTCATGACTTAAAAACTCACACAATAGCCCTCCAGGGTGAGGAGAGCCCTTCACAGCGATAAGGACTCCAGGCACTGGTTGATGTATAAACCCAGGCGGGGGGTGTGGGGGAGTGAGAACGGAATTTGGAAATGTCTGACATAAAAAGACAGTGTTTGAACAGGGCTCCCACGGCTGAGTGGTGTGTGTGGACACTGAGCCAATATCCTGTCAGGTCCCGACACACTGCCTTATCGGAGGAATCAGGAGTCCAAAGGGGCTGACCTGAGTCATCAAGAGCTTTCCCAAAATACTGTTCAAACAGGTGCTGGAGAAGAGATGGGTTGGCAGTCCTAGCTGAGCTTTGTGACTATGACGTGAAGGCACGCTCCAGCATAGGACACAAGCCACAGAAAATCGGTCGGTGCTGAGGAGGTGCCCGCAGCCGGGCCGGAGCAGGGACGTGCGAGGTCCCTGCTGGCACCGTTACTGCAGGCAAGACCCAGCAGGGAGGAAGTCACTGGTGGAAAGATGCTTTGGGGCAGGGTGGCGTGCTCAGCCCTCTGCCAGGAACCGTGTTTGGTTTTGCTGATGCCTGGCTGGAAGTGTGACAGCGGGACAAAGCCCCGGGGGGCTCTCCAGACAAGCTCTGGCACCTCACGTGCAGTCAGGGGAAGCTGCCCTTCCTCAGAGCTCACAATAAGGAGCACAGGGAAGCCCCGTGGGGACCACAGCCCCCAGCCTAGAGCCTGAGCGGACGCCTGGGCAGCCGCTGGGCTGAGCAGCGATGAATGCTGTGCCCAGGACCCGCTGCTGGAGCTTTTGCTACCAGCAACCACGAGCTGCATGCAGGTGCAGGGAGCATGGGGACCAGGCAAATGCCATTGGAGTGAACCGCATTTCCCTGACCTTAATCTCCCTGGAATTTGAACTAGATTCAGTGTCCTTCCTGTCCCAAACTGAGGAACACTGCTCCTGGGTGATGTCAGACAATCGGTGTCCATTACCTCAAATCTGATTGTGTTTCAGCGCTAACTGCAGGGATCGCTCCACAGGCACAGTCCAGTGCTGAGTTCAGATGGAGAGAAGCCCTTACTCATATTTATATGCACCACTCTTAAACTGATATTAAGATGCTGAAGTCATCAAAATTACCCTGATTTGACCAAGGTCAAAGTTATCTTTTAATAGTCTTGAGGATGGGTTTATAATCCCCTGATAATAATTCTCAGAAGGCATGCTTATATACTCAGGCAGGACTATTTTCATATGGAGGGAGATGCTCAAGTGCTAATATATAAAAATGACAAATGACAGAGCTCTGAGCTGAGAGGTGGAGCGGGTTTTGGTATGCTCTGTCATACTTTGTCATCAAATCTGCTCTGTGTTCAGGTCATTTATAGTAGGTGCTCAGGCGGTTTTCAGATAGATGCTCATTCCTTCTAAAATGCTCTGACTGACAGCAGGAGCTTTCCTGGGGGTGGGAGCAGCTACTGAGCAGCAGATGGTCTGATCTGCAAGAGCCTTTTCTTGATACTTTGTGAACTGAATGAGTGACAGGAGGTCATGCAGCTATGAAGAATTGCACCGGCTGCTTTTACAGCTGAAAAACTGGGGCTTCTGGCAGGCTTCCCAGAAATGATGCTTCACACGAAAACATGCAATAAACTGTATAATTAGAATAACTGCAGAATTCAGGCCCTGTTCTTTTGATCCTCAGCTGTGTAGTTCTTTGGGTCCTGAGTATCAGCACGAGCCATTTTCCATCCATCGCTGTGCTCCAGCCTGTGGCACAGCAGAAGGACCTGCCATGCCCTTCTCTTTCTGCAGCTGGTCTGGCTGGTGAGCTTCCTGTCCGCTTTCTTCCTGAGCCTGCCCTATGGAGTCGCCGTGGGCGTGGGATTCTCCGTGTTGGTTGTGGTTTTCCATACCCAGTTGTAAGTACCGCTGTAGCTCCAAAAACCTAAAGAGAAGGAACATCTCCCAGCTACGGAATAAGCGATAGGTTATTTTTATAAGTGACCTCTGGCCCAAGTTTCGAAGGAACGTGCAGCAGGAGCCTGGGGGAGTGCAGGTGTCCTCCCTGGCCCCTGGAATGCGCAAACAGGAATGGCAGGCGCTAATTTACTGCCTGCATTCCCACTCCTGCGCACGGTTAGCGATGTGCACATCCCAAGGCAGGGGGAAGTCGGACGGTATTTACCTCAGCAAGAAAATCTACCTGCATAGCTCCCAGCAGAAAATCCCACTCATAAGAAGAAAGAGCCCCACATACGTGCAGAGACACACCATGTTTAATCCACAAAAGCCCTTTATTAACACCTCCCAGGCTGGGATCTCAAATACAGTCAGCCAGTGCCGGGGTGGACCAGAGGCAGGGGTGCAGCCAGACGTGGGATCCAGCCGAAGCGCTGCAGCCCTGCGCCAGGACCTTCAGCTGGCGATCAGGGCTGTCCCGTGGGCTGGCTCTGCTTTGCCAGCATCCAAGTGGCCTCTACAGGGCTGAAATCTCCCTGAGTATTTCCATAAAGCAAAGACTCAAATCCTGGTGCGGGGTTTGAAGAGAAGCAGTTTTCTTCCTCTGCAACTTCTACTCTAATTCTGGTTGGATTCTTCTCCCAGCCGGAACGGTTCTGCCCTGGGCCAAGTGACCTCCACGGACATCTACAAGAACCCTAAAGCCTACAACAAGGTAAGCAGAAGCTAAAATGTCCTCAGAGAAAATGCCATTCTTTGCCTCTGGTACCCAACGTGATCAGGAAGCCCAAGCCCGTGTTCCTGCCTCAGTGAGGCTGTTCGCTGCCTGTTCCAGGGCTGCAGGAGAGCTGCTGCCCATCCCGACCTTCCCAGCTACCTGCTGCCCGCACCCCCGGCCACCCCGCACCTCACGCAGGCCCCGCCAGACCTGGTTTGAGCTCTCGTCTCTGTTGCAGGTGCACGAGCTTAACGGGATTAAAATCGTGACCTACTGCTCGCCACTGTATTTTGCCAACTCAGAGATATTCCGGGAGAAGATTATAGCCAAGGTGAGCAATGCCCTGAGAAATTTCTGCTTGCAGCCAATCCCAAATAGCTCTTGCTCTCTCCTGTCTTGCCAGGCTGAGATAATTAAGCCCAGGATCATCACGAAAGGTGGTCACATCCATGCTCTATTCTTCCATGCTCTTCTCTCTGATCTTCTGATTTTTAGATCTCATTTTAGGGGTTATGCCTGAATCTTGGCAAGTCTCCTTCTCCGAGCTCTGCCAAAGCAGAGTCACCTTGCTGCACATGTCCCCTCCCTGCACATGCGGGCACCCTGTGTCACTGGAGGTGTTGCCGTTTGGTTGCCACCAGGATCATCTCGCTCTGGTGTGCGGCTGCTGCTGCCAAACTGCGCCACGTGCCACAGGCTGGGAAAGTGCAGGGAGGACTCCCTGCCTCCGGGGCTGAGCAGGCTTTCTCAGACAAAACTCTCTCTTTCCTGCAGACCGGGGTGGATCCGGGTAAAGTGTACTTAGCCAGGAAGAAATATGTGAAACGGCAGGAGAAGGGGACAGCGCAATCACCAACAAAGCTACCGAAATTCTTATTGAGGCAGAACAAGGTAACTCAGTTTGAGTTCTCTGTTGCTGAAGAGTCTCCCCAGCTCCCCATCAAATAGCTCCTCTCAACATAGGATTTTCTGCACTGTCTTCCCAGTCACTTTTACCACCACTTGCATCCTTTCCTTCCCACCCACAGCTCCATTCCTCCCAACAGTCAAAACCTTAAGATGCAGGAGAACTGGAAATGGCTGGGAGCAAGAAGGCTGTAGAGATAGCTAGAATGGAAACACAGTGAACAATTTGCCAGAAACTGGGCTTGCCCTGTTTCTCTAAGGATGTACCTATGTCAGCTTCCCAATCCTTCCCTTGTGAAGCACATTTCCCAGTCATCTCAGCTTCGTTTGTTTTGCACCGCTGAGCAGTCTTGAAGCTTGTGAACAGGAATAATTTCAACTTAACCTAGTGTGCTCCAGCCCCAAGGGACACTGAGTCTAGCACCAGGCTGGAGTTAGCCCAGATTAAAACACTTCATGCCGCTGAATACTTAAGGTGCATTCCGTGTCAGGATCTCAGCCTGTGCTGATAGCTGCGCTCGGTGTCTGGAAAGGTCCTGCGTGTATTTGGGTGTAAGAAAGAAAGTATTTCTTGCAGCACTGGTTCACAAGCAGCAGCAATCCTGCCCTGACCATGCACCTCTGCTTTCCTGTAGACCTTGTCTTTGCAAGAGCTCCAGAAAGACTTTGAAAGCACCTCTCCAACAGATACCAACAACAACCAGACGACTGCTAATGGTGCCAGCATCTCTTACGTCACGTTCCGCCCGCCTGCCAATGGTGCTGGGCAGGTGCACACCTCTGGTGAGCTGGGCAGCACCGCCAGCCTGCAAGGAAGCACCTTCAGCATCATGCCTACAGCAGATGTTGACCCTATGACCACAGCACCGCCCTATGTCAGCTTTCACACCATCATCCTGGACATGAGTGGGGTGTGCTTTGTTGACCTCATGGGCACAAAAGCACTGGGCAAGGTTAGTCCTCTGCTACGAACACAGACAAGCTACTTACCACCCAGATACCTTCCACTCCCTTGTGCAGTTCAGATAAAGATGTTTACCCTCCTCAATAGAAGGTTTGTGTGAGTTTCTCCTTCAGCATTCCCAGGACACGTGTAAAGCCTTGGATAAGACTTTATGTATAAACACAAAGCTGGAGCAGCAGTGTTATTAATCCCTTCTCTTCCCTCTCATCCCTTCTAGCTGTGTTCCAGTTACCAGAAGATTGGGATTAAAGTGTTCTTGGCAAACGTGCATGGTAAGAATCCATGAAGAGCACATTTCCATGTGAACATCCCCCATTTCAGTCTTTTTGTTTTCTTTATGCAAACTGTAGTAGCTGTCATCCCTTTGTTGGACCAAATCAGAACAGATGAAAGACCAGAACAGATGAAAGAATGTAAGAAAGGAAGGAGAAACACTGTTCTCTGTCTGTGAAATAGGTTCTTTCATTTGGGAAGTGATACGATTGGAAAATCTCCATATTTAGCATATAGAAAAATAAACTAGAAATAGAATAATTTCTGCAGCAAACCTTTCTTCCCTATGCATCCTGGCCTTGCTTTAGCTCAGAGGACCACCATCAGCCATGCTCACTTTCAAAGGCTTCCTTCTTTGGTTTCATCCTGATTCATGTACCTTTCCTTTCATCAGCCCAGGTATACAACGACATTAGCACAGGTGGAGTCTTTGAAGAAGGAGGCCTGGACCAAAAACACATCTTTTTGACGATCCATGATGCTGTTTTGTTTGCACTGGCAAATAGCAAAGAAGTCATCCACCCGCCCATCTTAGAAGAGGTAAATTTGCTCCCGATTTGCTCTCTCTCCACCTTACAGTACTGTACTATCAGGTCCTTACACTGTGCCAGCACAAAGGAAGAATAACAACTCATTATGCACATAGTAAAGTTTCTTGTTTATCTCAAGTGGTAAAGGTCTAAATCCAACAAAATATGTCATATCCTAATCTTCATGTATGAGCCAAGCACCTGCTGATTGAGTTGCTTTCAATGGGAAGTCAGAAGTGTAAATGTTTTCTGCAAAGCCCAAGCTGGGAGATGAATGTTGCCCCAGCCTGTAGAAGCCAAAAGAGCTGTGCCAAGTCTATGCCCTCTCTTTGGCATTGGCTGGAGCATGCAACTGCACACAAGGACAGAATTTGGCCCTCAGAAATGGAGGCAAAGCACATGCACCTGCCCTTGAACAGCCCCAGCATCCATGAATGCTTCCCTTGGTGGGAGGAGAAAAGGCCAAGGAATGTGGCATATGCTGACAACACAGGGTCAGACAGGTTATTTCCCCAAACATGGACTGGTTTATTGCATGATAACTGGAGCTGGAACCAGGGCAGTGTCAGTCAGTTATCTCACAAGCATGTTATCCCATATCTCTGCAAAATGATATGTAAGTGCCAGCTCAGTCACAGGAGATAAACAGGTGAAACGGAATTCTCCCTGTGCCCCTTCTGCCTGGGCATTTCCCTCTGGGCACATGTGATGGTTTTAAGCCTGGGTTAGTTGTTTCTTTCATTCCTTTTGTCCCTGTGCTCTGCTAATTTGAGAATTTGATTCTTTCCTGCACAGAGGCCGAATCAGACAGAGCTCTCCATCTATGACGAGTCTGTGGATGAAAGCAGCTCAGAGTTCAAGAACTTGGAGGAGGTTAGTCCTAGTGCCAGGAGTCACTTCTTCTGTTGCGGACACAAGGTGGAAACCAGAAGTGGTGGCTGGGATTGATTGCATGGAACGTCCCCTGCACCATTGTCAAGCAAATTGTTAACAACAGTAATTATTTGAAAAGCTAGTCACAAAAATAATTGAAAATCCCTGTCATGAGCAGCTCTGGCAGGAACCTCGGTGAACAAGCAGCTAGGCTAGCCCCACAGGGGAGTCCTTTAATCCATTCTGGGCCACGCAGCTCCGATGCAGTCAGACCCGTGGCCTGCACACACTGGGGTGAACTTGGAGAACTGGGTTTAGCTCAAGCCCATAGAAAGGGTCACCAGTCAAGCTTTCAGCACCGACACTGCTAATGCTGAAGTGACCTGCACTCACTAAAGGCAGGTCCCTGGGAGGAGACACCTTCCAGTGCTGACCTTCCCCATGCCACCCTTGGCCAGCTGGAAGCACAGCAGCCTCCCCACCGCCAGCTTCCCATTGAGAAGGAGGGCAGGGAAGGGCTGCAGCTTCTGCTGGCGTTTCTCTGTGTGACTGAATCACTTGCTGGGTTTGTGCCCTGCCGTGGCAGCAGCCCTAACCCAGCGTGCCTTGTGTGCCCTTTAGGAGATGTTTGGAAGCATGTTCCGCTCAGAGACCCAGACAGCGCTGTGAGCCTCAGAGTGCTGGCAAACCCTCCCGGACAGCCTCCTCGCTCCCATCCCTTCATGAAGAGCTGCACTCCTACCCAGGGACACAATAAGCTTGCAAAGCGAGAGGCCATCACACCTCCTGAACTGGTAAATTCCTCCCTCCTGCTCTGCTTCTGGTGTTCAGAGAAATGGAGCAGACGACAGAACACTACGGAAGCAGGAACTCAGGAAATGCCATCCCATTAATCACAGAAGAGAAGCGAGTTCACTTGATGGCAGGTGCCTTAACACATGGGATGATTAGTCATTTTTGCCAAGTGCTCTCCTCTGCCTCACGCAATCGCACTCTTCTGCCCACATGGGCATTACATACTTTGGGCATCCCCCTTCTTTCTTTTCCTTCCTCCTTGTTTTTCCGATGAAGTGAAATTAAGCAATTCTTACGAGCCTTTCAAGCTTTGAATCACGAGCAAAAGCAACTCTTGCAAGGCGCAGCTTTGTAAGGTAACGTTGTTTTAAAATGTGCACTGACCGCCGGGGTGTCTGCACCGCAGGTTCCCTCGCGTCCCCCCGTGTTTCTGTAGCATCCCCTCTACCTTCTCCGTGCCCCTGCGCTGCTCCCTGTGTGACCCAGCGTCCCAGAAACCACTGCCTCAAACCAGTGCTGTATTCCTCATACCCTGCAGACCTTGGTATATTATCCCAGTAGGGCTACTTTCTGGATTACATTTTTTCTTAATAATAGGACTAGTTTGTAATCGGAAGTAAGAATTCCTTGTTACTGTGTGCTATGTGTGCATACTGGCCTGTCTGCCCAGTAGGTTGGGTACGTGTTTAAAAGACCCAGGGCCCAGTTCAAATCCCCTCTGAAGTTTTTTAAGCATCTTTCTGCTGACTGAACAGGGCTTCATATATGGCTCTTAGACTGTGAATGTCATGAGAGCATTAATTCCAATGGGTGTTCTTCCTCTCTTTCCGTCTTCTTGCAGACTGCAATAACTAAATGTTTTAGTCCAGCACATGGATGAATGTTTTGGGAGATATGTTTTTTCCCAAATCATTTTGATCACAAGTAGGAAATTCAGGGACAGGGATGAAGCCCCTTCTGCACACTCCTCATGATGTCATAGATCCAGAGCAATAAAACTGAAATTTCAGCTCATTTAATGTTTGCAACTAGGAAGCAACCTGAGTGACACTCTGTGCTAGAGAGGGCTTCTGATGACAAGCTCTCAAATGGTCACTTGTGCAGCAAGAGAAAACTCTTTTTCATACGTGTTATTTCCATAACAATTCTCTACTGCATGTTTGATAATTTTCATTAAAATTCATCACAGACTGATGCTACCAGGACCATCTACCTCTCAGGCAAACAAGCCTGACTCACTAACCCAGAGACAGACAGATGAGATCTTAATCATTTCTGACATTCTTTTATATTTGAGTGATGCTAATAACAAGTGTTATTTTAGTTCCCTTTTCTGATGTCTTCCCTTCCTACCCAGTGCTGATGTTATGACAGTAATGACAAGATAACGATATAAAGCCTGAAAAAAATAAGCAGAAGCCAAGGGTTAAAGGGACCCTTCAGTGCATTTCAACCCCAAATATGGCTTTTATGAAAATAAGGTTATGGAAAATTTAAGACAAAGACACATACTGGTATGACTTCAGTTGCAATGAAAACAACTTTTTCTGTTCGAATTTCAAATCCTCCTACAAAGTATTTCCAGCACTGGGATAAAATGCAAGAGTCAACAAGCAAAACTGAACAGTAATGGAAGTAAAACTGGACAGTCTGTTATATTTCCATGAATGCAAAAAATAAAGAGTGTCCTTAATAATGAAAGTAAATTATATTTTTAAAGGTTATTTCTATTTTATTACTCTAAGATATTAAAAATATTAACAAGCTTTAATGTACAATTTTGAAGTACATACATATTATTGAGCTGATTCATTAACACATTGCTGGAAGGCTTTCTGGGGAGAGAAAGTGGACCTTCCCTACAGCTCCGAGATGTCCCACTTTTAAGTAAAATAGAGCTTCATGAACCATCATAGCTAGACAACCATGACAGGTAATAACATCAGGACCCTGACAGTTTGTTTTTATGTAACACCTCATTAACTAAGTCTCCATTTCTCTACCTCATTTTCTGATTATGTGGTACAGGAGAGTAATAAAACCAAAGAAAGTTAGTTTACCAAAAGAAAAACCCACTTACTAATAGTTATTACTTATTTTAATCTGAGACAGCAGTGATTTTTCTGAACTGTGTTTTGTTGTACAAGTTAGAATCAAGAGCTGAATTATCTTAAAATATCTTTGAGGGTGATTACTCATGGTCTTTTCGCTGCTGCCTGAGCACTTCTTTTATTTGCTCATTTGAGAAAAGCAGCAAAGAAATGGTGCAATGGAACAAGAAGTTATTCTACAGTAAGTAATCAATATTTCTGTATCTCTGAGGTTGCATCACTTTAAAAGAGGAAAATTCCAATTTCCAGTTCTTCATTCAGGGTTAGTTACAGGAGACTGATTTCTCAGGGCCTGCCAGACCTAACCCAGGAAGCCTCAGAGCAACAGACCATGTATAAAAATAGATCGTATTTCTTAAGTTCCTACAAGCATAATGGGTGGGATGTCAAGAGAGATGGCTTGCAAGCAGCAGCGCTGACTACATACTTTGCAATTGTGACGGCCCAGGACGAATGATACCTCATTTCTGCAGCCATGGGCCAATTCTGGTAATAAATGTAACATCAGTGGACAGATGATATTGCTGGAGGCACAACGTGGCCAGCTCAAAGTCTTCATTTCCATGTGCCTGGACAAGAGAATTAGGGAAGTTCATATTTATGCTGGGGTAGAAATTTTTAATTTCCAGTGTCCCTTTATTGCTCTTAAAATAACAGTGATGTTTATGTGTAATGGCTCTGAAGCCTTACCCGATAAATGCATGTATAACCAGCTCAAAATGTTTGTAATTTATTTAATTTAATATTGGTTTTGTTCCTTTTTTTTTTTTTTTTGGATAATAAAGAATGTGCGAACAATCACTTGCTTCTTCTGCTGATTTGAGAGCCGTCTTTCCATGGCAGCTCCCAGCCAGCGTTTAACCCTTCAGGAACGCTTAAGTCATGGAAAGATGGGATAAATCTTCACATTCAATACAAGGCTATTGTACAGAGGGGAAGAACACATTTCCTTGGTGAAACCAGGTGAGAAGTAACACTTTCACATTGCTGCAAAGACTGAGGCTGAACATCAGGAAAACACTTCTGAAGACAAGAATTGCCAAGCCCAGGGACACGTTGCTGGAGGTGGTTGTGGGGGTTTTGAAACCAGGCGGCCTGAAACTCTGTCAGGAGTGGGCCTGTCCCTCGGCCTGTTCCTGACCAGCCATATCGTTCTGCCTGGTGAAGGTTACTCTTCAAAGTGCCCCTTTTTCCCCCAAACGCCTGCCATTTTGGGAGGAGCCTCCTGCGCCTCAGCGCTCTGGGCCTGCTGGCACCGCCCAAGCCTGGGAGAGGGGACATCCCCACACTGCTTGCTGCTGCATGCCTTCAGCACCCCGTGGGTAGCAGACACCCTTAGCTACGGCTCCTAAACGTCCCCTCGCCCAGGTTTCACCAAGGGGCGAGAGAACCACCACACCCCCACACCTCGCCCGCCCACCCGCCGCCATGTCAAACGTGCTGCGGTGCAGAACTACAACTCCCAGCATGTCTCGCGGCAAGGACGGGGCGGGGCAACGCCGCCCATTGGCCACCCTCTCGGGCGCGTGCGTGGCGATTGGCCCTGGGCCACGCCCGTCCGCTCCTTAGCGGGGCGGGCGGCGGAGGCCTAAGTCCGCCGGTGATGGCGAGCGAGAGCGGGCGGCGGCGATGGCGCCGGGCCGCGGCGTGGGCCGCGGGCCTGGGTCTGTGCGCGACGGTGCTGGCGCTGGTGNCGGGGCCGGCCGGGCCGCGGGCGGGGCCGGGGCGAAGCAGGGCGCTTCCCGGGGCGTTGTTCCCGGTTGTTCGCCCGGTGCCAGCTTTCTCACCTCGTTGGTTTTCTTCAGCGTTTCCACCTCGTGCGTGCTCCAGGCACCCCGTGGTTGCGTTTGCTAGACGTCCCTGTCCGCTGGAAAAATCATTCTCTTTACTTTTTAAATTATTATTATTATTTCTTGCTGGCTCAAATCTTGTGCAGCCCGTCCGTAACAAGTCGCGGTGTGTCCGTGCTCCCCGACACCCTGCCTGCTGCAGGAGACTCTGAGGCTGTTGGGCTCCCGTGGGGCGGGCAGCCCGCGGGGAACCCCGGGCTGGCGTGGAGGGGGGTCTTTGGCTGCTGCGGTGTAACCTCATATGTTACCGACTTGGAAGATTTATTGCCTAGCAGATTCTGTTTACATTTTTTTAATGGGAAAACGCAAGGATACGAGAGAGAGATTTACTTATTTTTGTTCTACTTGAGTTATGCTGCCTTTAAAAGGATCTGTAACCACCCTTGAGAGATACTATTACAAAAGGCAGCTGTGACCGGGACAAAGTCAGGCCTGTGTTTTGCAGGACAGCGACTTGATGCTGGAGAGCAGCCTTGTCTGGCCCTGTTTAAATGACAGCAGCCTAGAAGGAGCACCAGAAGACTTTTCTGTTTATATATCTTAATGGGTTAGAGCAGTATGAAAGAAGGTGCTGTAACAATCTTGCCATCACAACCTGACTTACTACGGAAAATGAAACTTAAACTCCCAACTAACCTACTTCTTTAGCTGCCGGAATAATTTATGACTGAGGAATCAGTTCACCTTAGCAAAATGCAGCTGCTTCTGGACAGTAGCATTCCTAAAAATGTCATTCAGCCATCTAGGATGAAAAACTAAAGTGTCTTTCACTTAATGAATGAAGTATCTATAAAAATATCTTGGCTGAAACTGAAAGGCAGTACCAGTGTACAGCATGCATGCAGCTCAGCTGAAGTACACCAGTCTTTTTTAATAGTAGTAACCCTTACTATACTGTGATATAATCTTCAAAGCCTGAAAAATGCTCAGGAATGTAAATATTGCTTTTGCTTTTGAAATGCAAATCAAGTATTGTTTGACTGATTTCAGTGTCAAATGATTTCTATTTTGTATTTCCTTGAAGGTGCTATTAAAATCCCAACTGTTTCTGTATCTCCAGAGGACTTAAATGCAACCGCCATGGCAGAATTTGGGAATTACATTCAGGAAGGTACTAAACTTTCATTCTTAGCAATCTCTGCTAGTGTTTTATTTTAGTGAACAAATCAAAGAGAGTATGTGTGGTTCTTGAATATGGTGGAGTGGATTTTTATTTTGTTTTTCCTCAGGAAAGGACTGGCAAAATGGAATGCGTAGGTCACCTCTGAGGTGGTATAGTTTGGTGCAGCAATGGCCAAAGCTAGAACAGAGAATGTTCAGATGTCTTTTTCAATGTTGTTTTTTGGTCCTTGAGATGGTTAAATGACCTCACCATTAAAAAAAATAATAATAAAATAAAAAAAGAAGAGGAAGACTACTCCTGTTTCTGCTGCAAAACAGCTGCAGCACTGAACAAGACTGCAGAACAACAGTTCCTGTTTTTGCTTAGGAAAGTCTTAAACAGAAGCTTAGATGGAGCGTTAGAAGTGTGAGAGTGCTGCGTGTCTGCTTCCTGAAGCAAGTTGTGGTCATTGAGGCTAAATGGGTGACTATTCCATGGACTATATGGTGATAAAATTGGAAATTATTGCTTATTTTTCTTTTTCATGTGTTTTTATTTATTTATTTTTCTTAACAGTCTTTCCGGCTGTATTTTCGTCAAAGTTCATTCAACATGAAATTGTTGGGGAATACAGCTATCTCTTTACTGTTCAGGGTTCTAACCCCGAACTGATGCCCTATATGCTGCTTGCACACATGGATGTTGTGCCTGCTCCCCCAGAGGGCTGGGATTTCCCTCCTTTCTCAGCTGCAGAGCATGAAGGTTTCATCTATGGACGAGGAACACTGGATAACAAAAACTCTGCCGTAGTACGTCATCTTGGTAATATCATTTCAGAGAGAGAAAAAGCCTGAAAAGGGCAGATTGGAGGATTCTGTTCTCTTGAGATTTACCTTATTGTCTCTCTTGCCCTTCTTTAAATGCAGGATGTTAATGATAAATTCCTAAGCCCTGCAGTTTTCTCTCACCTTTTTCTAGAGATGGAGTGGTCTTTTATTACTGAATAAAATAGAATTAAATCTCTTACAAGACAGAAAAACATAAATTTACAGATGCAGATGTATTTGGTTAAGTGCCATATGTAAATTTTATGTCAAATGCTGTGTTTGAAATCAGGGCTAGACTTTTTACTTTTTCCCAGGTGTCATATGGGCATTCAAAGCAGAACTTGGCCCTTTGAAGAGGCGTGAGTTTCAAAATAAATGATGTTTCTTTAATATTGTAGTCAAATAACCGCGCATCTTTTATTATCTAGTCTGTGGCAGAACAAAGAGCTTGCACTAAGTACATTTGGGAGGAGTAAAGTACAAAGAAGATTGATCTGTGAAGGACTTCTCATCTGAGAAAAGGTTGATGGGAAAAATAATAAGGAAAATAGTCCTTTGTGACTTACAAAGATTACTTCCATGACAGTCCTGTATTTAAATTTAAACAGATGTTTAGCAAACCAGTGTCACAGATGCTGTGGCTGCTTGTTATGACATAGGTCATACTCCTAGAGAGTTCCTTCAAGTTGTTTAATCATCAGTTTCAAGGCCTTGCAACTTAAAATTCTGTTTTGATACTCTCTTCTATTGTGAACTGCACAAGTAACCCCGCAAATGGACAATAAAAATCAACAATTTCAGTGAACAAGACAAAATGGTTGCTGGCAAGGTAAAGGTGATGTAAATTGCTGCTAAAATGTAAAAAATTAACTGCAGCTTGGGTTGAAAAAACAGATGAAATGGAAAAAAATACAGAAAATAGTAGATTTTGTTTCTTCAGAGCAAGTTTCTCATTCTTCTGTTTTTGCATTGGTACGTTTTGTACAAAACATGCTGCTCATTAAAATAAATGGAGTTGGTAGCTCAAGTCATAGCCAGGCTGCGTGTAGGATAGACAGTTTAAAAGAACAGCAAAGTCCTTGGATAATTTTCTCTCTCTCTCATGCTTCCTATGCAGTTTGTCACTGAGTTCATCAGTAAAAAGAACAAGCCCATACTGTATTTTGTGTATGTACACTGACACTGTGTAGCATACTGTCTTAAGCATTATTTGAGAATATGAATACCATCAGTAGGAGTTGTAGAAGTAAATGCTCAATTGTGAACAGGACAAAGTCTTCCTCAGGGCTGCAAATGGATCATATTTCTTCTATGTTACATTACATTCTTTTACATTTATTCTGCTACTAACACTGGAGAATAGTAAAATACTTTTTTGTTGTTGTTTTGTTTGTTTTTGTTTGTTTTCTGCAGGGTATTCTGCAAGCTCTAGAATTTTTGCTGAGAAGAAATTACAGACCCCGCAGATCTTTCTTTGTTGGCATTGGACATGATGAAGAGGTATTTTCTTTCATTTCATGTAAATAACTACTTGTTTGCATTGGTCATGTACATAACAAGGCTTATTTTTTAAACCTGGTTCACCTAGAAAGTCCTTCTTGTTTTTCTTTATGTGGGTAGATACTGTCAGGCACATGCTTGTAGTTAGTTATATGTTGATTATTTGGCTTTAAGTGACATTGACAGAGGATTTGGTGTAATGAGCAAAGAGAACAGAACACAGAGTGTTATTTCAAGTTCTTTTTTGATTGCAGACATGGAAGGTGAGCAGGAGTTGCATTTTGGAGCATGTATAAGTCATGGCAAGCTGGCCTAAGATTTACTTGGTTGTTCTAAATGATCAGGAAGAGCTAACAAAAATACTCAGATTTTGTTGTGGATGTACCCACTAGTAAATGGTACAAAGAGACAGATGAGATTGCTTCATTTACTCATTTTCATGATATGAAGACAAAAAATTGTTAATAGTTAAAACAAGTATCTCTTTAAAGTGTCTAATCTGTGGAGTTTATAGCTGTGGGATACCATTGTGTCCAAGAACATGTAGGATTCAAAGCAACATTAAATGACTAGTGAATGAGAGTGTTCTTCAGTGTGGATATAAATTCATCTGCCACTAGGCCATTAGCAATCTCCAATGAATTTTGCTAGTAAGAATCTTTTATTGACAGATTGCTCTAGAACTGTTCATTAGGAGTTTTCTTGACTTCTCTGCACTGGTCACTGTCAGCAGCAAGATGTTTTCCAATATTCTTCCCAGTGGTGTGGCTTAACCTGGCCATTTCCTCTGACTGGATTCTCACAGGTGTTTGGTCGGAAGGGAGCAATGAAGATTGCAGCTCTGTTGGAAGCTAGAGGAGTGAAACTCTCCTTCTTACTGGATGAAGGAAGTGCTATACTAGATGGCATCATTGCAGGAGTGAAGAAGCCAGTAGCTCTGTAAGTAAAAGAGAACAGAATTCACCATGATGAAAGCGATCCATTTTGAATAATTAATTTGTGAGAAATGACCTTGCTGATGTCACCAAAAGATGTTTTCAAGGCATGTGGCAGTGTTGGCATTGCTTAAACTACAGCAAGCAAAAGACCTCCAGTTTGCTTGCTGTCCATCACAGCTGTGCTGACAAAAGCAGAATGTTCTACTTAGCTAGTGCAAGTGTGTTAATTATATGCTGTAGAATCTGTTCCCTGGAGAAGAAGCCAAGACATCAGACCTCCAAATGTTTAAAGACTGTGTTGAGAATTTGTTGTTGCTGCTTTTATGGTGTTTCATATGATACTAAAGAATATGCAGTTTAGTTGTTTTTACCTATAGTCTGTGCATATGTATTTGGAGTTGCATTAACCATTTATTTATTTATCATTGATCAGAATTGCTATCACAGAAAAGGGTTCAATAACACTGAACTTCACTGTGGAAAAAGAGCCAGGACATTCATCGTTTCCTCCTAAGGAGACAAGTATTGGCATTCTTGCAGCAGCAATGTCCAGGTGAGAGCTTCCCTGTCTTCTAACATCAAAAACAGTCAAGTTAGGCTCCTAAGGCTCTGATATTTGGCTTGCTTTTGTAATACTTGCATTTAGAGTATTTTGCAAATTCCCCTTATATATTTGAAACTGAAATTTGTAGCTCACTTTGAAGGGCAGAAATGCAATCCCCAGCAAAGGACAATGGCCAAATGTCTGGAGTGGCTGTTCACTTCAGCTGTGCTTGGTATAGGCTCCCCAGGGAAGTGGTCATGGCACCGAGCCTGACAGAGTTCAAGAAGGGTTTGGACTACGCTGTCGGGCACATGGTCTGATTTTGGGTTGGAGTTGGACTTGATGATCCTTGCGGGTGCCTTCCAACTCGGGATATTCTATGATCTCTTGAGTCCTTAAGACCAAGGCAATTGCTGCATCTTGATGTCTGTCCTAATTTACTCTGTAGCTATACAGACCACTTTGTTTGGGTTGCGGAATTTCTCTGGAATTTATTCTTGCATACACCTGCTGCCTCTAGCTGGTAATTATCCAAGCCACTGAACATGATGTAATGTCAGAATGTTGCATCCTGAAGCTGAGTAAATCTTCTCATTACATGTCTGTGTAGATAACAAGCTGGCTAGTAAATATATATTTCAGAAAAAAAATGAGTATGTACAGATATGATGGAATTTGGTGTCATTTTTTTCTGGATTTCCACATATTCTTTATAAGAGTCAGGCTTTTACATTTTTTCAGCTGATCTTGAAAGAAAATCTTTACATGTGACTGGAATGCTCAGAAATGTGTGGTGGAGCTGTACTTGCAGACGTACTTTCCAGGAGAGGAAAGTTTGGCTACATCTCAAATACATGGATACGTTTCAGAAATCAAATTCCCATCAGCCTTCTGAAGCAATAACAGCCAAAGGCTTTTTAAATTTCAAATGTCGATTTGCTTTGCCATAGACTGGAGCAGAATCCTATGCGCAATCTGTTTGGCCATGGACCAGAACTCATGACTATGGAGCACCTTGCATCAGAGGTGAGGAAAGAACTGTAATTTCATTCCCAGATTTTCATATTAATAAGTGAAGAGTAACCCAGCATATGAACTTAGAGCATAGTTATGTAATTCTTGGAAAGAAGAGTTAAGCTGGCATTTCTCCCCTACAGGGAATTGTTCCTGTTCGCCTTGTTTCAGCCATAGCAAAATGACTGTGTTGTCTTCTCGAAAACTAGAAACTTACTGATTTGTGGTTTTGTTTCTTCCATTTAGTTCAGTTTTCCTCTCAATCTCATCATGAGCAATCTATGGCTGTTTTCACCTATTGTCAGCAGGTAAGAAAGCATATCCTTGCTGAATATTCCCAGAGTCTCACCCTTAAAAGATGAACACCACTAGCTATTTCTAGTCTTCCCAGGAAATCAGTTATACCATTTCATAGTTTAGACAAAGTCAGTTCTTTACAGTTAATGACCAATTTGTTAATTGAGAGTAGGCCTCAGTTCAGCTTATTGCCTGTGTAACTGTGATGCTTATGTTGTACAGAATTAAATGTCTTTGAAAAATGATTCTTTTCTTTTTGTAAGAGTTCTTGCCTGGAAACCTTCCACCAATGCCTTGATTCGAACTACCACAGCAGTCACAATGTTTAACGCAGGAATCAAGGTAGCTTCATTTCGATATCTTTTTGCGTAGCATAATGAGACAGTTAGGACTTTCAGTTTCCACCTGTTCACATCTAGTTACAAGATCAGTACCAGCCCTGGTCTTAGATCCCGTGTGCTGTCACAACCAGTCTCATTTTTACTTCAGACATAGCTTGGGTTTAGCTGCAGTTGCAAATTACTTCCTTTCTGAAGTATCTGACGTCTGTTACAGAGACCTCTGTAAACCAGTATTGAGATTGTTTACACTTTAGGATGGACAAAAAACACATGAAGTATTGTTGACAGTAGTTGAAACTATGTCACAGTTGTAAACACTTCCTTAGCATAAATGTGATCTTGCTTTTGTGAGCATAGGTCAGGCTTTTACCGTCATTGGAGTGTAGGGTTAGTGTGCACCTTGGACTGAGAGAAAACAAGTTCTGGCTGATACAGCCAGATCTTGCCCTGATAAAGAGGTGTAGCTAACCAGAAATACTATAGCCCTGGAAAATAAACAAGCTATTTGATGTGTCCCTAAATAAATCTGTTACTGAAAAGCATTGATACAGTGGCTGAACAGTGACACTGAGTGGCCAGGAGAGGAGTAACACCCACGTTTCTTTTTTTTTTTTTTTAAAGATCATACCTTTTCAATTTAGCAAAAGTATAAATGGTCATTCAGTAGAAGAGAAGAGTTATTTGTCTTCGCTAACATATTTGTTAAGTGACTTATGTATCCCATACTTGCGGAAAAGTAATGTGACAAAGTAAAAATATAGTTTTAAAAAAAAAAACTTTCTCAAAATTTCTCAATATAAGGTTTCTGAAGGGAAGTGTCTCTTCTCAAGAGGAAAGCTTCTGTATAACAGCTAACTTCATTTTTGTTGAATCAATGAATATTTCTTTTTGTAGTTATCTGCATTATAAATGAGATATGCAGTATTTGAATATTGAGTACAGAAAGAGATGTCACGTTTATGTTACTGGAAACAGAGTGATGCCTTAATCTATGATGCCTGGAGTTGTTTGAGCAGTTTCTGAGTTTGCAGTTGGCATTTTAATCTGTTTTTGACTTTTTTATGCTTTGGTCTTTTTTTTTTCCTAGCTAAATGTCATCCCGTCTTCTGCAAAATCAACTGTGAACTTCCGGATCCACTCTGCAGAGAAGGCCACTGAGGTATGTACTGCCTGCAGAATTACTTATTTTTTTGCTCTTGTCCTGGATAACTTTTTGTTGCCTTTGAAACAGATAACTTGTGGCTGGTCTACTGACAGGAAGCTTACCTCAGTTTTAATTTTTATTAATGCTTTTATGCATTTTGTCATCCAAGCTTTTGAGTATGTTCTATTAAAGAACTGTACATAAAACAGCTCAGATATGTGGGACAATAACCTTCTTAGAAACACTGAATAGATTCCAAGTATCTTCTGAATATGGAATAGAGCAAGAGGCAGACCAAACTTGGAATTGCGCCTTGGGGTTACATTGAGTTGATTTCAGAAGTTTTCTTGTGCCAAAGAGCACAAGCATCATATGTGATTATGGAATGGAACTAAGCTTAAGGCGTGTGACCGGTGAGAATATGGGGGTCTTGCACACTTCAGTAGGTATGACATGCCTGTACAGCCAAGGACAGCTGTGGTACATTATCAGTAAACAATATCTTCTCTCCCGAAACCCTTGAAAGTTTCTCTTCTGGAAGCTTTTTCTGGATTGTGTTTGCTTAGGTGACCCAACCACTTCAGGGCTGAAGCAATTTAGGAGCACCTTGAGACAGTGATGTGCATCTGATTGCACTGGAACAAAAGTATTAGCTAAAGTATTGGCCATCCACTGAGTAAGAGGAAGAGAGACTGGCATACAGTTTCAATCCTAATTATGCATCTGTGTTTGGAGCCAAGGTTGGCAGTTCATAGACAAACATTTTCTGTGTGGTGGAACATATAGTGACATTTAGAAGGGGTGCTCTCTCATTTCTTTTGCTTATTATTGTTAATTTCTGTGGTCTACCCATAGGTGCTAGAGATAGTTAGAAACACTGTTGCTGATGACAGAGTGAAGATTGATGTAGTAGAGGCCTTTGACCCACTTCCCGTCAGTCCCTGGGATGACCAGACATTTGCAGTCCACGTTTTTCAAAGAACCATTCTGGATACCTTCCCAAATGTTGACAGTGTAGTCCCAGGTAACAGCAAGCACATGATGATTATTGTTTCCTCTCCAGCTTCCGCCCTGCTTTGCTCCCCCCCCCCATCCCCCAATATTGCCTTGTTTCCATTTTCTGTGTATTTCTGTACCCCAGCTGTTAACTACTAGAAACAGCTGGTTTTTCCTCCTTTACTCAGTTCCTTTTTTATGTTTTAGTGTTTTATGTTGTTTTTTTAATAGTGGAAGTAAAAAAGCAAACAGGAAACTGACAGAAACAATGAGCCTTGAATCTGACTCTCTGCAGATACAAAGGAATCTCTTCAGGGAAGAAAGGAATTGTGAGGGAAAGTAGGAGGTCTTTCTTTAGCTCTTCTTTTATTGTTTTCATAGGTGGCAAAGCCATTCCTGCTTTCCTGTATTGTTCCTTATGATTCCAGCCCCTTCCCTTGCTTGCAGCTCCTTTCTATTTCTGTACTGTTTGTTGGGCTGCAGTTTGAAGCTTAAACTTCTGTGGAGGCTGAGTATCAGAGCTGTTCTTAGCATGATTGAATTGCACGTTCAGTTCCTTCTGTTCGTGAAGGAGAGAACGTTGTTCTTCCAGGATGTCCCAATAAACTGTTTTCAGTGATTTTGCTTTTGGTGCAGTTAGAGGTCATATAGAACAGTTATCAGATGCCTTTCCTTTCTCCTGGGAAAAGTGTGTGTCATTAAGTTGCTGGTCTCATGCACAGTAAACCTGAGGTTTGTTTTCCAGGCACATGTATTGGAAACACAGACAGCAGGCATTTCACTAACGTCACAAATGCCATTTATCGATTTAACCCACTGCTTTTGAAATCAGATGATCTTCCCAGGTACTGTATTCTTTCTGCATGTGGGCAGCTGTTCGGGGTGGGGCCTAGTGAAAGAGAAAATCGATAGCATTAGGCAGAAGGAAACCCAACCTTGTATACCTTGGCATGGCGTTGTTGTTGCCGCACCTTCTCCAAGGCCACCCATTTCCTGCATGTTTGGGTGCTGCACAAATAGGGGATGATAATTACGCTAGGAGAGCGTTAGCCCTTGCTCTACTTCAAGTGTGAACAAGACCTCATTCAGGTGTCCCATGCAGTAGCGTGGCGATGCGGTGAAGCTGACGGGATCCTTGATCTAGTGCTGCAGTGTGAAAGGTATTGTTCTGATGCTTGGCCTTAAGAGATTTATCCCTACCTGTGGACACATGGCACTGTGAATTTGGTTGCTCCGTAAAGTTGGAAGTTAAGCTTCCTGGGGTAAAGAGATAACAAAGAACACCAGCATGCAAGGGATTGTTTCTTTATTTACTATGTAACAGATTTGTCATTTTATTGAGGTGCAAATATTACAGGAGTGCTTTGGTAGCTGTACAGGACAGTGACATAAATGGCCAAGAGCTGGGCAGAGAGTTGAAATAATGTTTTTTCTTTTCCTTGTATACTCTGGGCTTAGTTGTGCTCTGAGCCTTAGAATCGGTAAATTATTCTGGTTAGCCTGAAGAACAGACATTGCAGTTAGAGTGCAGTATTTGGCATATATTGCTGTATTTTTATGCTGTGCATTGCTTTATGAAGTGAACAGGCAAGTAAGGTGCTGGGTGTATGCAGGTGGATCACAAGGGCACACTGGAATGAAAAACATTCTTCTCTTTCTACCAGGATCCATGGGTTGAATGAGAGAATCTCGGTTGAGAATTACGAGAAACAGGTTGAGTTTCTCTTTCAGCTGATTAAGAACTGTGACACTGACAAGCTTCCGGAGCCTCACGCAAACTCCCATGAGCTGTGAGACAAAAACCTGAGAGGAGCAGCTACTAAGGTGGGCTCTGGGATGGCAGAGGTCTGGGCTGTAAGCAGCAGTTGTGTGTTGCATATTGAGCAATGTCTGGAATTTGTTTTTACATATTGTGGTTTACATACAGATGGAAAAACTGCTGGTTGCTGCTTTAGTCAAATGTACAGGTTGCTGTAAAGTGATAAGAACGTGGACAAAGCACAACAAATAATCCAGATTTCTGTGCCTCCCTGGTCTTACATGCAGCCATTAATCTGATGGTATTAAAATTTTCAGCACTTTCTTTCATGTTTAAGCCTCTGAAGTTGGTAGTCACTGAAAAATCTAAGCTATAATTTGCAGTCACTCACTCGTCGTTAAAAGAGGCTAATCTTCCTATGTGCGCTTTTGACAAACTCGTCTTTTACGGTTAATTGATTTTCACAAATGATGCGTCTGTCAGAAGCTCATATAAAAAGTACACGATGGGGTGTAGGTTTGACGGAACTCGGTGGAATTGCACTGAGAGTCTGTTGCACTGCTGACGGGGTAGGCTTCTTCCCCAGGTGATTCTCTCAACTGGCATCAATGGTGCTCTCAACCAGTTGCAGAGTTAACTTGATACTGTTAATTTCTCCCATGCATGCACTGATTTCTGACTGTAGCCTAAAATAATGAGCTTTGGGAGTTCTAGCTATGTTGCTTTAACATATGTTGCCCTGATCTCAGAGGTGCTAAAAACTTTTCTTCCTGTCTTTTCTGTGACTCTTTTTTTCTCCCTCTCTCTTTGGTAAGACCCAGGATATGTTGTGCGGCTGGGTGTCAGAGTAAGGAATCACGGCTTTAAATAAGAAACTAGATCAGTATTCCCTGCTCATACAAATTCTTTTTTCACTGAATCAGTTTCTGTAGTGTATGTTTCTCTTTTCTTCCTCTGAGAGCTTCATTGAGAAAGAGGGTGAAGCCCTTCAGTTTCTTCCTGTTCGGCGGGAGCAGAGTCTTCTCTGTTCCTTCACGGCCTGCTCTAATGGTTTTTGCTTTACCTGCCACTTCTACTGACTCAGCTCTTTGGGAACCCTGATGCTAACATCAATGGCCTGTCTACTCTGTTTTATTTCATCTTGCACTTCTTGCACTAGCATGCCTATCATTGTTAGCACTAAAGGGTTAAGCATTCTTTTGGCCTTTGAAGTCCCTTTAGTTAGAGTTACTGTTATTCACTAAAGAATTAAGAACTAGATGTTAGCCAGAGTAAAGACTGAAAACGGCTTTGCACTGACATGCAGACTCTGTGCTATAGGAATGAGGCAAACCTTCTCCTGCTGCACAGTCGCAGAGATGTGTGTCACTTTTGTCAGAGCGTGAGTTATATGCTGGAATGGGCGGTGGTTCTGCTTTCAATGCATATTTTAAAATGTTCTGGAATGTACAGGAAATACCCTGAAATGTATCCTGAAAAACAGTGATGGAACTGTGATTCCTATTATTTCCATTCTCCATTCTCTATTTATTTGCATTCTGATCTTATCAGTATGGCCAATGGGCTAAAACTGTATCAAGCTACTAAATAATTGAAACCAGATTGTCATTTTTGTCTAATAAAACAAGAAATGCAGATTCTTTTCTTGATTATTACTTAGTCTTTTAATGTAACTTTATAATTGCAATGAAGTCATTTCCACACCTGATTCTACACTAGAGCAAGTCATAAAGTTTCCATCAAAACAAATCCACATATTTTCCAGCCTGCTTTAATCTTTGTACCCTCCCTGGTGTTCTTGTTTTCATACAAAAATTAACTATCTCTGTTTATGTATTACTGGGTAGTAAATAGCTTGCATCTTTTATGGTTTATTGCATTTGGTCTGTGTGCCCTAATGTCACTAATTTGTTTAGCCACACGTCTACAGCTCTTTTGTGGAGGTGTCATTCCTCTTGCAAGCTCCTGTTGTATACACAGCAAAAGTGATTTGTCAGGCTACAGCACAGAATAAAATACATCCCCGGGAGTGGGAGCTGGAGGGAAGTCTTTCTCTGACAAGTCTCAATGAAGACGGCTGAGTCTAAAGCCTTCACTTTGACCATGGCTGTAGGGGGCCGGTACTGTTTAACATCTTCATTAATGAGCTGGATATGGGACAGAGTGCATCCTCGTTAAGTTTGCAGATGATACAAAAATGGAGAGGAATTGTTGACCCACGTGATGGTTGTGCTGCCATTCAGAGGGACACTGACAGGCTGGAGAAATGGGAAAACAGGACTTTCATGAAGCTGAACAATGGGAAATGCACCTGGGGAGTAATAACCCTATGCTGGGGACTGACTGGCTGGAAATCGGCTTTGCAGAAAAGGACATGGGGATCCTGGTGGACAGGTTGAACATAAGCCAGCAATGTTCCCTGGAGGCAAAGAAGGCCAACAGCATCCTGGGAGAAAAGGTTAGATGATGTCCCAAGGTCCCTTCCAACCTCAACTCTTCTGTGTTGTAGGGGGCACGTTGCAAAAATCTTTACTTGGGTTGCGCTGTTGTGCAATGAAGATGGTGTTGTGTGGAAAGAGGGATTTGTTGCCTGTTTTAATAGATAAGTCCTAAAGACATAAAGCATCCTTTGTATTTTGTAATCTTTTGTCCCCAAACAAAAATCGCTCATCTCTTGTGTTTTGGTGAGGATTGTTTCTTTAAAAGCAATTCATTTGAAGATTCATTTTGCTGCCGAAGGAGGAGTGAAGGGCAAACAGCACTGGGAAGGCATGATTGTTTTTGGCAGGTACTGTGCAAATGTGTGCCATGAGATTTCGTTAATGCAGTTTGTTGCAGAACCTCATTAAGTGCTGCTCATCAGCCAGAGCTGAAATCATGCAGTGCTTCTGCAGTGAGCAAATGTTCAAAAGAGCTTTACTGTAGCCTGAAGCCACTAAACTGAAGTGCTTTAAGCAGGCCTTATCCTGCAAGATCCAATGGTGAAAAGCACATTCCTCACCTCTCCCTATTTTTTCCAGTCATTTCTGGTAATGATCTGTGCTTTTTTTTTTTTTTTTTTTCTTCTGTGCAGCACCTTTGCCCTTTGTATTCTTGTCTCACTTCACTAGCTGCCATGCCATGTGTATCTGGCACAATTCCGAAGGGTTTTGGTATCTGCACACCTTTCCTGACAGAACAGTTTTCTTTCCACCCCTTTTTATCGCTCCTATGATATGTTCTCAAAGAATGTCTCTCATCCTGAGTGGCATTTGAAATCTTAATGTCATCATGTAAATAATGTAAGGATGATGCACTGGCCTTTTCTGCGAAGATCACATACAACTTTGCATTGCATGAGTAGTTACTTGATAATGTCAAGTACATCGTGACAACACAGATTGATAGCTCTGGTTTATTCTTTTTTTGTAATTAGTCACTGTGCTCCAGGCATGTAGAACAATTACCTCTGATTCATCAGCAAATTAAAAGCCTGATTTTCTGCTCTGAAGACAGTAACTTGGTGTTATATCTAATAGAGTTTTGAATGTTGTTTGCATTAGTCCAACTCGAGTATGTTAACATGTTCCTGTGTTAAAGCCATAGTAACTTCCTTCTTCACCTTCTTTGTAGCCAAGCCTACAAAGCTGCCATTCTGACAGCAGTTACTCAAAGTAGTAGGTCTGTAGTTGTCCAGCCATAGCAGCCTGCTAGCTAGCAGACCAGCTGATTGAGGGTGATGTGGGTCTGCAGTGTGGTGCAGAGAAGGTCCCATTCCACACCTGCATTTTCTAAAGAAAGCTCTGTTGCTAGCGTCTATTTAAAGGGCATGATTTATTTTGAGACCTGAGTGACAATGGGAGAGTTCAGGCACAGAACTGGAGGAGAAAGCAGGAACAAGGTGTTTATAGAGTTGTTTCCTCCAGCCTTGTATTTGACACTTGCATTCTTGGCTCCTCTTTTGCCATTTTGTTTGGTATTTCATAGAACTGGTGAATCCGTTCTCTCAAGCAGGTGCTGTGAAAACTCACAGCTCAGGCCCTGCCACAGAGCAAGATGTTCACAGAGGCGCTTGGGTTATCCTTTGCCGTTACAGAGGAGCAGTCCTCAGCTGTAGCTCAGCCTCTGACCCTTAATGCAGGCCTTCACTACTCTGCAGGCCTGCCTGCTGCTGCCAGGCTGAACCCTGCACGGATCCTTGCCAGTGCGTGCAGTCCTCATCTGCAGCTCCCCTGCAGCTTGCTAGCGCTCTGAAGCATTTACAGGCACGTGTTCAGGCTCTCGCAATAACTGCTTAAAGAAACGGTGCTGCCGTCACCTCTGGGGTCTCTAGCACAGCACTGATAGCTGCATGCCAACATCTCTCAGTGCTCGCAGCAAGGCCTGGAGGCATTCAGCAGCACTGCCCAGGGAGTTATTGTCTTTAGCTGAACAAGGCAGCGCAGGCTGTGTCATCGCGTTGCCGTGCAGGGGGCTTGGCTCCGGTTTCCAGTTGCACAGCTTCCCGGGGTAGCAGGGGCGGCAGAGATAAAGAGCTCAGCATGGTGGGGAAGGGAGTGACCTGCTTCGCTCAGGAGAGATCGCCCTGGCTGATTTAAGAGCTGTGATGGTGGGCCCCAAAGGAAGCTGCAGTCGGTTCTCAGCAGGAAGGAAAATGACCACATGGAAGGGTGGTTAACGCAGGGGGTGGGAGACGAAGAGTAAATGCGCTTCGTCCTGATAGATTTACCTATGTGTTGGTCAAGGCCTGGTAGGGGGATATGAGAAGCAACGTGCAACCCACGAAACGTATCCCAGGTGGCTTTTCATACATCTTTTCATCTATAATTTTAATCTAACGTAATTGTATGATTTACTGTAGCCCTGTAAACACTTGGATCACTTGAACGCTGTGCTTGATCTTGCACTACAAAGACAACCACACGGAGGAGCCTGGCTGCAGTTCAGTTATTTAACTGAGTAATCAAAAGCTCCTTCTAGCTGATGGCAGTAATCCTTTGCCTGGTGACTGTGCTGACTGTGTGTCAGCAGTGAGGCTCTCTACATGCTCTCTGTCCAGTTACCACAGCTACACCAGCTTATCTTCATGTTTTCCGTCTGATAAAGATGATTGGAGAAAGGCAGCAGTAGATTACTATCATAGACTGATGCAATGGCCAGGGTAGGAGATATGAACTCTTCCAGAAAGCCCACAAGAGAGAACTGGAAGGTTTTATCTAGGTTCTAACTATTCTAGTTGTACTGCAGCCACTACAGCTGGCGTGTATATATCTAAACTACCTGTAAACTTACTAGCTTACCTACTGATCTTAGTCTAGCTTTGCTGTAGGTCTGATTTCAGCCTACCTGACAAGCTGTGTAAGTACTCAGGAAGAGTAATGCATCCGGGAGCACTTTTACCTTTCCAACTACACTTGGATATTTAAACATTATTATTACAGTATTGCCTAGTTTTATTTAGACACCAGATTAATCCAGTGTCTCATCTTTGGGCTTTTGGGAAGTGAAAGGATCCTTATGGAGTAGGAAACAGTGGGGAGACAATTCTCATTTATCCACCCCAGCAGCCTTGTGCTATTAGTCGTTTTTTCAGCCTAATCTCAGAATATAAATGAATTTGCAGCTTATATCCGGAATAAAGCAGCCATGTGAGGCATGTCCTCAGTCCCTCCGTGACAGGTGTCCATGCTGTCACTGGGTCAGCAGCTGTTGACACAGGAACCGCTGGCCTCCTGGAACGCAGGAAGCGAGGACCTTTCAGCTCCCCTCTGCCAGATGCTCTCACGTGGCAAAAAACCCTAGGGATGTACCTGACTGAGGCTGACCTGTGTTTGTTGCAGCAGACACAGCTTGTGGGTGGCACAGGAACGCAGCTGAGAGAGGTGGTCGTTTGGGCCTTGAGAAAAAGGATGGTGATGGGTTTTGTTTGCTTCCAGGCTGGTAAAACGGAACTTTGTGGCCTCCCAGATCAGGACCAGATTAGGGTCAGCTTCTGATGTCGCCTGCCTTCATGAACTGCTATGCTCAGGACTGACATCTGTAGGGGTAAGTCATTATCCATAACCTACTTAGTCTTTGAGTTTGTCTGTTGAGATTCCTGGTTACAAAAAATTAAGAACTAGGTTCCCTTGGAAGCCTTGGTCAAAAGTGGCTGGGACTTAATTCAGATCAGCATTTATCAGCATTTAGAACTGTGGCAGACAGCAGTGGAGCTAGAGCAGGGAGCAAAGGGTCTGGACCTCCTAGGACACTGTCAAATTCTATGATAGTTTTTTGTTTTGAATAACTTTGACCAAATCACTTTATTTTGTTGGATCATTCTGTGAAAAGGAGAAAATTATGCCATACATCTTTTGGCCTCCTAGGCCAAAATTGTGCTGTGTGACAGCTTGGTAATGCTAAAGTCATATGACTGCTGTAAAACACATTGGCACGAAGTTCCATGATGTAGTGCAGCTCAGTGGTAAATTCTTTCCTTTCCAAGGATTTGTTACCTTTGGTACCTGCTGCCCTGCAACTGGAAACCCATTTCCTGCCCTTTCATCCTCTGCCTTTCTGATCTCTGCGCGTCAGCGTAGCTGGTGGGGATTTTATCTATTTCTGTTTTCTTGTCTCATGCGGCTTTTGTCTTCACGCTTCCACTTCCTGAGCTTGCAGCTGGCCAGACTGTTAATCAACAAGGTCACATTTTGGTGTGTGTTGTTTTTATGGGGGTGGGGGAAGAACGGTTGCTCCAGGGGAGATACGGATTTTCCGAGTCAGGAAGGAAAGATGAAGGCGGAAAGGGAGCCTTACAGACCAGGTTTATTTGGACAAAGGAAAACAGAGGCTAGGGTTGGAGACAGGATTTGGGACACCACTCCCAGCTGGAGTGTGGAACTGTGCTACCGCTTTAGTTGAGACATCATCTCTGTATGTCTCTTTGCCAGTGTCACATCAGGAGGTTAGGAGAATTAAATGAATGCAAATGCAACTGCTAATGCTCATTATCCTTTGAAATATTGGGTTCAAGTAGGCTGTGTAGCAGCAGATAGGTACAAAATCCAGTGCACTTCTGCCAGTTACTGTAACACAGTTAAAGTAGCACTCTGATCATCTGCTTCAGAACTTCAGCTCTCTTAGAGGAGACACGTTTGCAAAGGTTTTAGGGCCTGAGGAAGTGAGGAAAACTTAGTAGTTTTATCTGAGCTATCTTATGCTGCTTAATATAAATAAATAAATATATGTATATAGATATATATTCTGCTTCCATGCCTCAGTGTCACCTTTTGGTTCTAAAGCAACAAGTATTTCAGGAAAAGAAACCCCATGCTCAACTTTTAACATGAGCAGAAAGACATCAAGTAGCACAGCACCCATCTTTAGAGGGGTCTCGACCGCAGTGGATCTCCTGCTGCCATGGCCATGACTACCTTCGTTTCCTTATTTTAAGGAATGAAGTCACCAGTTCTGGTCACGCTCGCCTCAGTAGGTCTGTGGGGGAATGCAGTTCCTGTGCTGCCCCCCCTGCCCCTCACGTGCGCGTGTGTCACAGCCACCGTTATTGGCCCGGGACCTGTCTCCAAGGCACGGAGCTGGGCATCGCGTCATCGCTCCGGGCAGTAACTTGCTGTTGACAGTTTCCTGGGAGGAAAGGAAAGGCAGGAAGGGAAAACAACAACTAGTCAAAAGTTCCACTAGTGCAAAAAAATAAAAGTAAAAGGAAATAAAAGGAAAACATGAATCAGAAGAGCTGGTTTCATTTGAAAAGATGGAATTCTGCAGCACCGTGAGGCACTGACCTCTGCAGCAGCAGTTGCTGCTTTTTCCGCACGTGTTTGTCGTGGGACAGCTTGGTGTAGGCAGGCACCAAGCGCGGCCGTGACGATTTCTCTTTCACTGATTTGACTCATTTGACGTGGCTCTGGTTTTCTTTGCCGAGCTCCCTCAGGACACCTTTCAGGCTGGCACAGAGGCCGGAGCCAGCAGGTGCCGTTGGGGCCGCGTTGGTGCTCCCGGGCCTGTGTCCCCAGCGGGAGCAAGGCACCGCTGCCTCGGGGAGCGAACCCACAAACCGGGAGTTGGGAGGCGAACCGGTGCAGTGCCCTCGGGCTGATGTTTCGCAGCTGCTTTCAGCGGGCGGTTCGGCTGCGGGCAGCCTTCCCCCTTGATGGGGGGCGGCCCGGGTGTCCCGCCGGGCCCCCAGCCCCGGGTGGGGCCGGGGAGGCCCCCGGGGACGCGGGGCAGGGGCAGGGCCGGGGCCCGCG
>VXAA01007338.1:1350628-1373029 GCA_013399115.1 Anseranas semipalmata
CGGGCCGCGCCGTGCCCGTTGTCCGCGGGCCTCGCTCGGCTCCGCGCTGGGCTCCCGGGGGAGGGAGGCTCCGGGGGGGGCTTCGGCCTCCGGGCACGGCGCGGGCACGTCCCGCGGAGAGCTGCCCGCTGCCCCGGCCCCCCGGAGCCTGCGAGGGGCTGTGGGGGAAGGCCCGGGCACGCCGGGCAGCGGTGCGGCTGTTGACGTGTCCGTGTTGAAGGCGAATCCCGCGGGATGAATGAGGCATTATGCTGAGCGCTGCGGGACCCAACAGAGGATCCGTTTTTCCCCCTGTGTGTTTCAGGTGAAAGTCGGGTTTTTGGAGAGTGACGTTAGATCTGAGGCTGTCCAAATGCCAGCTCCTACCCTGCAGCCTGCTCAGCTCAGTAAGTAACCTTAACTGGGAACTTGCTGTTACTTTAAATAAGAACTCTCGTTGCCTCGTGCTCTAAGGTGAGAAATTCTTCTGGAAGAGGAGGACGGCAGTGACACTTGGAGCTTGCTAGTTTTGCTGGCTGTTTTGGCAGAGAGTGCAAAACAGGCTGAAACAGAGCAAAAGCCTGCAGGAGCCTTCAGACTCAAGTTCTGCAGAGGAAAGGTGCTACTGGAGAAACTAACAAAGCCCTGGTAGTAAGAAGAGCTATTCTGGATTAGGGGAATTTCATCTCTGAAAGCCAGTCCCTCTCATATCTACTCTCTGGTTCCTTTAAGCTTCTGTTTTATTCAGTGGTCTTTACTTCACCTGTTTTTCTCTCTGCCTTGTGTGCCCCATCACAGCAGTCGTGCTGCTGGAAGAAGCCCTGGAGAAAGATGCACTAAAGTGTCATACATCAAAGAAGAAAAGCCTGGATCCTGTCGTGGTGGCTGCTGTACCTCACAGTGCTGGAGGGAAGGACTAGAGTGAATTTGCTGTAGTTCCCAGCTCCCACTGCATTCTCTGCTAGCTCAGTTGTTGGTGTTCCCCATTCCCGGACTTTGCTTGATGGGGATCTCTGCTGTGGGAGCAGTCTCTGCACTCGAAGGCAGGCGAGCAGGGATAGGAGAGGTGGCCTCTAGATGCCGGAAAGGCCATTTGTGTAGGCCCCTGGCAGAAGATCTCTTCTGGAACAGCTGCTGGCTGTAGGCCCACCAAGCCGAGGGTCAGGGTAGCCTCTCTGCAGCATGTCTTCCAAGTCGGAGCAGAAGGAGACCCACCAGGCCAATGGGACTGTGCTCCCCACGGTGCCCATGGACTGCCTTGCCAGTCCAGACCGGGGGCAGCTGGTGGAGCCCTCAGATTTCCTGGGACCTGACGGTGTCGGGGTGGAAGTGGTGGTGTTGGAGTCCCGTGCCAATGCTAAAGGGGTGCGAGAAGAAGATGCCCTGCTGGAAAACGGCAGCCAGAGTAATGAAAGTGATGACACCAGCACAGACAGAGGTCCTGAGCCAGCTTCACCACTCAAGGAGACCTCGTTTTCCATCGGTTTGCAAGTCCTCTTCCCATTCCTCCTGGCAGGCTTTGGGACAGTTGCTGCTGGCATGGTGCTGGACATTGTGCAGGTAGGACTGATAACCCCCCCGGTACAGTGCTGGGCTCTGAATCCTGTCTCTGTAGACCACAGCTTGATCCCAAGCCAGGGGATACTCTGGCCAAGGCTAATTTGGCAGATAGTGGCTACAAGGGGAAGAGGTGTGTTCCCTTGCACGCTGGCTGGGGTAGGAGGAGACCTTGGTGGTGTCTGGAGCGAGGGGAGGAGAGGCTGCAGGAGCCCCTGCACCGCTGCTGCCCTGCTCCAGCTTGGAGGAGGTCACAGATGTGCAGCCGGAGCACCTGCCTGGGAACTGAGACCGCTCTGCGCGTTACCGCTTGGAATAAGGCGGTAATCATCCCCTGACAGTGGCTGTAGGCATCCCAGCCCTGGTCTCTAGTTCTCCAGGTCCTGTTTCCCCTTACCACCTGTGATGTTTGCCGTACTGTTTCAGCGTGCTGGGCTCGTGCCAGCCAGGTTAACGACTCCCCTGTTGCAGTGTGCGCAGGACGCTTGCCTGGTGGCTTGCTCTGCAGGCTGAAGGCTGGCTGAGTGGCCCCTGCTCTGCCTTCTCATGTGCTTGAGGCATCCAGGAGCAATTGGGCTAACAGGATTATTTATTTGTCCTGGGAGCTGTGTAGGGCTGGTCCTTGGGAAAGGCCGGCCGGAGAGCTGGCTGTTACCTCTGGATGAAAGCTGTTGTGTTGTCAGACACATCTCGTTGGGTCTTTCAGGGCGGGTGGCACTGTGGGAACCACGCAGCTTGCTTAGGCTTTATGTGGGGAGTGTGACTTACCAGATCGTGGATCCTGTGCATGTCTCTCTAGTGGTGGTTTCCCAAGCAGGTGTCTCTGGCAGCTGATCGGCTGCTTAACCCCTTCTCGTTTGCCCTGAAGGACAGGCAGTGCAGAGTTCCTTGTCTTGATGCCCAGCCCAAAGCGGTGAGTAAGGCACAGAACTCGATCACCTGTGCAGGGTGGCTTTATGGTACTGTCTGGATGAAGGCAGACACGTTGAAGCTGTGGTCAGCCAAAAATGCTCTGCTTGATGCTCCCCTGTTGACTTAAGTGACATAAACAAGCCCTTGCAATGTTGTTGTAAAAAGACTAATGCCAGTCACTTGTCCGTATTGCTGGCAGCGAGTATTATCTCCACCTGAGCTGTGTGCCAGTGGGGCTGTTGGGTAAGTCGGGCTTTTATCCATAAGTGCGGGTGGTCAGGCAGACTTTTCCTTTGCTTTATTGCCCCTAATGGCTCTTTCCCTGTGTGTCTTTGCACACTGGTAATCCTTATGGTTTCTCTTGATGCAACCTATCGAGAGAATTGTAAAGTTTCAGTTGTGACTCAAAACAGGAAGGGCTGGCTGCGCTGAACTAATCCAGGAGAGAGGCAGATTTACTGGAATAATTTTCTTAAAGACATTTCAAGCATGTTTCCCTTTGCAAGGTCGCTGTAAACTCGTGTGTGGCTCTTCTGGCAATTTCTCAGAGGCAGGGCTTTGAACCCAGCCTAAGGTCCTTCCTGGAGAAGGAACAGCCCTTCTGGCTGGGGAGGAGAGGGGCAGGGGTGGGATGCTGTGGCATGCTGCTGTGTTCTCTTGCCTTTTATTTATGGCCATTAGAAATAAAGGTTCATAATTCCTCTGTTCCACAGCAGCTCAGCATGTAGCTGTGCAGCGTGTCCTGCCAACTGCTTTAACTCCCTTTAGCCTTGGGATTAAATGAGGCATCTAAATGCCATAGGGTGGAAAAGGGGGAAGGGAAGCGTGTGGTCTCGGCTTGCTTGTCTGCAGAGTTTGGGGAGCTGATCTTGATAACTGGCTTCCCAGAGCCTCAAAGCCTTGGATGAAAGGAGGGAAGCATGCGGAGCAAGTAGCTAGGGGCGGACAGGAGTCCCACTGCTTTGGATGCAGCCGTGGTTTGTGATGGATGGAGGGCTCCATGCACTTAATTTCCTCCATTTTAGGCAAACGGACTAATCAGCCAGCTGTAATTGGTCTCCCCAGTGTGAAAACAAGCAGCCCTGGCCTTTGGCCATGCTGTCCCATTAATGTGTCCCTGTGAGTTTGCTTCCCAGGAGGGGAATTTGCCTCTGCTCCCTTTGGGACTGGAGACCTTTGGGCCAGGTGACATCCCAGCGTGCCACCTGCTTTTTTGTGTACAGCAGAGCACTGTTGGCACTGTCCCCTCTCCCAGCAGAGCCCCGATTGTTGTTTTCCAAACTTGCCTGCTCCCTGGAGATGCTTTGGATGGGATGGATGGTATTTAATATGGAGGAGGCAGTCTGCTCATTTCCCCTGCTCGGCCACCTCTGCCGTTCGCATCCCTCTCGGGACCAGCAGGGAATGCTGACCCTGGGCCTCCCGGCCCCTTCCCCCTTTGCCCAGACGTGGCCTTGCTTCCCATCGCTGTCCTCTTGGCCAGAACGCTGTTTCCTCCGACCTGCGGCGCGGTCTAACCCCGCTGAACGCTGCTGTCGTGCGGGCTGCCCTGGTGACAGTCCTGGAGGAGCTTTAAAGGGCTTCTCTCGGCTCTCTTCTGGCCTCTACTTGCTTCCTCCCCAGGGAGCTCTCCTGCTAGGGCTGCTCACCTCGTTGGGGCAAGGTGGCTTTCTGAGCGTTTGGAGGAGCAAAACGCGGTATGCAGAGCAGCCACGCCGAGGCAGCGATTGCTCTAACCTGCTGCCTCCTCAGCACTTCCTTCCCCTCTGAGCTGTCGTGAATCACCATCCTGCCGTGACCCGAGTGAAACCACGCTGCTGCTGTAAGCCTTAACCCCACGCACGGTGACTAAAAGTGACAGAGGCCGAGGAGCAGCTGTTGCCCTGGAAATATCTGATGCCTGCAGGTGCGAAGCCTCTGAAATGCAGCAAGCTTGGAGGAAACAGCAAAACACCACCTGGGGTTTGATGTTTCTTCCAGAAACAGACAAGCCAGGGTCTGGCCTCAGCTCTGCAGTGCTGCATGGAAGAGACCGAGCCTGGTGGCTCTGGTGTCTGGGGACACTCGTGTTCCAAGGGACACCAGCCTAGCAGATGGAGGTGCAGCAAGTTAAACCTCCGTGGCTTGCAGTCTCTCCGCTCCCTCTGTGCAGAGGCCAGGGAGGAGGAACTGTATGTGAAGGGCCTCCCCCTGTAATGCCCTGCCAAAAACCAGCCGTTCCCCTTCCCGTGGAGCAGCGTGGGCAGTCGTGGCGGATCCTGTGGGCTGTTATCCTCCCTCCTCGCCCCTGAGGACAGCTTCTTTCCATGCTTCTCGGAGAGGGCTGCTACGGGGAGGGGGAAAGGGATTTTAACAGCTCAGTGTCCTGAACTCAAACTCGTAATATTTCCCCTTCTCTTTCCCGTTTTTGTCTTCCCCAAGCACTCTAGTTCTCCCCTTGGAGCCATATCTGTGGGCACATGTTTCTGCGGGGAGCTTTGTGCTCTGCGGGAGCCAGGGGGCCTTCGAGACGCACAAAGTGCCCGTAGACCAGTGTTGTATAACATCTTATATTAAGAAAGTTGGCAGGAGCCCACAGGTCCTGCTCTTTGCAGCGAGCAAGCTGCTGATGTCTGCAGAAATCTTCTTGTTTTCCCTCCCCGAAGATGGCTTTTTTTCCTTTCTCCAGGAACACCCCTGTCTTGCCTGGGGAGCTGCCTTAGCAGGCTCCAGTTACAGCAGCTTCTGGCACCAGCTTGCAGCGCAGCCTCCTGTAAAGGTTAACGTGCAGAGCGGGCGTTGGGACAGGCTGCGGGAGGGCTGCGGGCCTGTGCTAGCTGTCGCCTGCTCCTGCCTCTGCGATTTCTCTGGAGGAAGAAGGAGCCAGGAAGCTCTTGCACAGTACTTCCAGCCTGTGGTCAGACTAATGACACTGTTCCTTTCATTAAGTGGTTCTGGTGACACCCAGCTCGTCCTGCGGGGAAGTGGGAGCGCGGTGCTTGCCGATTGAATTTGAGATACCGTGAAGGGAAGTCATAGCAAAGGATTCACCACTACAAGTGGCAGCGTAATCATAAAGCCTGCCAGGCCTGCCTAAAAATAGAGACTGAGGAGAGCAGAGCTCGCCTGTTCCTAGGTGTGACCTTAAAGGAAGCGCAGCCTGACGTGCTGCTGTGGCGAAGGAAATATTTCAGACTGATTCTCCTCCTGCCTCTCCTACCCCGCTCAGCAGCGGATGCTGAAGCGAAGCATCTCTCTGCCCCGGCAGCTCGCTTAGTTGTGCAGAGCCGTAGCCTTTCGGAGCACCTCTGGCTGTAGTGAGGAGGTCTCCCGGGCCAGGAGCTCAGGCTCGCTGTGTGCGAGGTGTTTGGAGCAGGGGCTGCCGGGTTTCCTTAGGTGCTGCCCACCACAGCGGCCAGGCAGGATTCCTCGATGTGGGAAGAGATGAGTGTCTGGAGCCAGGGTATCCTCAGCAGCTGTGCTCTTGGGCAGTAAGAGGCTCGTGGGTGTGCCTGAAATAGCTGAGCAGCTTTCATCCGTGCACCTGGGGGCTGGAGAGCATTGTTGGCTCGTCTTACCAAGCTGTCAAAAACATGAAGGGGATTTTTTTTAAGTGACTGGAAAGCAGTTTTTCTCTTTGAGGAAGAATGGTCCCAGTTCATCCCTCTCAAGCACTTACCTGCCTCCTGTGATCGTACTTCTCTCTCAAATGGCTCTTCCAGTGAGAGCAGCTTGAACGTGGTATTGCAAAGGACCTGGCAGGAAACTGGAATTGTGTGTGTGTTACTGTGCCGGTGCCGAAGGCAAGCATCACAAAGGATGGAAAAATAAACAAAAATAACTGAAGTCCTTCCTCCCAGGAAGGTATTAGTCATGCAGGTAGTGACCTTTATTTGCTGTAAGGTGTTGGCTGATAGCGTTCCTTGTCCTAAAAAGAAACGCGCATCCTTTTAGCTGGTTAGCTTGGCCGACGCTGCTAAGGAGAGCGCTGCGGGAGCTGGAGCCCGGTGCAGGTAACGCTGGCAGGAAGGAAGCTGCGAGGGCCGGGAGTGCCAGCGTGCTCGGCGCAGGAGCCAGCTCCCGAGTGCGATTCCAGCAGCGCTCGGTTTCCTTTAAGGAGCGTGCCAGTTAGGCAGTGTGGGGAGCAGGAGTTATTTTGGACGCAGTGCCTTCTTGCAACACACTCATGAAACTAAGGAATTGGGCAATGAGATTTGTGTAG
Organism: Anseranas semipalmata; assembly: GCA_013399115.1. Classification (NCBI taxonomy): domain Eukaryota; kingdom Metazoa; phylum Chordata; class Aves; order Anseriformes; family Anseranatidae; genus Anseranas; species Anseranas semipalmata. Next base: position 1,357,278 of record VXAA01007338.1, read on the forward strand.
CCTGCAGTTTTTTTTTTTTTTTTTTTTTAACACAGTTGCGAGTTTTTGGGGTGGTTTTGTGTTTTCTGGAAAGCCAGCTGCTCTCCTATGAGATTGCTTACCCTACAGTTCCTCTTTGTTTTTTCCTAAATAACCATGGCTGCCTATTCCACCTCATGTCCAGGGGAGGAGCTGCCTTGACTCTAGAGCCAGGGTGGGCAGCAATTAATTACTGAGTAATGCAGGTGCCGGGGTGAGGGAGGGCGCGCATCTCCCCGGGGAGGGAAGCGGGAGCAGAGACCGCCGTGGGCTGCTGCTTGGAGCTGGCAGCATCGGGGCGCAGCGGTGCCATGCTCTGGAAGGTGTTTGTAAGGTGCACGTGTGGGGAATGGCTCTAGGCTGAGACTGACCGAACTTCAGTACTTGATTCTGCCAAAAACTGCGTGTATTGGGCAAAGTCTCTTCATCTCTCCCTATTTTGGCCTCTGCATGCGTAAGTGTTTTGTCAGTGGTTAAGCTTTAGGGGATTTTTAACTGGAAGTTGCAGGCTGAGATCCTGTTTTTAAGCTCAGCAGGAACATGTGGTCACTACTACACAAATGTCAGGAACAGTAAAATTGCTGGAAAGTGTGATACCAGAACTGGAAGCGAAACTGGGTTGTCTGCTCAGGGCCGCACACAGGCAGTGCCAGAATGCAAAGGCAGTGGAGTAAGTGATGCTAAACCAAAAGCAAAAGTTTCTAACAGCTGTGCTTTTTTTGGTCTCTTTTTTTTTTTTGTTTTAATCTTGCAGCACTGGGATGTCTTCAAATATGTGACTGAGGTATTTATCTTGGTGCCTGCACTGCTGGGCCTGAAGGGGAACCTGGAGATGACTCTGGCATCTCGCCTGTCGACAGCTGTGAGTACCCAGGGCACGCTGAGGAACGGGGCGCCTGGTTTGCCTGGGGAGGAAGGTGTGCGCACGTGTGGCGGCTGGGCAACAAAAGTCTGTCTGTGCGTGCACCTGTGGAGGTGGTGAGCACCGAAACCGGAGGCTGGAGTTTCTAGCCAGGTGTTTCCAATCCCATTGGACTGATCAGATTTAAAGGCTCAATAGTCCTTAAGCTTTGCTGACAGTTTGCTTCCTAATCAGGACTGCTCGTGAGCCTGGAGGCACGGTGCATGAGAAGGCTTTGGCAATTTAATATCTGCAGTGCTTGGCTCTGGCTTCCTTCACAAGGAAGCTGGGTGCAGGCATGCGCCCAGAGTACACAGAGCAGGCCAAAACGTGCCAGGTTCAGCAGGGCTGGGAGATAAGAGAGCCTGGGGAGAATTGTACAGTAAAGGCTGAAATGGAGGGAACCTTGCAGTGACAGTTAGCAGGTGGATTGACAGCCTCTTCAAGTTGATGGAGAGGCATGGCAGGGCATTTCTTTTGCTAGAATTCCATCCAATTCCTGTGAAACAGTGAGCTCTCTGTGAGAAATGGGGACAAGCTCTGTTAGCTCCTTGAATACTGTGGTAGTCCAGCTGTAAATGAATTGCTTTGTATTTAAATGCTTCTATAACGCAGCAGCTTCTCTGTAGCTGAGTGGCACTGGAGAGAGGCTGACATCCTCTCCTAACAGGGACGATAATACTCCTTCCTTCTGTAAAGCATCTTCTACTTGAACGTGACAGCAAGCGACAGCCTGAGGTTTCTGTGCTTCCTGTGGTGGGAGTATAGCTTTGTATCTTACACCTGCAAGGTGTTAGCTCCCTGCTGCCAAGCTTTTAACTCTGCTGGCTCTGTGGTCTGTGTTGCTGGAAGAGGGAGCCCTTGCAGCAAGCAGCCTGGGCTTGCCCTTGGCATTGCAGAGGAGCTTGTCTGCCTTGGTCTGAGAGAGCTGCTCGGGGAGTGCTCACCGAGAGGCAGGGATGAAGAGCTGTCTGGATGGATGGTAGCAACAAGCACAGCTAGCAGAGAGCTGCTTCTTAGCATGCTCCTTTCCTCTCAGCCTTCCCCTTTCTGGTTGCTGCAGGAGAAAGCGCAGAAAAGTGTTGAAGGTTCTTGTATATTTGTTTCTCTGGATCATCTCTTTCTTCCATCTTGAGCAACGGGGTGATGCCAGCTGTGACTCTTTGCTCTCCAGCTACTGAACCACTGGCAGTGGGTACTATATTCTGGACAATGCTGGTTACAGGACTGGAATACTCTGCCCTCCCAGCTCAGTGTAGGGTTGGCCCTGCAGTCCCTGTGGAGCCAGAAGGCAAACAGCACTTCCCCAGACTCGCCCTTGGCTCGGCCCCAGCACCACCAGCCCCTGCCTGCTGACTTCTGCTGTGGGGACCACCTCCACCTGGGGGTCAGCCCTTGGTCTCTGAAGGCGCTGGTGCTGAGCTGCCTGGGAGGCGGCTGTGCCAGCATTGCCGGCCAGAAGCTGGGCTGTGGCTGCTTCCACTTGGTACCGGTCTCCTCTCTCCAGGTGCTGCTGGGAAGGACAAAGCTACTGTGCTCCTGTGCCAGGGCTTGCAGCGGTGGAGTCCAAGTGCTGCAGCTTGTGGCAGGCTGAGCTTTGTTTGCCCCTTCATTCTGGGAAACAAATCCCTTTGTTTTATTTGTTCCCTATTGTTCAGATCATGTCAGGATCCTCGCTGACCCAGACCGTTCTCCCTCTTGGCCTTGGCCAGCTTTCTGAGCACTTTCAGAGCATGGGCTTATCAGGGTGAGCGCTCAGCTCTCCTGGGACAGCAGTACTTCTGTGGCCTTGGTCTTCTCCATCTTCTTCCCTTAAGGGGCTGGCACAGAGCTACACTGGGGCAGCTTTGCAGAGAAATGAGGCTATCCTGGCTGTGCAGAGAATCACAGGAATGCAAAACTTTCCCCATCTGCTCTGGTGACTGCAGCAGGGTCACCAGGGAATTGGCACAGAGAGCACCCATCCGGCTCGCCTGCCTGCCCAAGCTTTGTCCTCTGCTTTCTTTTGCCCCAGCAGGAAAGGAGGCTTTGCTGTCTCTGTGTGAATCTCCTAGCCTCGCACACTACCTCCTTGTATGTGTGTGTGTGGTGGGATAGGACAATCTCTTTGGTTTTCCTTTTTCTCCTTGCCCTGTTCTTGCCTTGGCATGGGGGACCCACGTGCAGGTGTGGGGAGTGGGCGCTCCTCTGACCAGTGCTTCACAATGCAGTTCTCGTGCTCTCTCTGCAGGAAAGCTGTCTGGAAGGGTTTCTCAGATCGTGGGTTTCTAATTAGTGCTGCATTAAGGCACCTCAGAAGTTCCTTTCACAATTAAGAAGCAAAAGTCTCCCATTAGTTAAAGGATTAAGATCCTGTTGCCAATGACTACAGCTAGGTTATGTTAATCCCACCCTAATTGCCATGTGGCAGGAATGTTGAGGTCGGGCTTCACATGGAGCTCAAATTCCTGTGCTGGATGTGCTCAGTGCTGTTCTACAGTCAGCTTTTTTCTTTTCCCCATTCCTTCTTCCCCTCCACTAAACTGACCAGAAGAATTCACCCAGAGCTGGGTGCATCTCAGTGCTGGTAGACGTGGCTTGGCAGCTCTCTCAAGTGCATGTGCGGTAAGGAGAGCATGAGGATTGCTTGATCACAGATCTTTTTTTTTTATTTTTCCTCCAGAGATCAGGAAAGAAACCTGAGAGGCAGGAATTGCTGCTCTGTTGTTTAGCAGAAGTTTGACACTGTCAGCCAGTGACTCCATCATGCAAATACCACTTCAGATTTCTTGAGCCTCTCCCTTACGGTTTTATAGTGACAAGCTTGTTGCCTCTTCATGGTCATCACCTTCTAATACTACAAGATTGGATGCAAGTCTATGCTCTCTGCCTATCCTTCTTTCCAACTTTCAATAAAGACCTAGAAGGTGCTAGGGGAGAGCAGAACTCCTATCTTCTGCAATAACCAGCAACCTGCAGTGATTCTGCTGAATTTTTTTGGAATTTATGCCAAGAAGTCAAAGCAACTTTCCGTCTGTTCTGGTTATTCTGATTAGCATCTCCTGTAGTGATGCCAGATGACCTCTGTGCCATGGCTGCTTCCTGCTACTCAGTAGGTCTCCACGTGGCACTAGCCTTGTTTACTCAACTTTTATCCCAAGCAGTAGCTCTCGCTGCCAGCTCCCTCTGGCCACGTGATGCTGTTCTGGCCTTGCCCCGTACCGGAGCTGGGGGCACTCAGCTGAGCTGGGAGTTGGTGCACCCCTGGTTCCCTCCTGGCTGGCTGACCTGAGGGGCAGCATGACCCAACTGGGCCTGAGCCAGGCTTGGCTTGATCACCACTGAAGTGAATTCAGTGGGTAAATAAGCAGCAGTGTGCGATTCTGCATGAGGACAAAGTATATCTTGTTGCTTTTGCAAGATTTTCATCAGAAGTTCTGTTGACGTCGATTCCCATTTACGTTCCCTTCAAAACCCGCTCTGCAGTGGGTCTCGCTCTGCTCTCGCTGCGTAGGAGAGTGTCAGCCCATTCCTGCAGCTGGAAAGAGGAGGTGTCGAAGCTGAAACTGGGAACGGCTTTAGTGTCCTGGACTACAAAGCCAGACTAACTGTTACAAGAGGCCCGGTAGTTACCCAGGGTGTATAGCCCAGACGATATTCACAGAACTGCATGCCCCAGACTGGGCGGTTATGGCAGAGCTGTGCCCTGACTGTACGCACAAATGCGTGCACACAGACACGCATGCCTTTGCTACTGAGTTGCTCTCCCATACGAGGTGAGGATTTGAGGTCATTATTCTCACCTGCTCCTGGCACAAACTTGTATACCTAGAAGGCAGGAATCTGACTGTTAGCAAGTGCAAAATACCATTGGTCTTTTATGTCTTTAATGATGTCATGATGTGCTCTTGCAGGCTAATATTGGCCAAATGGATACACCCAAAGAGCTCTGGAAGATGATAACAGGGAACATGGCTCTGATACAGGTAAGGAAATGTGAAAGGAGAAAAAGTGGGAATATTGGTAGTTGGTATAAGGCCAATAAAGACAAGTGTCAGAAGGCTTAAATGCCTGTTTTTTGGTATTGACTGTCAATATTTCATGTCTAGTGGGAAGGCAAATAGTACCTTCATGTCCCACAGTCACCTTACCATAGCAGTTTCACCTGAAGGTGAAACTTGGCATTTCCCTGCTGAATGCTAATCTACCTGAAATGTTACCCTGGGTGTTGTTTCTCTTTCCTCAGCCCAGGACCATTTTGCCCACTAGTTGTCTTGGTAACTGTCTAGTTTTTATTTTCAGGTTCAGGCTACCGTGGTTGGCTTCCTGGCCTCGATTGCAGCAGTGATATTTGGATGGATCCCAGATGGGCACTTCAGCCTTGACCATGCTGTACTGCTTTGTGCCAGCAGTGTGGCTACTGCTTTCATTGCTTCCCTTGTTCTGGGTAAGCGACAGACCCTGTACACCCTCTGTGCACCTATTCCTAAAATGCTAGGCTCTCCTTGCCATCATTCTGTTTTCTTCCTCTTTTTCACTATAGGCATGATCATGATTGGGGTCATCATTGGATCCAGGAAGATGGGGATCAATCCTGATAATGTAGCCACACCAATTGCTGCCAGCCTGGGGGATCTCATCACCCTGGCTCTGCTTTCAGGAATCAGCTGGGGCTTGTACAAAGAGCTGGGTGAGGAGCAACAAAAGGCTTTTGTCTCTCCCTGGTCCTTCCATGTGCTGCAGCATCTCCCTTGCAATTCACCCTGTTCCTTTACCCTTACTGTTCTTGGGGTATATAGGATGCCTGGCATGGAAGCTATCCCAGTTAGCGAAACCTAGTCAGAACTGATAAGGGGAGGAAATGGACCTTCTTACTGACTTGTAGCTCCAGGCAGTCTTGGCAGTGATCTGCATACATCTTTCTTTCCAGGTAAAGTGGTCAGGGAGAGGTTACCTCCTTCCAAGCACCAGGGGCTTGATTGTGGCTAAAGTAGTGGGGGAAGGCAGCTTTGGATGTAATCTTTTGTACTGTCAGCACCAGCTGGGGGTCCTCAATGCAGAGCTGCAGCTGTACACTCTAGACTTCCTCCTCCCTCCCCTCCACCTTCCTTCCCTGGCGGCTGGGATGCAGAGGATGTGACTCAGCCAGGTTCAGTCAAAGGTGAAGCAATGCTGGGAGGTCTTGCCCACGAGTGGGAAGTGGGAATGAGCAATTAGGAAACCGAAGAGATCTCACTCAAAGCTGTTGATAAAGCCCCTGAGGGTGCATCAGAAGAAGGAAATGCCAGGTCTTGTGGAATTGAGGCTGGCCTGGTCTAGTTTGCGTGTTTCTGACTCCATAGGTGGCAGCAGTCTGCAGGCAGGTCTGATGAGCTCAGCCGAATTAGCACTTGGCCTGCCTGCGAGGAATGTGTCCTTGATTTGTTGCCTCTGCTTATTTTCCCCCTCAGAGAGCAAAGCATACGTGAATCCTTTGGTGTGCGCCTTCTTCATAGCCCTGCTGCCCATCTGGATCATCATTGCCAAGAAGAATGCAGCAACTCGGGAGGTGCTGTACTCTGGCTGGGAGCCAGTCATTATCGCGATGGCTATTAGCAGGTAGGATGGCACGGAAGAGTTCTTCTCCCCCAAATGCAGACAGAAGGTGCGCCCTTTCCCCCCGCCCTTTCAACCTGTCTGCTCTTGATAGATTCCAAAAGAAGAGAGAGAACCAAACCTCTCTTACTTCCACAGTTCGCTCTGCCAGGAAACTAGAGGTCATTTTGTGTTTTCCAGACAAAGACACTGGGAGCTAGGTCCAGAGGCACAGGAGCGATTAAACACCTGACTGCTGGAATCCAAGGCCTTAGCCATGTGCCAGCCGCTGCACAGGGAGACTCTGGCACGGCCATAGAGTAAACACAGATCCCATTTAGCAGTCTTCCTCACAAGAGCCCTTTTTGCCCTCTAAAGGGCAGGTTTGCTTTTGATTACTGTGTTGTAGTAAACTGTATATTGGGGGATTTAGTCTTTCATCTCTTTGGCAGCAATGAAAAAACATTCTTCCAAAACTCTTCTGTTAGCAGATATTAAGGCTGAAAATCATGTGCAGCAAGTATAAATATAGATGTACGTTAGGTGGATACGTCACCTTTGGGTGCACAAACTGCAGCAGAGAGAACCTACAGTGCTTTGTGTATTACCTAATGAGCTTTCAGCACTGACCTCTTCGATCTTCCCTATGCAGCGTTGGCGGTTTAATTTTGGACAGAACGGTCTCGGATCCAAACTTTGCTGGGATGGCTGTCTTCACACCGGTTATTAATGGTGAGTTCCTTTTCACGTTGGTATTGCAGCTCTTGGAGATTCTTGGCAAAAAGTGAATTTGGCCTCTGTGCCTCATTTCAGGCAGATTAAGGAGACTAATTCTTCCAGATGACCAGTGAGATACAGTGATTAGACCCATGCTTCACAGCAGCATGGCTCCCCCTGGTGCCAGCCTTTCACCAGAGGGGTAAATGGCCTGGGAGGCTATTGCTTAAAAGATAAGCTTTCCAGATCCAGGGCCCAACAAGAACTGTCTTCATTTCCCGATTCCTCCTGGCTGATGGAAGACCCCTATTCCAAGATATGTGCCTTGTGGTCACCTTGGGGCATGAAGATTTGGCTTTGCAACTCAGAGTCAGAAAATCTAGTTTCTTCTGGTATAAAGCTTTGACCTCCTTTCTGCCTAATGAACGGAGGAAACTCCATTGTGTGCTAGTTTTCAGCCTTGCAATAAAGGGAGTTAATTCTGTGGCAGTGCATCTTGTACTAGTGGGTTCCAGTTTCATTACACCTCATGCAAAAAACAGTAGCTTTAAACTTCCTGTGTCTGTTTTGGTGGCTGACTCGTCATTTTTTTGTTTCTTTCATGTATTTCTTCCTATCAAAGCTGCAGTAATAGAATTACGTATATTTTGCTAGGGGACCTAAGGGGAAACTGTAGAACAGTGTGCTTTGTCTCAGCTCTTTACATCCTGCAAAAGTTGAATTTGGGTCAAAAATAGACTGTCTTGCATTATTTCAGCACCTGGCAATTCCAGGTGTGCTGGATATTGAAAATGAGTTTCAAGTGTGTTTGAGATGTTATCTTGTTGCTCTCTCCTTACCTGCAGGTGTGGGTGGCAACCTGGTGGCAGTGCAGGCTAGTCGCATCTCCACTTACCTGCACATGAGTGGGATGCCTGGAGAGAGCTCTGAAACAGCCCCTCGCAAGTGCCCCAGCCCTTGCAGCACTTTCTTCAGCTCAGGTATTCAAGTTGGAGCTTGAAATATATTGAGTTCTGCCAGTAGCAGTTGCTGCAAATGGCTGGCTAAACTTGTCTGTGACGGTCACTGGAGCACTGTCACAGGAAATGGTGGCTGAAGTCTGCTCAGAGGCAGCTGTCAGCATGTGGATGTGGCTGGTCGCCTGGCCTGGCCTGCCCTCTAGAGACGGTCGGACCTTTAGCAAAGCTGCTATGCAAGAGGACATAGCCCTGCTGGATTAGGAAAACATGGTGCAGAAGTCCTATGCCCTGACTGTCTAATACTGTAAATCCTCCACCCACTAAATCTTTTCCAGATGTGTCTAGGATACTAAAACCTGCCTTGAGGCTGCTTGAGCACTGCAGCTCTGCTGGACCTATAGAGCTGCAGTTACAGAAGACTTCTCACTTGCGAAGGCTTCTTAAGAGCTCTGTTATTTGTAGCAGTTGTGTAGCAGAGAAAAGCCCAGACTTGCATTCCAACATACAGCGTGGGCAGAGATTATTACTCTCTAGAATGCCTAGGGAGGCTTGATACCCTGTAGCCTGGGTCCTGGCCTTCTGGTAGAGGGCTGTTCCTGGAAAGGGAGCTATGTCGTGCTCTGTTCACGTGTACCAGCTGTTCTCTATAGGGTTTGGGGAGCAGAAGGGGAAAGAGGTCTCCAATATCATGGTCATCTGTCAGAAAACTGATGACCAGACAAGGTGCAGACAGAGCTCTGAGGAAATTCAATGTTCACGGTAGATTCTTGGCAGCTCTATAGTGAGCACTGTCAGAGATGGGGCATGAGGCCTTTTGGCAGCTGAGGTCTCGGAACAGCTTTTGCTCTGGGGGCAGAGTTAAGCTCTCCTACTGAGCTTGGCACAAAAAGTCCTTGGGTGTCCTGACAGTTAGGTCATCATTCAGGCTGCTGTTTTCCAGCCTAAATCTGGAGTGCAAGGATGAGAGTCCAGTGCACTAGTGTCTGCTCTTGATTTCAGCACAGTTGTGCTTCCTTCTCCCCTAGAGCCCAGGTAGGCTGCAGAGTTGCTGTGTGTTCCGGCCACTTTTAAGCCTGAACTCCATCTTTGTTTCCTGACAGATGTGAATTCCCGCTCTGCCCGTGTGCTCTTTCTTCTGGTGGTGCCTGGACACTTGGTTTTTCTTTACACCATCAGCTCCATGCAAGGTGGACACACTACGCTCACCCTGATTTTCATAGTCTTCTACATGACAGCTGCACTTCTCCAGGTAAGCTGAAGCCCCTCTGGGGCTGTAACTGTTCAGGCTGGAATAAGGGAACACTGCCATGTCATCTTCAGTGGGGAGCTGTTCAGCCAGTTAAGTTGCAGTGTATATTGCTGTGCTCTCAGCAACATATCTATCTCCAGGTAAGAGGTCTATGCTCTGGGGAGAGGTATGCCAAGTAGATTGATTGTCAAATGAGCTGGTATCAAACTAAATAAATCCTTCTTTGTTGATACCTGTATGCACAATTTTTCCTTCCTCCCATTCTTGGCAAGTTTTGAATCTCTCTTTGTCTTTTTTTTTTGTTTTAAGTCCTCTTGACAGCAGAAGTATTTACCTCTTGTGTTAATCTGTTCTATACGGTGCTTTAGCAATTTTAAAACTGCTGGTGAAGAAAACAGGATGTAGAGTTTGCAGGAGCCCTGTGCCTCATGTGGCTTTTCCTGCCCTTTGCCTGCCTCCCCACACAGGGTAGAGACCTGGCCCCTTGCAGGAGCCGTGTGAGCCCATAGCAGTGGTTGTTCTGCGGGACGTGCACAGAGCAGGGTGCTCCTGCTGCAGACATGCAGCAGCCATTTGCAGGAGTGGCTGCCTGCATAGGAGGGAAGGGAGAGACGCTCTGGTTAGGGAGTTTCCTACAAAGCCCAGCTACACTGTCCCTGCTCGCCCCCTCCGCTCGTGGAAGCTACGCCTGGTTCAGTGTTCCCTAAAATCAACAGCCGAGGCCAGCTTGAGGAAATGAGTCAGAGCATCCATCAGAAGCAAGAGCAGATTGCTGTCATCCAGGAGGCTAAATTTAGGTTGTGAACTCCTGCTGGGTGCTTGGGCGCTTGGAGGGGGCTTCCGCTCACAGCTGCTCCGCGGAGCCACTGCGGTGAGCTGCCTGCAGGCTCGGGGGCACCGGGGCAGCAGCAGGCAGCAGCGAGGCCGTGGTGCTGGCTGCTGCGATCCTGAGCTCTGCCATGTCCTGAGTGAGGCCCTCCCAGCCCTGGAGCCACCAGAGGCATAAGCCAAAGGCCTGTGGCCACTTCCAGTGCTTGTCCCAGACCTAAGGCTTGAGAGGATCCAGTGTGGATTTCTTTTAGTGTCTTCTAGACACTGCGACAGATCTTCTCACTGCATTGAAGCAGGTGGGGGAGAACATCACGCTCTGGTGGTTTCTGCTGCTGGGAAGTTGCTCTTTTATTCCTAGAATGCAGATATTGCTGTCTTTTCCCAAGAGTCCTGTGTGCTTCTGAGTCCCCTCTTTTGCCCCATATATCTGTGCTTTTTCTAGTTAGATCTGAAAACTGAGATGCAAAATATAGACTTTCTGGTGTTTGGGTGCCAGTGCATCAAGCCCTTCTAAGCTTAAATTTGGTGACATGTGAAGCTAAGAAGGATAGGGTAGAGACTATTAAAGATGCAGGGAATTTGCCCAGGGCCCAATGAAGTTCACTAAGTTCCTCTTCGTGCTGTACTCCCATTGCTCTGGGGATGCAAACTGCATTAAATGCCTGGGCTGCAGCACTCAGCAAGGTGGCTCTGACGTGCCACCAGCTCCATTCCTCGGGCTGAGTCTCTGCGGGCTGGCCCTCTCAGCTGGAGCGGCCCCGGCTGGTGCTCCATGAAGACTGGGATTGCAGAGGTCGGGATTTGTGGCTGACGTGGCTCTTTTCTTCCTGCCTCCCAGGTTCTCATTCTTCTGTATATTGCGGACTGGATGGTGCACTGGATGTGGGGCAGGGACCTCGATCCTGACAACTTCTCCATCCCCTACTTGACAGCGCTGGGTGACCTGATCGGAACAGGTCTCCTTGCTCTCAGCTTTCACGTCCTCTGGCTCATCGGTGACCGGGACTCCGATGTGGGAGACTAGCTCTCCCTGCTGCCCCTCCCCTTCTCACAGCTCTCCTCCTTCACTGATATTGGTGTTGTTACTTTTCCTCCACCCTTGCTCTTCTTTGCCTCTCCCCACCCCGTCTCTCTTGAGACTTCATCTTTGATACTGGATTCTCATTATTTTCAATGGGAATTTTTTGTGGTTTATATTTCAAGCCAAGTTTGTACAGAAAATCTAGTTTTAGGAAGGACAAAAGTGTAATGAGACAATCACCAAGTGCAATTTCCTAGCAGTTGTCTGAACCAATGTTACAGTAAAGATATTGATCAGTCAGATCATATGTGCAGGAAGCCCACCCTGTCCCAGTCACTAGAGGTGAAGGGTTGCTTTTTTCGCTTCATAAGCGTTTTAAAATATTGGAGGTAAGGTTCAGATTTATTTTACTGAACAGGCACCTTCTAGCAAAGTACCCCATGCCCTCATCCACAAGGTTGTGTCTCCTGTCTTCTCTACCCTGCCACCCTCCATCCTCATGTTCGCTCCCTGAATCCCCCTCCTGTGCCTGGCATCCAAAGCATGCAAGTTTCTGGTAGAGGGACTAGTGAAGATAGTGAGGAAGCATCTTCCATGCCGAAATGCCCGTTCCTGTGTGCCCACAGGGAAAGTCAGTGATCTGGTTTGAGGACTGCAGAGCCCTGCAATCTGGCTGTGAGCAGGCTGGTCTCTGCTGACAGATTTTGGCTCCCTTTTGCCAGCCATCTGGCAGCATCTGCATCTCAGAAACTGCAGACTGCTCGTTCTGCCTCTCGTTGTGCACAGAGTTCAGCTTTGTCTGAAGAGGCTGTGAGCTTTCCCCATCCATCTTTCTCCCCTCTCACCTGCCGGTGATTTGCTGGAGGGTCTGCTGGAACCGTGGTGGGTGCTGTGTGCAAGGCTCTCCTCCATGCTGGTACGGGCACTGCAATATTCTTATGGAAGCCTGCTCAGTTCAGTTGGCTTTTCTTTTTCTGGAGGGGTGGATGGAAAAATAAATCCTATTTTGTGCATTAAGGCTTTCTTTCAGCTGCTGTGTGCTGCTGACAGGCCCGTTGCAGCTGGGAAGAAGCCACTCAGTACCTTTCCTTGCCGAGCCTGAGGCATTTCAAACTTGGGAACATTAGGCTGCTGGTGTCTCTTAGAAAATGACATCTGTGTTCAGCCATTGGCTTTCTCTGTATGTGTAGGAGCCAGCTGGAAAATAGCTCAGCGGGTGCAGTCTGATTTCTTAAGCCATGAGTTCTTAGTGCAGCTCTCTGTACTGGCCCGCAGCAAAGGAACCTGCTTGTCCTTGAGCAGGCACATAAAATCTGGAGTCAATGACAGCCCAGCATGCAAGCACTGGCTGAGCGCTGCGAGTGCAGGGTTCCCTGCTCTTTATTTCCCACCTGCTTTTTGTGCTGTTCAGGTGGGCGATGGCCGAGATGCCTTCTGTTGCTCTGCTCCTGCAGCTTGGAAGGACTCTCATGCAGTCTGCAGCGGCATAATGAGAGAAAACCTGTTCTGACTGTGTGACTAAGGTATTTGTAAATGATCTTCCTGAATGCTGTTGGCACTCAATGCTTTTTACTTTTCCCATTTGGATATAAATCAATTCAGTAAACTGAGTGCAGTTTGATGTAAGCAGGTCTTACTGACTTGGAAACTTGACACAGTTACACCAAGTGTAAATGACGTGCTCAAGCAGATAGCGCTATTAAACCGGCTCTAATGCATGGACATAAATTGAATGCATAAGTGTGCATGGGAAGAAACTCTTAACATCTGTCAAGGATGGAGAAAATGGAGTATCCCATGGAACCTAATTTTGGTGCTGCAGTTCCCAAAGCTTGCGGAGCTGCCAGTATCCTCAAACTCTAGGGAGATGCCTACAGCCTTCAGTGTAGTAGCACCTTGCATCCTGATCCTGGAATAACAGCAAAGCTCTCATTTTAGTTAGCTCTGCAGGCCTGGAGCACTGCAGTCCTGCTCCTCTTCTGGATGCTGCCTGTCCTGGTTATTTGCCAGTCCAGAACATAACCCAAAAGCTGCAGGATTTGTGGTTGCCTGCAGGCTGCTGCTTTTCTTCTTTTGTGCTTAAGTGCATTCCTCACAGCAGAACACAACCATCCTTGATAGGCTTAATTTCCCCCATTAGGTTAACTTCTGCATTTCTCACACAGGCCTTACTGAAACCAATGCTCGTCTTCTCCTTTTGGCTTTCTGTCCCAGCAATGCTGGGTGTCTCTCTCAGCTGGAAATGGTGCAATGTGGTGCTGGGGATGCTGATCTTCATCTGAAATAAGGCCAGGCTGGAAGATTTGTTTGTTACTGTGGACAGCACAAGAACTTTACAACTCCCTGCATAAGTGCAGACCATTTTACTGTCTAGATAAGTAGCAATGCAGTAGCAACACTTCTGCCTGCCCCCAAAAACAGGGTTGAACATACCTGTTATGGTCCAAGTCGAGACCAAAGTTAGTCTGGGATCGGGCACTGTTCCAGCCCAAAGCTCTGGTTGCAGAGTTGGTCCTTGCTCTGGGGACAAGCGTGTTGGAAAGGGAGCTCAGGGTTAGCGAGAAGCAGGTGTATCTAAACCAAATGCAGTCGGGCTCTTGTGCGCTCTAGAGAGCTTGCTGAGGGACCACTCTTTGAAGTTGTAGGAGAATCCTTTTGCGCTTCAGTGTGCGCACACCAAGTTCTCCCTTCTCTGCTGCCCTACCTGTTTGTAGCGTTTAGGAGGCAGAGGTCCAACCCCTGCCCTGGCAGACTGCTCACTCTCGGACCCTAAAAGAGCAGGTGATAGATTTTTGAGATGGCATTACCCTGTCTACTTTGCTAATGTAAAGCTTGCTTTTTCCTTCTCCATCTTTGAAACATGTTGTTTGTGGCAGTAGCTCTGAACCTCGTACTCTTCACCCTAGTGACTTGGCTTCTCACAGGTCTAATTTGGCCACAGCTCTGTTTAAAAACAAACCAAAAAAAAAAAAAAACAAACCACACCAAACAACCAAACTCTCCCACCTGTGTACTGAAGTCCAGGGACTTCTGGAGTATCCTCTGTTGCTCACCTGATTTCTCTGCCTAATGTTGAGGAATAGATACGAGATTTCCTTCCATTAACATGTAAGCTTTTATATATATATATGGAACTCTACCGGTCTTTTACGTGTCACGTCCCTATTTAGTTCCCCAAGAAAGGATTTGTGCCAGAGGAAGAATCTACTGCTTATGGTCTCCTGTAAGATGCAGAGACCCAGAGGTGATTGAGAGCTGCCCTGCTGCTGGGATTGGTGGTGCCTGTATAATTCGATAAGGTGGGGTGAATAGATCAGGGAAGAACCTAATTTAAAATTTCAGAATGTGGATGGACAAAAACTTTCCCACCAGTTGCACTCGAATGCATGCCTACTATACAACTGACTGCAAATGAAAAATACTGGTTTACTCTTTTTATTAAAGGAAAAAGACTGTCTTAATTATTTATAGTTCCTATAACTGAATTGACAGATGTCAACTTAACTGATAAATTATATTTCGTTAAATAAAGATGACATTTATTTATGTGGACTGTGGTGTCTTTCCTTTGTAAGTCTCTCTACAGGGTTAAAAGTTTCTCTTTCATGTTTTGAAGCTTGTTTTAGCTTATACGGAAGTTCTGGTGATAGGCAGGGCCATGAGAGTTAAGAAAATAAAATGAATTGTGCATTAAGCAAAACACAATTAGTCAAAATCACAGATTATTGGGCTCGCTTCTGCCTTGCCTGTAAGCAGCCCCCTGGATCCGCAGGAAGCGGTGGTGCTGAGGGTCCTGTGTCCCCCCACGTGTGAGATTTGCTCTGTGAGCGTGGGGCTGGCGAGGGCCTTGCTGGGGGCTCGGGAGCAGCCGCTGGGGTGCTGGGGGCTCAGGAGCAGCCGCTGGGGTGCTGCTGCCTCGCACTGCTCCGCCCCGGGCCCTGCTTCCCCCCTGCGCCCAGCACCGGGGTACTCGGCACGGGGCGGCTGCATCAGCCTCCCCGCGGGGAGGGAAGCTTTTGCTTGGCTGGGGGGAAGAAGTGATGGGGGACCCCTGCGGCTTCCTGAGGAGGGCAAGCGGAGGCGATGGTCTCCTCGCCCTGGTAACCAGTGGCAAAACGCATGGGACGGTGCAGAGCTGTGCGGGGGGGTCAGGCTGGACACCAGGAGACGTTTCTTTATGGCGGGGGCGGTCAGGCGCTGGAGCAGCTCCCCAGCGCGGTGCCTGGCCTCAGCCCCGGGCCCGGCAGCGTTCGGGAGGCGCTGGGATGACGCCCTCGTGGATGTGCTCTGACCGCTGGCCAGCCCTGAGGCGCTGGGGCAGCTGGAGCGGGCGATCTCCGAGGGTCCCTCCGCGCCGTTTGGGCACCACGACCTGGAAGGAGGCCCAGGGACGGACAGACGGACGGGGAGGTGCGGGCGGCGGGGCCGGGCGGCGCGGACTACACGTCCCGGACTACACGTCCCGGCAGCCCCGCTGCCACCGGCGGTTCCGCCGCCGCCACC
>VXAA01007338.1:1373125-1384432 GCA_013399115.1 Anseranas semipalmata
CGGGGAGGCCCTGGCGTGGCCCCCGAGGCCGGTGCCCGCGGTGGGTCTGGGCCGCAGCTTGCCGTGGGGCCCTCGCTGCGTCCGGAGCGACCGCGTCCCGCGTCCAGCCCCGGGCCCCTCGGGGGTGAGGTGCTGGAACGCGATCGGAGGAGGAAAACAAGCGGCGAGGAGCGGCCGAGGGACTGGGGCTGGTTAGTGTGGGGAAGAGGAGGCTGAGGGCAGAGCCCATCGCTCCACAACTGCCCGAAAGGAGGCTGCAGCCAGGAGGTGCCGNCGGGGCCGGCATGGGGCACCGGGACCGCATGTTCAAGGTGCTGGTGGTCGGGGACGCCACGGTGGGCAAGACGTCGCTGGTGCAGCGCTACGCCAACGACAGCTTCAACCGGCACTACAAGTCCACGGTGGGAGGTGAGCGGGGCCCCGTGGCCGGGAGCCGGCGTCCTCGGGTCGGGGGCAGCGGNCACAGGGACGGGCTGCCCGGGGCGGTGGCGGAGTCCCCATCCCGGGAGCTATTTCGGAGATAGATGGATGTGGCACCAAGGGACCTGGCACAGTGGTGGACCCGGTAGTGTCAGGTGATGGTTGGACCTGAGGATCTTAAGGCTCTTTTCCAACCTAAAAGAAGCTGTGACTCTGTAACTATTACGTTTGTTTCTGTGGAGCACCCCTGGCTGGTAGGCTGTAATGGGAACCCTGCCCCTCTCCTCCCCTGCAGACGTGGGAACCCCGCGAGGACGCGTGACGTGAACGAGCGCCCGTCTGTAGTCGCTGCGTTCTGCAGCAGACGTACAAAGCACCGTGTTGTGTGGCAGGGCTCGGCCCCTGCGGCGCTCCCAGCCCGCCTGCACCGACCCGTGCCGTCCCGTGTCAGCCGCCTGCCCCGGCAGCAGCCGCCCCGGCCCTTCGGTGGCTTGTTTGGGTTTATTGAGCAGCCTGAAATCACCGCTGCCGTGTCAGCAGTGCTCTGAGATGGAGCATCTGGAAGGATGATGGGGGAAAGGCCAGCTTTGTAACAAGGAGGCTGGGGACAGGATTAAGTTGTTCTTTGTGTAACATGAGTGTAAATGAATAACCTACAAGGAGTGGGAGGTGCTGGGGCTTTAACCGGTAAGTCTGTCAGAGGACCCAGAGTAGCAGGGGCTGTTTAAAACTTAGTCGTGAATCCAGTGGGGATTAATTAGAAGTCAAAAACACTGGAGGGCCTCATCCCAGTGGGGCAGCAGAGTGCAGAGTGCTCGGGGTTGCGCCTGCACTCGCAGCAGTGAGAGCTGCAGGCTTTTCTCTCTCTTTTTTTAATGAGGTCCTAGCTTGAGAAGGTTGCAGGCCTGCTGAGCGTGGCTGACGGCATTGCTGGGCAGTTTTCCTCCTGCAGTGAAAACCTGATGCATCGTAATCTGAGAAAAAGGCAGTGTTTTCCCTTTCTACTCTCTGCATTTGTTACAGCTGAGCTGTAGGTAGTGGTGAGCGGTACGTGGGAAGGAAACACCGGGCTCTGTGTACCAGCAGCTGAATGGTTTGGGCAGTGCAGAAAAAAGACAGGCAATGGTGACAAATCCAGCATTTTGGCATTTTTTTGAGTTTCCTGTAGGATCAGGAATTCTAAAAGGAGGCATGGCACATGAGTAGCTCTGATCTTTGGGGGCAGCAGAGACCACCCCTTGCTGCATTTGCTGGAAAAACTCCACCTCGCTCACGTCCTTCGTGAGGAATTGCCGGGCAGCACCTCTGCTGCCGTTTGGGAGGGCTGCGATGGCAGCGGGGGAGAGAAGCTGCTCCGTTCACTGAAAAGCGTAGGGATGAGACGCTGATAATGTGCCTGACTTCTGCTTTTCTGAAGGCATTTTGTGTGCATGGGGTCACCCTCTGCAGGGAGCGGAGTGGGCAGTGCGTGGAGCCGGCTGCACCTAACGCTTGTTTTGCAGCTTTCTGCGATGGAGGAGAGGGGACAGCGCTTGCAGACCTCCTGGTCCGTGCTGGTGCGGGTGGTGGCCCGGTGCAAGCTGCCGGGACCGGGACAGTGGTGCTGGGAAGTGGTGAGGCTGTGGAGGAATGAGCCCCGTGGTGCAGAATGCCCCTAATGAGGTTTCCTTTCTTTTTGGGGATTCTCTAGTGGATTTTGCTCTGAAGGTGGTCCAGTGGTCAGAATCGGAGACAGTGCGACTTCAGCTCTGGGACATTGCAGGTATGTTCATGCAAACCACGAAGCTATTCAGGAGTGAATTTAAAGCTCTTGATTGCTTGGATTTTTTTATTATTATTATTATTTTCTGCCAGTAGAAGTCTGCTGCAAAAATAAATCCTAAAAGCCTGTGGATTCAAGGGATAAGACTGTCCCGGTTTGCGGTGCTGTCTCTAGCTTGCAGTAGTAGTTTAAGTACTTAATCAAAAACTCATCTGCAAAGAACGCAGGAGCACAGATGACAAATTCTATTGAGCGTTTCCTTTGAATTGCAAAGCCACAGCAGAGTGAATGGGGAGAGAAGCTGGTTTGTAGCTGGGTATATAACCTCCCAGCTCCAAGTCTCGCGTGGAAGTTCTGATTCCTGGCGTGACAGCCGGGAGGGCCCGATGCCCCATCCCTGGAGATGAGATAGGGCGGGGAGGCACTGGAACAGGCTGCCCAGAGCTGTGGATGCCCCATCCCTGGAGGTGTTCACGGCCAGGCTGGATGGGGCCCTGGGCAACCTGATCTAGTGGGTGGCATCCCTGCCCGTGGCAGGGGGGTTGGAACCAGATGATCTTTAAGGTCCCTTCCAATCCAAGCCGTTCTATGATTCTGTGAACTCCACTGCAGTCAGCCTGGCCTGGCTGCCGGCACCAGGGGTCCGGGCTGCCACTCTCTGGCTGCGCGGTGACCTGTGCGAGCAGAGCTGGGGCTTTCCTTGGGAACACGCGTCCGCCCCGCGGCGGCGCGGCAGAGGCCGGCGAGCAGCGGTCGTGGAAACAGGACGCCGAGCCGAGCCGAGCCGTGCCGGGGGTGGCGGGCCTGGGTCAGCAATGGGGCACCTCTGGGGGCGCCTCTGGGGGAAGCCAGCCACACACCTGCTCAGTGGTCCTCAGCTGCCCTAGCACCAGGAGGTGAAGGACGGATCGGTGCCGTAGCGCCTCTAAAATGGCACCTCTGGATGCAGAGCAGCGAGGAAAACAGGGTTGTGGCTTCCTCCGTTTTCGCCGTTCAGGCGTGCGCGTCTGGAATCTCTAAAAAGAAAACAGGAAGAAGTTTGCAGCGAGAGGATTGCAGCAAGAAACTGATTTCGATTTCAGTCCCCAAAAGATGTTTAAGATTGGGAAAGTGGAGCGGCCACCCTTGTCCCAGGCAGCGCCCTTGCTGCGGCCTGAGCAGGGGGGGCTGCGCGCGCCGACGGGCCCTGCCGGAGGTGCACGAGGAAGGCCGGACGGCCTGAGGTAGCTTAGGGTGCTTGGTTCTGCATCACGTCCGTGTGAGGCCTGCGGACCAGCTCCAGGGCTGCCTCGGAGCTCACTGAGAGCCGCGCAGCGACACAAGTGCTGGCTTTCCCCGTGCCGCTGACCCGTGCAAAGCGATGGGAACGCTTTGTGCCCAGTGCAGGCAGGCCCTAAGGTTTAAGCAGTAATAACAGCACACGTGAGTTTTAACGGTTGCTGTTTGCTGTCGAATTTTTCCCTTCGGAGAGCCCGGCTTGTGGTGCTGTGCCGCACCGGGTAGCAGCTCGTGTCAGCAGGAGCCCTGCTGGAGCACGGACAGCTCTGCGCGGCGGCCACGCACGCTGCTCCAGCGGCTTTTTATGCCAGGGGAGGTAAATGTGGGGCTGGGGACACGAAATTTAAATTGTTACACTGGGAGTGATGCAGATATTTTCTAGGACATCCAAGTGGCTGGGTCAGGGTTAAGAACTCCCCAGTTTGCTCGAGTTCACTGCGTTGCTGAGGTACCCAAGGCAGGATGCGTCTCGGTGCCTCTGTTTCCTCATTATTTAGGTGGAGGTTGATACTGTTGACAGCTGAGAAAATGAAGTACCATCATGGGCATGTTATTTGCATGAACAAATCTTAAAAATGGTAACTTCTGGGGGGAATTATTTTTTCCTTTTGATCCTCAAGGGCAGGAACGCTTCACGTCTATGACCCGGCTGTACTACAGGGAGGCGTCAGCCTGCGTCATCATGTTTGATGTCACCAACATCAGCACGTTCAGCAACAGCCAGAAGTGGAAGCAGGATCTGGACAGCAAGCTCATGCTGCCAGATGGGAACCCCGTGCCTTGCCTCCTGCTGGCTAATAAAGTGAGCAGCTCGAGACGTGCTGTGTGTGTGTGCGTACGCAGGCGTGCCTGAGCTTCCACAGCTGCACAGGGAGTGCAGAACGGACGGAGACACCTTTACTGCTAAGCCTGGCCCTGAGTTGTACCACAGCCTCTGATCTTTTTAATCCTTTCCTTAACTCTTCTTGAATTTTTTTTCTCTAGCAATGATTCTCCTCCTTAACTAGGAGACTGGCAGGACTTACTGTATGGGTGGCACTAAGGAGGAGTTAGCAACTGCTTTGTCGCAGGATGCAGTTTCTTTTGCTGCTGGAGCTAGAGTTCTGCACCTCCTGGACTGTAAAGCTTTTCTTCTTCTGTTTTGGTCTTTAACTTGCAGTAGACTGGGGAGGTTTGTGTATGACAAACTTGAGCTGCCAGAGGGATGTCGACTTTTCATTCGGATGCAGCGTCAGGTTTCACTGTGTAGATTGGTTGCTGTCTTTCAATGATTTATTTTTCTTTCATCTAAAAAGTATCTTTATGTTCTTCATGTGCCAACATTGGCTCAACAGCCATTTCCAGATTCAGTTTGAGACTTGCCTGGTTTGAGAGAGTCTAAAATTGGAGATGAATCAAAAACGTGAAGGTGGGTGGGAGAATGGCTTTTCTTCTCCGCTTCTTCGCAAATAATGTCTTCCCCAGTAGCAATTTTACAGTTACATTTTTGCCTGCATTAGGGAAAGCCGTGTGGCTCTAAGTGCTGTAATCACACTGACACAAACTCTCCTTGGACAGGTTTTCTCACTGCCTCTTCATGCTTCCATTGACATCAATGTGATTGCCTCAGTGGCACTACACCAGTAAAATTTCCTTGCTGCTGATAGGCCTGGCAAATTTTGGATGAGTGACAATGCTTTCTTGTCCTGTTCTGGAGGAACTTCCATTCCATGCGTGCTTGACTGAGGTGTGTCAGTATCTCAGATGAGATAAACGTATTGCTGCTTGCAACATCCCATTAAGAACCTTGCCCTGAGAACTCTCTGTCAGATTGGGATCTTGGGGGTGCGAAGCGCTGAGCCTACCTGCTGCCTGACCACGGGCGGTGAATGGGTGAGGGCAGAAATTCCCCTCCCAGCTTGAAAATTAAAAGGCTAAACTTAAAATGACCGACTCTTGTTTTACAGTGTGACCTTTCCCCGTGGGCAGTGACAAGAGAAGAAGTGGATCGCTTCAGCAAAGAAAATGGCTTTTCTGGTTGGGTGGAAACATCTGTCAAGGAAAACAAGAATATTAATGAGTCTATGAGGTAGGCACAATGACTTGTGGTACATCTAAAGAGTTAATTCCCTCCTACAGACACCGCCATCTGAGGTGAGGGGAGATGCTGTCAGTAAGTAACAAATAGCAGCAATAACATGCAAGTAAATCTCCCGAAGGGAAACTGAATTCTAAAAGGTCAGAAGTTCTTCTGTCCTTGGTTAAGCTCCGACATGCTTTTGGAAACAGAAGTCCTTTAAACAATACCAGGGATGTTTTTTTTCCATATGCTGGCTCCTACCAGGAGGATGGGGCTTCTTGTGCAAATATATTAGAAATTCTTTTGTGATGCACTAATCCTTTGATAGAGAATTTGGCTTTTTCTGAAAGGTGTTAGCAGTGTTGGGCATTCGCACCCTATCTGAGGTTGGGCAGGTTGTACCTAGGAAGCTGGTTGCTGTCCCAGTCCTCATCTGGTCCCAAGGTGAGGTGGTTGCAGGAGGCATCAGTTAGCCAGTCACTGCAGCCTTCTGGTGCTGCCAGGTAATAGCAGTAATGCTGCTGTCAGTGCGCATGAGGCTCCTTAACCGCACTCTTTAGTCCTTAAAGTTCTGGAGTTGTGCCTCCTTCTAGAATGAGTTGTTATTTCTATTTTTTATTTTATTTTTTATTTTTTATTTTATTTTTTATTTTATTTTATTTTTTATTTTATTTTATTTTATATTTTATTTTATTTTATTTTATTTTATTTTATTTTATTTTATTTTATGTTTTGTATTGCCTCAAAACTATGTGGCCCAATGCTGCTTGTTTAAGAAAAAAACAGTCACATATGTTTGTCTTCTAGAGTCCTGATTGAAAAGATGATGTCCTCATCCACTGGTGATGGAAGTTCCTCTGCTTCTGGGAGCGGGGATTATATTAACATAAAAGAGACATCCCCACCAGGCTGGGCTTGCTGTTAGGTGCACTGACTACACCATCTGCTTGGGTCTAGCAGCAATGTCCTTTCATTTTTCTATATTTTTTAAAGCAGCTCTCACTGTGTTTTTGTTTTGTTTTGTTTTGTTTTTTACATGATAGTGAACTGTCTTCTCTTTAGTGCTTATTCGTACTCAGTAAAGCACTGCTGCAATGGCTTGGAGTGAGGAGTGGAGAAAAGAATTCCTCTTTCTTCTAGTGCAGTAGCAACTGGAAGCTCTGCTGCTAGTAATGTAGCACAGTCCGTGTTGAAGCACACGGCTTGGATTAATATTTTTTAAATTTTGAGCACTTATCTTCATCTTCTCACACGTGACAGCCTGTCCCAGGCAGGATGAAGGATGTAGAAAGTATATTTTTAATATTGTTGCACCTTTTATTCCCCACGACCTGCACCCACTGTACACAGAGGCACCATTCCGAAGTGTTACGGTGACCTTCATTTGATGCACACAAAGGTCAGGAGTTCTCTCTGTGCCTGCGGATTCCCAGTGTGGGATTACAGCAAACTCTTTACTTCATGCTGTGGAACTGCGTACCCCTGCCTGCGCGTCATAGAGAGACCAACACATCTCAGCATGGTCACTAACTGTCCTTAAGAAGCGAAGCCAGATGTGGATTATAAGGGTGTCCCATGTTACCAGATTTGTAAAAGTAACCAGTGTGTGAATTTGAGAAATTATGTAGCACAGCCCTTACTGACGTGTATACCGACTGCGGGGCGTGACAGCACAGACCTCGACTTTTTGTCAAGAATTGCCCAGTTGCCTTCTGTTCGCTCATTCTCACTCACCCTCAGTCTAGCACAATCCTACGTATTCTGTTCTGCGGCCACTTTATTAAGGCACTGAGAGCTGAATGAGGAATAGGTTGTAAACTCCTTTGTATGACAGAACAACAGTTCTTTTCACTTTTAGAACACCCTGTATCCTACAATCTCAAATAGCTTTGCAATTGCTGATGAATTGCCTCCCCACAATTATTCTGTAGTGATGAGTGAATTTGGTAGCAGGGATGGTGCTGGAAACACAGCTCTCTGAAAGCCCACCTGCTGGTTTTAGTGGTCCAAGGGGGAAGCAAAGGAGAAGACTTTGCAGGGCAAAAGGAAATGAAAAGAACCGCTCCCCACTTGCCTTTTGATGCCTGCTTTTCCTAGCATATCCCCCAGGTATTCATTTATTGTTCAGAACGGTTCTAGCCAACAACAACGAAAAATTGGTAAAAGCACACTAGATAGCTATCTTAGAGTTAATAGGAAACTCAGTCTGCAAGGCTGTTGTTACGTAGCATGTATGCATTTTATCTAAGCATGCTATGCTACAGAATTGTGTTGCCTGTGTTTTAGGTTAGGATTTAAACAAGTGCTCTTCAATAGTATTTTCCCTTCTCTAACAGTTTAAATAAGCAGTGTGCCGAGAGATGAAAATATTGGAAGACTTTCCCTTAAGAGCATGATTTGAAAACAGGATAATAAATTGGTTTATCCTGATTCATGCTGATTTAGGACTGATTTTCTTTGGCAAAGTACTCCTTCCGTCTGTCTTTTCTTACCCTGTATAATCTATGGAAGGAGAGGGCAGTGAGAACAAGAACTGATTACCTTCACTAAGCACAAAAGAATGCTGAGTTTTTGTTATCTGGAGTTGAGAAGGATAGTAAGGGCTATGAAATTTAGGCCTAATGTTGTGTTCCACTATTTTTATTAAAAGCTAAAATATCTGTGGTAGGATTCTGTTGTGTAAATATTGCCAAATTCAGCTTTATAAGCACTTAAATATATCTTTTTCTGTGCCATTGGATTCACTGTAGAAATACATGAAACATAGAGCTAGTTAGCAACAAAATTGAACCGTCTTGTTGAATTTGACTTCCTAAATGTGGTGGGGAAAAGAAAAAAAAAAGGATTTTTTTTTAATCCAATAAATATTTTTAGTCCTGTATGAAATATGGGGAAAAGGGCCTAATTTTTAAAAGGATCTGTCATGAAGCTATTAATATTCATGTGTTATTTATTGATTTCTGTATGTGCACCTCAAAGTGTTTGAGCAAAGAGGTCAATTGTTAGAGTTGCCTTTACAGATGAAGAAACTGAGGTACACAGTGGAAGTCTCTGCCCAGGACCAACTACTCAAGTCAGTAAAAGCTTGGAGATGAACAGGAATTTTGTAATATCAGTTTCAATGGCTTATTCATACCCTTTGTATATTGGTTTGATATGTACCAGTGTCTCTTTTGTATCTGGACCTCTTAATTTTTCATAAGTGCCTCTCAGAAACGAGCAAAAAGCCAAAGGAGGATCTTTTATGATATTCTTGTATTATACATAATTTCTGTTCGGCCCAGAGGTTTCCGGTACCAGTGGATACCTTGGCGGTTCGTTTGTTTTTTTCCCACGCTGCTTACTGCTTGTTAACATCTTAACAGACACAGCAGACAAGTGTCAAAAACCAAGCCTGCACAACAGAAAGAGTCGTTACTTGAGATCGCTACAAAAACCCAACCAGACAGGAAAACGATTTTACTGTGCAGATGTGTGTTTTTTTTCAGAGTTTGCTCTGTGGCACATAAGATACTTTAAAAAAAAAAAAAAAAACACTCCTTGATTTAGTCCTGTAAAACAAACTGATTCAAAAGCCCCATCTAAACATGCTTTTTGCAGTTAGTGTGTGAAGAATGGTTGCCTGTGAAATTGATGGTGCCCAGCTTGCGCTAGTTGAAATAATTCATTTTTAAAACAACCAAAAAGGAAAAGTCAACTTGAGAGAAGCTAAGTTTCTAAGAAATATTTTAAACAAAGTTAAGTCTCGTTCATACAGACTGATAAAAACTTGATCTTTAAAATATGAACCAGAAAAGCCTAGTCTTTATTCTGATGAGTTGTGCTTCCCTGGTGTCTTTGTTAGGAACAAACTGTTTTGAAAATGACACTTGATTTTTCCTTTCTGCAGTGCCTATTTTGACTTTGCACTCTTTGTGTGACTCTGGGCCAAATGTACCAATTTCATTCTCTTCCACATGTTGTTTCTCATTTCTGTAACTCTAATTTGCGGTCATGGGACTCAAAAACACTTTAAGTTTAGCTTTATATTTAATATGTTGATGACAGCAATCGATGGGTCCACAGAGCTAGAAATTTTTACTGTAATAGAATTCGAAATCATGAGGGCAGACTACAGTTCAGAAATAAGTCAACGATATCAAAATGGAGCTTTTTTTTTAAACGGCTTGCAGTTATGCCCAAGTATTTTAGAGACAGGGTTCTGATTACTGTGAAGTTGCAGTATTATCGTGTTTATATAAAGAGAAGAAACTGCTGGGAGGTTTTCTCCATATCAATCAGTAACTCATGCA
The DNA here is from genome assembly GCA_013399115.1 of Anseranas semipalmata. Classification (NCBI taxonomy): domain Eukaryota; kingdom Metazoa; phylum Chordata; class Aves; order Anseriformes; family Anseranatidae; genus Anseranas; species Anseranas semipalmata. The sequence continues at coordinate 1,382,937 of VXAA01007338.1, forward strand.
GTATTGCAGAAGTTTGAAATAAAGGAAGTTTGACATTGCTTGTATAGTAGTTGTTGTTTTCCTGTCTCAACAGTCCTAAGAAATGGGTTCACGAGTCCAACACAAAAACAATATTGCTGTCAATTATAGGAGATGTATAAAGCATACAATGTGAACTGCTCTGTGTCGCCAGCAAAACAAATGAGATCCTTTTCACTGAAACATCTTGCTGTCTTGATTATTGTAGTCTTATTAACCTACAAGTGGGACATAAGTACGCAAAACTTTTGCATCTGTGAGTCAGTCATAGTGGCTTTTAATCCAATATATCCAGCTAAGAGGAGAAAGAAAAGAATTCCTTGATGTGGCTGTTTGTTAATACGCCTTCCTCCTTATGGCTCATTAATTCACACAGTGCATTTTGAGGCTGGCTATGCAGGCAGGCAGTTGCTCTGAATGCCCCTCTTTCTTTCCTGATCAGCTTGATTTTCATGAGTATTGACTTGCACGAAGGACAGGGCACATCTGAATTGATCAGAAAAATGGCAGTTAATTCCAAAGGGAACAAATTAAGCTTGAGAAAGGCATTAAATGAACTCAAATTACTCCTATGATTAGGTAAAAGCTGACCATATTTCTGTTGTCAAACCAGTCTTCTCAGATAACCCCAGATCTAATAAAATGTTTTTAAGCACTGTTTTTAATGAAACTGAGGAAGGAGTCTCTGTAAACATTCAAGTGTAAAGCAAAAGTAACTTGCTGTTCCCGAAGCTGCCATGTTCATGGGCAGTAGCGTATGTTTTATTTTGCTATGGCAAAAAGCAGCTTCCTTTCTAATCATAATGAGTAATTATGGGTTTCCAGGGGATTAAAAGCCTAACGAACCCTAAACCATCCCTGGACTTTCTTGTGTCTTACATAATTCGTGGATGTTCGTTACATCTGCTGACTAGTACAGGGAAACGCGGTGGTGGTAATGAGATCAATACTGATGATGAAATCCATACTTGCTGAAATTAATGTTCTGCATTTCTTCGTAAGAAAAATATTTGACACTGAACCTAGGGCTGGTGAGCGTAACAAAAGAGTAACGCGGTGTAACGGTGTGAAGGCACACCGACTGCTCGCAGACCCCGGTGCACAGCATCGCCTAACGCGGGCTGGGAGTCACCGTACTCCGCTCCGGCTTCTCCTGTCCCCGTTACAGACACCGCGGCACCGCGCCGCGCCGCTCCCCGCGGGGGTGTATCCCCCTCGGCAGGCCCCTCTGAGGGAGCGCGGCCGGGCCCTGAGTGCCGGCACGCTTCCATGACAAAGGGCCGCGGCCGGAGGGGCCGCCGCCGCCGCCCGGCTCTAACCCCGCTGCCTAAGCGGCGCTGAGCGCGGCTCCGCTCGGCGCGCGGCGGGGCCCCGCGGACAGACGGGGCCCTCGGGACACGCTGAGGGGAGCGCCCGGACCGCGTGGGCCCGACCGAGGGGGCTCCGTGGGCCGGGCCCTGAGGCGACGGGGAGCCGCG
>VXAA01007338.1:1385632-1411212 GCA_013399115.1 Anseranas semipalmata
CGGGCATGCGGCGTGACCCGGCGGGGAGCGGGGCCGTGCGGGCGAGTTGAACCACGCTGCGGGGAGGAGCCAGAGGGGCCGCCCCTCTGCTGGAGCGGCGCGGAACGCACGCCTCCTCCGGGCACCGGCGGCGCGCCCCGGGCCGCCCTCCCTCCGATCCCGGGTGGCTCGGTTCGGAGGAAAAGCGGGGGCGGCTGAGCTCTTCCCCCGACGGCGCTGCAGGGAGGTGGCGGCGCTTGTGTCGCAGCGCCGTGCCGTGCCTGGAGCCGGGGAGTTCCGGGGGGGTCGGATCGCGATGGCTTGGAAAACGCGCGGCGTGGGGAACTTGCCGGGCGTGCTCCGTGGGGGCGGGAGCGTGCTCCTTCTGGGTGCTCCGGGAGGCAGCCGGAGGGAACTCGTGGTTTGAATTTGTGCAAGAGGGAAGAAGTGTCACGGCGCATCCTCTGACGGGTAACTTATTGCAGTCCCAAGATTTATTTTATATACAAGCGTAGGCTCTTGCCTATTTATTATACATACACATTTATAGGTGATAACTTTGTATTTAAGTAGTATCTTTAATATGTGAGAGTTCAATATAGATTAGGGCTACTTTATGAAATCAGGAGGTTTGGCACACTGATTAGTGAAACAGTTGTTTTTCCATATTTTATTTATAATTTTGTAACCAATAGTGTATTCCTGCATGCAAAAGTAAGGGTGAATAAAGCTCAGAGTTCCACTCCTTGGGAGTTATCTCACGTCCAAAATGTGCTGAACAGGACTTTGTATGCCCCACTCTGAAGCATCAGTTTTCGGCCTTTTGCAAGACAGGATGTTGGACTAGATGGACTAGTGGTCTGATCTTGAATGACAGTGCCTGTGTCCTGAAATGCAGTGAGGATGTGACTTTGCTGCTCAGTGTGACACTTCAGTGTACGTTCTGCTGGTGATTTACTTGCCAGCACTGGAGTCTTGCTGCAGGTAAGGAAAGTGTTGTGTCTTTAAAGGTATAGTTTCTAAGGTTTCTGATATCGAGTACTTTTGTAATCAACCTTTTCTAAACTCAAAAAAAATCCATAAAATCCTGCAGTATTGAGAAAGACCTGACTTGTCTTACTCTTAGTTGACAGCACTGGCACACAGCAGAACTTGCTGCCAAAGTCCAATGCGTGCTGTTAGTAGCAGAATACCTTTTGGCACGTGCCAGCAATGGATGTAGCAATCCACTATCTAGCTGAGATTAATAGCCCTTTCGGGGGAAAAATGTAAATCTTCGGTAGCTAGTACACTGTACTGCTCTACTCAGTAGTAACTGGAGAACTCTCATCATAGATTAAAATCCAGAACTTTTAAAATTAGGTAACTTTTTTTTCTGGATATCTTATTGTTGATAATATGGAAGTCTGGTGAAAAGTTCCTCATCAGAATCGGATTCAGTGATCTTTGAATTAATTTATTATGTCTGCTAGTTTCTAGTGAATATATACACACCTAAAAGAATGAGCTTTATAAAACCCAACAGATACTCCCAGTTTCTACTTGTCAGTAGAAGACTGCCTTAAGACTTGAGTCTGGTTGTTGAATTCATTTTCTTGTAATTGTTAAGTAGTAATAAAGCCCACATATTTACAGGTTTTGTGTGTGTTAATTTGGAGCCAAATACTTTCTACACAATTAGACTACTCCTGGGTGGATAATGATGGTATCTGCACTATTGTTAGAAAGTGGCAAGTAGTAAACAGTAAAGGAACCTACAGTTACTGAGCCTCTACATCACGTGGCTAACTTCTGAAATGCTGCAATGAGCATTTAGAGCTGGTGGTTATATCATTATGTCCTTAGCTATTCCTGAATACAAATGGTATAAAAATTTTGAGCTGCTATTTTTATGTACAGCATCAGTTAATGTGCTTTAAGTGAAAATTTTGACTTTCAATTTGGGGGAGTTCCTGTCTGCTGCTCCTCACTGGTCGCTTTCACTTGCTGGTGCTCCTCTCCTGCCGGCATTGCAAAATGAAACCGTGGGCAAGTATTGAAATCACAGGGTGGTTTTCTGTTTGTTTGTCTGATTGTTTGTTTGTTTGTTTGAAGATTAAAGCCAATTACGAATGGATCTCTGTCAGTGTTTCAAGGCCTTATAGCTTTATGTAGTTAGCTTTTCTTTGTTAGTAACTTCCAAGTCTTGCATTGACACCTCAGTGGAAGAGTGGTTCTTTGAAATTTTAGTTGCAGGAAAAAATGTATTTTATCTATTAAATATAACTTGTCTTATTGCTGGTGTTGCACCGTACCTGGACAGTGCAAATAGTGTGGTTCTGGATAACTTCCATGGGCAAGCAGGAAAGGAACGCTTCCTTGGGATTGGCATTTGACTTGAGTAGTGATGTGTGGTGATGTCCAGAGGCGAGCAAGATACTTTCCAGATAGGTAAAAAGACATGATGCTTGCTCTGAGAACTTTCAATCTAAAGAGAAACAAAAAGCAAGGTAGAAGTACAATAAAAATCAAGTTATCAGGAGCAACGCAGGTTGCAGAACTGGCTTTTTTTTTTTTCCCCCTTTGCATCAGAATATTTCTATATCGTATTTTCAAAAACTTCTCATTTGTAGTTAGGTTCAGATGGAGGATGGGCACAAGGCTGCTAAAACTGTTGCTGCATAAATCATTTAATTGTTTTATGGAGTTTCAAGTCATGTGTATCCCTAAAAATTCTGCAGATACCATGAGCAGTGCCTAGTCTTACAGACGTTTGGAGTTACACCAAGTCCAGACCCAAACAATGACCTCTGTAATTGGGAACCTCTAGTCGGTGAGTCTTGTCTGAGTACAGTTGTGCCAATTTTTAAATAGACTAACACCATAGTGACGTGTTTTAGGTACATAACTGTCACTAGGCTTCAATGTTTCGACTTCTGATGCATAATTATAAGTTAATGTCTGTTTATTTAAGGCCTAAATCTAGCGCTGTGTATTTGTTTTGCACAACTTTGAAAATACCTATACGAATTATCTCCTATCTATCTTTTTGCTATCTATCTATGAAACGGCACCAAAGTGGCACTTCTAATAGCAATTTCTGTTGGTAATCTGTTGCCCTCCAAGTAGGAGAGGTTTACCTACTGGAATGAGAACCAGAAAGTGAAACTGGCCACTGTGTGTGCCAGGCCTTCAGCAGGAGGCAGGCAGGGTTGGTGGCTCTGTTCACAAGTGCTTGGTTTGATAGTTAGGTTGGTTACATGCTGTAGTTTAAACAAAACAAAAACCGCAGTAACCATTTAATGTCTCCTTCGTTTTACCTCTCATATTGTACAAGAGAATAGGTTGTTACTTCTGCTGATAATCATTTAACCTAAACATTCCTCTTCCCTGCATGGCTCACCAGTTGCTGGCTTTTCTGAAGACTCCTCTTAGCTTTGCTTTTCAGTAGTATATGTATTTTTTTTAAAGCTTGGACTTTAAACTGTGGGTTTTACTGCTTGTGGAAATACACAGGGATCTAAACATGCCCTTATTAAAAAAAACAAAAGCTTTCTAACTGATTATTACTTTGTATTCTGACACATTAACTTGTAAACACTGAGGTTTGAGGGATCTCATTAGCTGAAGGTGAGATACTATTGCACGATCCTTAATCAGTTTTACAGGCATTTAACGAGCCTTTTGAATGTTGATATTGCTTTTCATCATTTTAAAACTGATTTCAGTCTGATAAGCATCGAGTATGAGTTGTAAGAACTACTGTGCTATTCTGAGTTCTTATTAAATTACTTGAGTATTACTTTAAGTAAGTGCTTCCAGTGTAATGTTACAGTGGGTTTCTGGATGAGTTACTCTTTATTCCAGAAATACAGGGCTGACAGCTGTTACTAAAAACTTAAGCTCTCAGGACTTCTCTCTGTACCTTTCCTCCTCCAGTCTCCCTCACATGCACACTTTAAATGTTCAAGTGAATTAGCAAGTAAGTTATCTTACAATTTCATAGTGTGTTTTAAACCAGATTGAACAATATCCATCCCAGATGTCTACTAGACTGTCTTTTTATGCTCAGTCTAACTGAATTTAACAGTTTATTTTTATGTCTGGTTGCTTGCCTTAACATCTCTTAGTGTCTGCTAGTGGCAGAGATACTCCTCATTGAAAAAAAAACAGCAAGTGTTTTTATTTTTTTTTCCTGGATCTCAAATCCAGTGGATTTACCTGTCTTTATCACTTTGGTGTAATGAAAGATGCAGTCTGTCCTTGTAAACTTGTGGTCATTAAGCATTACACAACAGTGCTGTTCACAGTTCTAAAGAAAAATGTGAGTAGGTCTAAATGGGGTGAATGATGGCTATAGAGTGAGAAGAATGGCAGACGGAGGAGCAGTTCGTCTGATGTTTCTGCTCTTGTGAGCTTCTCTGGTTCTGGTGGGAAGACTTTCAGATCTCTATGTTCAGTAATATCAGTGTAGATAGTCCTTCTTTCTTCCACCTTACTCTTTGTCCTGCAAAATAAAATACAGCCAAGCAGCCTTCTTTCTGGTCTGCTTCTGCCATAGGGATTTTTTTTATGATACAAGCATCACTGCTCCCATAGGCCAGGTGATGAGAGCAGAGCAGAATTTACTTTCTAGCTGAAAACATATAAGGTACAGTGCTTAGAAAGAGGAAGGACATAGATGATTTTGTTTGTTTTGTCTGACTGTGTTACGTTTTTAGTATTTGATTTAATGTGGGCCTTTAACTGAAGTAAGCAAGATGAAGCCGTGTATGACCAATTTACTACAAGGCAGCAATATTGCAGTTTCCATCTTGCTTGTTAGTTAAGTGATGTCTGAAACCATTGTTTTACAAAGCTGCTAGGACAGAATATGTGGCAATTCGACCTTATTTTCCCTGTTTATGCTTTTAGAGAAAAGCGTAATACCTGAAACACAGACCAAATCAAACATCTTATTTAGAAACGTTATTATTCTTCACGTGCTTACCGGAATAAACTTAGTTTTCTACACGTGGGCAGGAGGTAGTCTTCAGGAAGATTTCCTGCTGGAACAGAGGTTGAGTTTGAGGCCTCTTCTGGCTCGCACACCGTGACAGGCCTTGCCAGCAGCGTGTTTCTAAGTCGGTGTTGTACAGCATTCGGACTGCCAGTTGAGCGGGCAGTGCTCTGTAGCATATTGGTGTTGTACTTTGTTCCACTCACATTTACCCCGAAGCTTGGATGGGATTCAACCTGTAGAAATCTAATGGCTGGTCGTGCCTTCTTTTGTTAGCTGTGTGGTTTTGTTGTTGTTGGGAGTTTTAAGAGGCTTTGTGTAGGCTTGAAATAAAGTAATTACGCTGCTTCCTCTTTTGAAGGCTGCTGCTGTAAGCCATAAATAGAGGTACTTGTACAGGAGGGAGGCTTATAATTGGTTTCAAATTGATCAACAGCCAGAATGCAGCAATGGCTTTTGGGTATCATTCAGCTGGGCGGTCTTAGCAGCGGTGTGTGATGCTAATCCCAACCGCGGGTCAGGACAGTGAGCGTGGAATTCACCAGTCTTGCTCTGCAGTTCAGGAGAGGGGAAGGGCGTTGTGGTTCGTGTGCTGGATGCAGTCTGCGCTGGCTTCTGCTTGCAGCGGTCCTCAAGTCTGTGATGCTGGTAGGTCGCCTGATCTCTCACTTGCCTAACTTTTTTCTAGCTGTAAAAGTGAGCTCGCATGATGGTGACTGCAAAATTAAGTTCTTCGCTGGCTTTGGGTCAAGGGGATTGTTTTCCAAAAAAGTGGGGAGGAAGGAAAGGGGGCTGAATCTCTGATGCCTTCTTCAGCTGTCCCTCCTCCTTCCAAACTTAGAGGAACACATTCTGTTGGTGAGTGAGGCATTGATTTCAGTAATAGCTGCTTATGTAGTCGCCTAATTTTGTCTGTCATCGGCCATTGCATTTGCACTGTTAATGATACCCGGTTACCTGTGCGACTTGCAGTTTGGTTAGAGAGCAGAGAAGGTGCTGATGTGGTAAAGCAGGTGTGGGTCCGTGCTTGTGTACTGCCCCAAAATACAGGTTGGGTAAAACACATAGCTTTTTCCATTGTTGTGTCTAGTAACACGGTTAACCATTGTAACAGCTTTCTTAGGTCCTGTTAGAGCATCGAAGTAACTAATTGACAAGGCACCCAGCAGGGCTTGGTGAAAACTTCAGGTGTTCTAGAAAGAGGGAACACGTGGGAAAACAAATCTCGAGGAGAAGGCATGAGAGCAAACATGATTGTATTGGGCTGTGAGAAGCAGAAGTCTAAAAAAGATCAGCTAGGAAATGGCAATCTAGTTCATGATGATATTAGGAGCTTTAGAAAGATTTTAGTGTACTTTTCCCAAATCATTACTTAATTGAGAGAGTTAATGGAGAGAAACAGTTTAAACCATTCTAGAAGAAGTTTAGTGTTAAGATTTTACTTCAAGAGTAAAAATTCAAATAATCAAGTGATTTAAATTTTTTTTAATGCGATGAGTCTTTTTGCAATGCACAGGAAGGAGGCATAAATCCTTTCTTTACACTTATCAGGTCATTCTGAATAGTGTTCCAGTAACTTTACTTGGAGGATTTCATTGACTGCAGAAAACCCACAAGCATAGTACCGAATAAAAAGCCAGGAGGCTTATATACAATATTACATTCAAAGTGACTGTCTAGCCCTGCCTCCCCTGCTGGCTGGCACTGGCTGGTGCTACATGAAGAGTAGCCCGTGCCATATTGAACACTTGGGTTTGTTTAAGCAAGTGTCCTGTCCTAAGAGGTACTCCCGATATTAAGAATGATAGGTTGTCAACATTTGTAATTCATTTACTTGTTGTATATCTGGAATGCTAGTCTTAAATATCACAGCTTTCAGACAGGGTGTGGGGGGGAGCTCTGTCTTAATGCATCGGCCTCAACTTTCTTAAATGCATCTTTAATCTGCGGGTGCGGACGCTGCTTTTAAATGGTGCTTTCACTGCTATAGTTGGAATCATGATACACGTGTAGTTTTAATAATGAAAGAACTACATAACACAGGTTAAGGTGGCTCTTCGTCGCTGCAGTCATGAGCCACAAGAGAGTGCTGCTTATCAAAAAGCACCTTTGGATTCTTAGACTATAACTCAGTCTGTTATGGTAGGTCCCTAGGAAAATACTTGAACGTACCGTGTTTTCTTTTGTGACTTCAAAGGTATAGATGGCTTATGTGAGTAAGTTTTCTTGGGATGATTTTGGGCTGCAAATCCTGCACTGGAAACAAGAATATGGTACTTCCTTGTTACTTTAAGAAAGCTTTTGTACCTCTGAGATTATGAATTGCTGATTTATGTATTCCCTCCCTTTTTAACAGGAACAGGAAGGTGGTCGATTACTCCCAGTTTCAGGAATCAGATGATGCCGGTAAATGACTTTGTTCTTAACAATATTGTATCCTTGGGCTACAGCAGTTCATTTACAGCTTTGCATATTAATTGCATTGCTTCTAGTCACATCTTTAACCTCAATTCTAAGGAGTTTCTGCTCTTCAGTCTCTGAACTGTTAATGAGCATTTGAAAATATAATGATTCTCATATGTTTTGTATTAAACAAACAATGGTGACAGAAATCTTATTATTTAATGCTTGTATTGTTGTAGTGCCTTTAGGCTGTTGGCAGCAACCGTCTTCTTCCTTGGTCTATGTTACGTTCTTTGTCAAAATCCCCTTGATGCCACTTTTTTTTTTTTTTACAGTAAAATATGTTTTCAATTTATTTTTGTGGACTTTAGTTAATTCCATAATGTCAGGCATTTTCAAGAATTGCACCTAAGAAAAAGAATCTGTGTATATTCTGTATGAATTAATGACATATTTCTGGAAGCCGTATGGAATATGTTTTGTGTTCTTAGAAAATAGACATACTGCTACTGTTGCCTAAGGGAGGTTGCACTGATAATTAATGGAAACAAATATGCATAGCTCTTAATTGCAGTCCTGTTACTTGTATTGTATAAGGTATTATGTAAGAATTGTAAAAATTTACACTGTAAATTGCTATATAATGATAAGCTGCTCCCATCACAGGACAGTAAATAAACTTTTTGTTGTTAAAAGCATGTAGTGATATGTATGGATGTCAATCTTGAGTAGTTTTACTTAATAACTTTGTGTTTCTAACTAGCTGTAAAATTAAGACAGTGTCTCCTCTTGTGAGGCATTTTGTATGTTTCCTAACACTTCTGTTTCAGACTTGATTGTATGCAGCATTTTTATTGTGCTGTTGGCAGAAGAAAAGGTAGATCACTAGTTTAAGACAGGACTTTACTTCTGTAAAGTTTGTTTTAATCTTTGTGATTTTTTATTTTTTAAGGGCTGCTTTTTGATGTGACTGAAGTGGTCAGTTTAAGATATAGCTGAGGAAGTTATTTTGCTGTGGAGCTATGAGTCAGTTTGCTGGGAGCTAGGAGTTTCATTCAAAACCATTTTGTACTGTCCTATCCAGATGAAGATTATGGAAGAGATTCAGGTCCCCCATCCAAGAAAATCCGCTCGTCTCCCCGGGAGGCTAAAAATAAGAGGCGATCTGGGAAGAATTCTCAGGAGGACAGGTAAAAGAAGCACTTCATCTGTTAAGAACCTGTCTCCAAACCTTGTCTTGTATGTGAGGAGCAGTATCTTCTAAGAGGAATGATTGTAAGTGGAATTCAAAGCTTGCAATGTAAGATACAGAGCTCTCAATCGCAAAGCTTGCATAACCAGCTTGGACATTGAGGTGGTTCGTTCTTATTTGAGTTGGCAGGGAAATCATGTGTAAAGTACTTGTCACTAGTGCTTTGGCATTAAAGTAGCTTTCCAGAGCTAGGCAGTCGGAATGGCAAGGACCATGATATGAGTTACAAAAATTGGCAACTGGTACAATTATCCAGGTAAGTTAGTGGCTAGATGCATTTCATTTTCCATGTATTTTCAGTGTGCTCAGAGCATTCCTGTGGTTAAAAATTAAATGGGGCAAGTACAGTGGCAGTAGTAGTAGGGGCCATTTGTTAGTTTTGTAGTTCTTTGTTTTTCATTTCCTGTTTTGTCAAATTCAAAATTCAGAAACTAACTTGTTTTGATAACCAAGTTGCTCTAGCAATGTGAAATGACTCAATTTTAAGTGATGCCCTACTAATAGTGAAAGTCTTTCCTGTAGAGTGATGGTATCTTGCATTTTACAATAACAATGGTCAGCAAATGGTTACTGTAAGAAATGTGATTAAAAACAGACCTGTTTAAAAAAAAAAAAAAAAATTGACTGTTTTCATGACAGACATCAACTTCAGGGATGGAAGTTCTGCCAGCTGGTTCTTACTATACAAACCCAAGGTATCTCCTAACTGTCTTGCATAGTTTGGTGGAATGTGGATAACTTACCAGCAGGTGTGCTTAAGAGGTTTCTCTCCCACCTTTTTCCCCATGCTCCTCTGCTATAAGGTGAAAGCTGAATGTAGGCATGGGAATATTTGAATGGTTTAGTTGCTATTGTGAACTGAGAGGGAGAGGCGATTTTCACCCCAGCTTTTAATTGTCCTGAAGACGCGAACATTAAGTTGTCTTATCTTGGAAGTGTTTTCAGGAAAGAAAAGCCAAGCAATTGTTTCCTGCTGCCACTCCCAACTTGTGTTGCACTGTTGTGACACAAATGATGGATAGAAATTTAATGCAAAACCGATGTTATGCAAGTACTTCAGACATCTACCTACATTTCTTCTGGATAAATCTAGTTCATCCATTGCTTGACAGATTGCCGCAGTTTGCTTAGGCCAGTGTATGTGTTCTGCTCGTGCAGCACTTAGAGAAATTCTAGAGGTCAAACTGCCAGACGAGTGCTTGCAAATGCCTGTAACACCCGAAATAAAAAATTTAGTAGGTATGACATTGTATAAAGAAACTGGGCTAGGGAGCTTCCAAAGTAGCTAAGTAGTTGACCATGATGTCCCATTAGCTTTGGAGATATTTGAGTAAGAACACTTCTGTTTGTATTGCAAACATTGCAGAGGGCCCGAATGCAAAACAAACTCGCCTATTTAAGTGATTTGAAATCCACAGTTGTCTTTATAAGAGTGAAAACAAATGGGCCTGAGGGGCTGTAGTATAACATGTTATCTGAACTATTAGTATTCTAGAGAAATACTGTATGTCAGCTCCAACTGTCAAGCCTGAATTTAGCAAAGCTTTGGTCTGTTGTGTTTCCTGACCTTTGTCAAAATGTATGGTTCAGCCATTCCTGAAATAGATGTTGTACATCAGTGGCCTTCACCACAGGATTCACCATTCCTGTTTAAAACATTTATTCTCTGCCTGTGCTGGAAGGAAAACCCTCTCTGGACCACGGTAATGACAAATGATGGGGATTTGAACAAAAACAGAAACATTAGTACCTCCTTGATAGCAATAGCCTCTAATGGGGATTGAAATCACTAGAAGGGGCTGGGGAAAGTCTGTCAGAGATCAAATTTTCTGAGAGCTTACAGCCCAAATATGTGCTAGCTAACTGGTTAGACAGAAGGAAGGATTCCAAAGAAAACAATGAGATAAAGACAGGCGATGGCTCTCTAAATCTATTCAGAATAAAACTTTACAGCCATGTATTAGCATATAAAACTTCAAAATCCTAACTGTAAAATTGAAGACATCTGGTTTGTTGGTAGGTTTCGGAGCGAAATGCATGTTTCAGCTCATCCTTATTATTTCCTGGTTGGTTCCGTTGATTCTGCGTAAGTTTATATGTGATTCAGAGTTTGAAATTTCTTTGCAACCATGATAACTGAGTAATGGTGAAGTATAACATGGTAATGTCCAGGAAAAGTGCATATTCCTGGCCTAGAGATCAGTTTGCTTTCTGAAAATTGTTATTTGCAATACAGCAAGTGACTGAAATCAGAGTTAAAACAGCAGTTAAACCCTCTCTTTCTCTCCTATTCAGTGAGGATTCAGAAGAAAAAGATGTGAAGACTAAGAAAGATGATTCACACTCAGCAGGTAACTAACTACATTGCACTGGTAATGTTATCTTCAAAATAAAGACCAGTTTGTAAGAAAGTTACAGGAGTAGGATTTGACATAGGAAAGAAATTCTTCTATTTAGAGAAGCATACACTTCTCTAACACACTTATCTTAAGCTGGATGCTGCCTCTACTGCTTGCTGCTTCCAGCCCTGGTTTAGGATAACAGATATGTTTTGTGTAATATGATGCTGCTATAAACTTTGTCTTCACAGGTAGGTAGATGTATGTTAATCTCCTCCCTGGGGTTCTCATCAATATTTCACAGAGTGATAGAAGAAACTTCATATTCTCACCTTTTCCTTCCAGATGAAGATTTTGGCAGTGAAGATGATGACTTAGGAGCAGATGATGGCAAAGCTGACAGTGACTATGAGAGTTCTCAAAAAAGCAAAAAAGGAAAAAAGGCTAAACCAGACAAGAATAAGAGAGCCTCTAAATCCAGGAAAAGGCCTGCAGGTAAAGAAGTGATTGCAATGATTATTTCAATTTTTTGAGAAAGTCATTATCATAAGTGCAGTATTCAGTAAGTATGAATATTGATTGATGCATTCAATCCCTATATTGTATTGCAGCAGTTCTGCACTGTGTATGCATTTGTTACACACATCTTATAAAGTAGCATGAAGATGGTAATAATTCATCAAGTTTCCTAAATTGTAAGAGGGAGAAAATACTTCTTTAGCTGTGGCCTTTCACAATTCTTTGGTTCTTCAGCATTGCAGCTGAAAATACCAAGTTACAGATTGCACGGTAAGGAGCTACTGTGTTTAGGCATGTAGTGATAGTTGTGCCTCTAAGTATGTAAATACATGTTTTGCTTCAGAGATACTTTCATTACTCACCAGAGAGAGTATTATATGGCTATTAATATTGACAGCAGAAGAATAACACCCTAGTAAAAAGAATTGCTAGTCTGTACAATGAAAGATACTACAGAGGGTCGTTGTTGGACGATTCCAGAAACATACTTGGTAGCTTGAATGTGTTCTCCTCAGCTCGGTTATTCACTGAGCACCTTGATTCACTTTTTCATTAAGGACTTGACTTGTGTCTTGCCCACCCACTACCTGATGAAGACATGGTGGCCTGTATTTTGTATCTTCATTATAACATGATGACTTTGTGCTGCAGAGGACAGTGAGGACGAGAAAGAAGACCACAAAAACGTGCGTCAGCAGAGACAGGCAGCATCCAAAGCAGCTTCCAAACAACGAGAGATGCTTATGGATGATGTGGGTAGTGAGGAGGAAGAACAAGAGGATGATGAGGCACAGTTCCAGGAGAGTGAGTAAATGGGATTGTACTGTCAGATGTCATAAAAAGTTAAAATCACTGTGGCGTGGGTATAGTACCAGACATGAGTTTATGGGTCTGGCCAAACAGCAAAAGGAACACAGTTTATTTTTTGACTTGACAATGGAGACATAAGTTGTCATTCTTGGTGATTACTTATTAAGGAATACCATTCCAGCAGACCAAGCTTACATTTTTGACATCTAGAATTTTTGTTCTAAGTTTGCAGCAGTACATCTTTTACAATCCTCCTTTAGGGTTGCTTATAATTTCTTAATGTTTCTTGCTGTTTCTTGCTACACCATCAGTTTTGAGGCATTGCTGTTACTTTTCAAATGATGGAAATGTACTTTATCCTTGACTGATCAAAGTAGGACAGTTTGTTTCACAAGAAGAGATAAGTCCAGCATGTAATGAACCGCAGTAAGTTCTTGAAACAGTGAGTGCAAACATGATTTCAAAAAGGAGTAAGAATACCATTGCAAAGATCACTTAACTTGTCTCTGTCAAGAGATTCTTTTTATTTTTGAATGGGTTGCTTAGTGAGGAGATGGAGCATATTTTGAGGTCCTCAAAACACTTACCAGCTTTGTTGTACTAGTACTTTATCCCTACCAGTGTGACATCTTCTGCTATGTCACATTTCCTTAGGACAGCAGATAGGTGCAAGTTCATAAGCTCACAGAGTCTTAGTTTTCTGACTCCTCTGTTTAACTGGCATATATATCAACTGTTTCTTCTGCTTCCTTTCCTTGTCTTCAAAAGCTTAATTTTGTTCTCCTTTCAGAAGATTCAGGAAGCGATGAAGACTTCCTCATGGAAGATGATGATGATAGTGACTATGGCAGTTCAAAGAAGAAAAATAAAAAGGTCTCCAAGAAATCCAAGCCAGAGAGGAAAGAAAAGAAGATGCCTAAGCCCAGGCTAAAGGCTACAGGTGGGTCTAAGCAGAGCTATGCAGTTTGCTTTAGAGACTAGTATTTATTTTTCTACTATAGAAGACTTGGTGGAAATTTTGGGCCAGTAGGTGTTAACATATAATGTTGAAGGCTAGTTCATGTAACTAGTAACTTACCATGATTTAAAGCAACACAGTAAAAAAAAAATAATGTGGCTTTAATTCTTACTTAATGAAGAGATTGAGTTAGTATCTATGTCTCACTGGCAAAACCCGTGTAGATTACAAACCTCTATTGAGATGCTGCAGTCTGATGTTCTGCATATCATGGCCAAATACTATAATTTGTGGCTTTGATTGGGAATCCTGGTCTTTGCGATGTGTTCAAGGTGGAGGAAGGTGGAGAAATTAGAACCAAAGGAGAACTTGATACACTACTGCAGGAAGTTTAAAATCATAGGTAGCGGCATATGTACTAGTTTGACAAGAGGCAAGCTATGTTAGTTTATAATGTCATATCCAGTAATTAGTCAGGACTTGTAATTAAATGGTTCTGAAGTCTTGTTAGCTAACTGTTTTCATTCAGTTCAGCTTTGAATGGAATGCATAAAATACCACGTATGTGTTTTGGTCAAAGCAAAACGAAACCTGTTACTGCAGTGTCTTGTAAATCCTGTTTGTATAAAGCCAAGCCACTTTCTTGTCTTGGTAGCTGATAATAACTTTTATAAGTTTTTTATTTTTTCAGTGACTCCCAGTCCGGTGAAAGGCAAAGGGAAGGCAGGCCGACCCACAGCTTCCAAGGCAACAAAAGAAAAGACCCCATCCCCCAAAGAAGAGGATGAAGAGCCTGAAAGTCCCCCAGAAAAGAAAAAATCAGCCAGCCCTCCACCAGAGAAGTCAGGGGATGAGGGATCTGAAGATGAAGCACCCTCTGGTGAAGATTAAATGGCAGTTGAGGAAATCTTTGTTTAAAAAAAAAAAAAGAAAAAAAAGAAAAAGGAAAAGAAAACATACTTAGGGGTAGAACACGGTTTTGGCTGTGGCTTGACTCATGGGCTTTGAATGCTGTCTTTACTTTCAGCTGTTTAATACAGTGTATCCTTTTTTTAATAAGAGGAAACCCTTATACAGTAATATTTTGAAGTCACTGTTCTCTGTTGGCCATTCCGTTCTCCCTCCCCCACCAAATCTGAAAGCCATTTGAGACAAATTAACAGACCATTTAAATATATATTTTTTTCAAGGGATACTGCAGTTGTGAAGCAATAAGGTTTGAGACTGATACGTGGAAACCATATTTACAAATCGTTAAGTAGAATAGATTTCCCAGTGCTGGTAAGAGTTCTTTAAAACTATTATTCTGTATTTGAATATGTGGTTAAAAAAAAACAAAAACCTATGCTTTAACACAGATTTTTGTTGATACAAGTACATTCTCTCAGAAAAAAATGTAGTTAATATGAATTCCAGTTGAGGAGGAAACATGGGGAGGAAACCTGTGTTTCTTGGATTCATGCAACTTTTTTCACAGAAAGCAATTAAGAGACTTACAGATGGTCCACTGTCTTTTATTTAGAAATGACCCTCCAGTTAGGATGCAAGATCTTTTGTCTTTGCTGGATAGAATACTATTCTGCTTTGGGCAAATTGCAGTTCATTCTATACAATTTCAGATACACAGCCTACAAGCTGCTCACATCCATTAATTCTGTTTTACTACTTCCAAGGTTGGCTATAGATGGGCAGAATAGGGAAGAGAAATTGAAAACAATTTTTAAAGCTCCGGTTTCCATTTGGTATTGTGGAAATTTTCTTTAAAGCTGTTCCAATGAAAAAAATTAATGGACAGTATAAAACTAAATTCTTCAGCTTTTGGGGCAAGGGATGTCCTTTTATAAATGTGAAGCAAAGGATTCCTGTAATGCTCTGGTCAGTCTCGGATCCCATGAGTCACGCTTAAGTGCTTCTCTTCTCTCCCTCCATCTGTCCTCAGAAAGGCTATGTAGTCATGTCTCAGCCTCTCCAGCTACAGTGTTGGACAACAAAGTTCCGTCGATGGTGAACATTACCCCAGTACCACTTCCATTTCTTCATCCTCCCATCCGGCAGTACGGGGGGGCTTTATACTCATTCTGCTCCCACATCAACATGTCTGCCTCTAACTGTTGGTCATCGTTCTGCTCCCTAAGTCTAAAAAGGATGGAGTAGGGAACGGTATTAAGGGATGAAGCAGGGAGGAAATGGGGTTTGGAAGCAGTGTAGCAGGGCTATAGTTTTATAACAAAAGCAGGATGTCCCTCTAAACGCGAGATACTTGAGATGTGTGTGGTGGCATTTTAATGTGTTTTTATCAAAGCAGCCATATCCTTTTTTTTTTTTTTTTTAAACTTAAAGTACACAAGCCTTGGTTTTCAGACCCTAATACAGAGGTTGCTGCCATGTTTGTTGGTGGAAATATTAAAAACTGGACCTGCCATTTTTCTTTTTTTTTCTTAAACCCCTTGTGCTTTCTGTATGTTGCTCACAGTTATCTTATAGCTGACAAGTTTTGCATCTTTTTTTGTCACTGAAATACACGTTTTGTAACCAGCCTCTTGAAGGTAACATAAGGCAGCTAATTAGTTGGATTTCTGGTGCACGTGCTACCAGACTTTTAATCCCTGTTCGGATTTTAGAGAGCTTTTAGACGTGATACACTAATATGACCAGGAAGGACACTTGGCTGAATGGCATAGGGAGCCAGGAGATACTGAGCACAGTGTGGAGCCTAAACTATGGAACGGAATATTAATATAATAGCCGAGTGATTGTCTTGTGTGATTCATAGCCATGGATTTTATGGAGGCTGGTAAATTACTTTACCTTGGCTTATAAAAATTTAAGTTCTCTAACATTCTTTACTATAATGAAACTACTGTTGCCGTTACAATAAAGATGATCGGTGTTTCCATTGTAAATCTTTTTTTTAAGTGGTTTAATTTTGCAGAACAGCTTAAGGCTGGAGTCAAGTATCAGTCTTGAAAAAGATGTGAATGTAATCCCCTCTCCTTTCCCACACCTCTTCCCACCTTCTAGATTTCTGGGAGAGCAGCTTCTCTTGCATCACCTGCACTCCTCATCCAGTCCTCCTTGGGTAATATGGGAAAATAAATGGCCAAATTTTAAATAACATTTGGATTAATATTTTGGGGGTAGCACATACTTTCCTGAATGTCTGTTCTACATAGTTGTTCCCCTTCAGTCCAGACTGTTTCAAGTTATTGAAGTCTATTGGGGGTGTTTATTTTTGGTATTAAAATCTTCAAGAATTACATAAATGTAGAATACCTCTAGTTGATCTGGTCAAACAGTTGTTTCTTTACCTGCTAGACCAGATTTTTTTTCTGCAAAGTGTGTTTTGTAAGTTCCACTTAAGACATATATATTTTTTGTGTGTGTTTTTTTTTTCCTAACACAGTTAAATTCAGGCTGTGAAAAATACGTTTCCGTTGTTTTCAGTTCAGGTTTTGGACTGTGGATTATTTTATGCCTGGCAATTTTGGCCCTTTATCTTGTAAAACCGTTCTGTTCTCTCATATATTCATCTCTAATGGCTGTTACAGGCTGCATGATGCTATCTTTGAGTTTGTGTCACAACCCAAACACTATGTAAATCCTGTACTACTTCTGGGATTTTGTAACTTTTTCTATATCTTACTGTTTTGCTAATTTGTGCAAACACTAAGCCCTAATGGTTTCTTGGTTACTGTTAGAAATACTGCAGTTTACATTTTTACAGATTGAAGAAAATCGTGAAGGTTAATACATAACTTTTCTTTTTAGTGCACATTTTTCAGTAGTGACAGACTTAACATTTTTAAATGTCCTTTTTAATTCGTTTGTATTAAGCATTCTGATTTCTTGAAGGAAAGCTGTAAAAATGCCTTTCTCTAGGAGCATGAATAGTTCTTCATGGAGCAGGAAGTTTCATTCACAGAAGAAGGCTTTGAAAAGAGTGTCTTCTGTTACACAGCTGTAGTTTTGGAGCCTTTGCAGAGAGGTAAACAGATTTATTCCAAAATTCAGTTAATCTAGTGCCCTGCCCCGGTCTCACCCTTAAAATGGTAGTTCATCACTAACTTCCATTATACATCCCTCTGTACGTTCTGTTTCTGAATCCACACTACCACATTCTGTTTTATATTTATATACAGATCATACTCCCTTTAACTGGCCACAAGGCTCGATCAGTAAAGATTTGCAATTTTGCTTGGATTTTCCTACTAAAGATTACTTGTTTCAGTTTCTGTTTGATCAGCATGAAAATGCCAAATGTGTCAAGCTAAATGGATTTCAGAATGGATTGCGGGTGAGAGCAAGACTTAAAAACATGGCAGCCAAGAAACACTTAGTTTTGTTGTTTTAACTTTATCAGAACAAAAGAGTGTGTGGGGAGAGAAGCAGTACACCTTAGCTGACTTCTGCTAGGGAATGTGACAAATGCCAGGTAATGGCTGTGAGCGTGCTCAGCTCCTGTGCCACCACACGGCTGCGTCTGCAGGTGATGGACTGCCGGGGCAGTGGCAGAAGATGCACTTGGATTTCTTTCTTTTTCTTTTTTTTTTTTTTTTTTCTNTTTTTTCCCCTCCACTGTTGATGGTCACAAAGGTACAATAGACACTGAGGCACCCAGGTTAAGGAGGGAGGGAAGTAAACTGTAACATGCTGGAAGCTTTTGAGCTGTAGAAACTGGTGCTTTGCTTTATGTAATTTGTTTGTGAAGTGTTTATTTTTATAACAGATCATATTGTTGAACACATGGTTCTTAAAAACCACAAACTGATCCATGAGTTTAAGTATTTGAGAAGTGGATGTTCATCTGCTGGGGGAGGCAGGATATGAAAATGAAAGCAGATGGATATTTAAAGGGACACTGTCACAAAATAGTTGCTGGCATATAGGGTATGTTAGTTTGGGGGTTCCCATCTGTATGTGGAAATTATATATTCTATATGTATATGATCAAATAGAAAATTTTCCCTGAACTTTGAATATTTTCCTATAGTTTTGGGAGGTTTAAATACAAATTATGTGCATGAAACTGGGAAGCAAAACTAAACTATTCTGTTCATACTTCCAAGATGACTTTTTTCTAAAAGTACTATGAGGAATATGAGAGCTCTGAAAGATGACAGTGTCCTTTCAAGACTCCCCAGATCAAGTGTATCCTCATTTTAGACTTCCCACGTCAGTAGTTGACTGGCATTTGAATGTCTTTTCATTGAACTCTTTATATTAAAAACAAAACATAAATATTTCTAAGTCTAGTCAAGTTCTCACTATGTGCTGACTCTGTGTATCGACCGCTCTTGGAAACAACTCTGTAAACTGCCTGCCCCCTCAGCCACAGTGAATCGAATGGGTCCATCGGTCTGAGCATGCTCAGTGTGACTGCAAAACACCATTGTGCATATGCTTTGTATATTGGGGCAAGGGTTTTTTATATATATATTTTGGGAGGGGTAGTGGGTGGGATGGAGAAATACTCAATCAGCTTAAGCCAGAATAATGTGTGTAAAAGCCCCTGAAGTATTTTGTGTGTGAGTGCGCGAGTGTGAGTGCGCGCATGGGAGTGTCTGACATCTTATTCCCTTTGTGTTCTGAAATTTTGTTTTACTTCTTTTTTCCTGCAGAAGCAATTGTTACAAAAATTGTAAATAAGAGCTACATAATTTTTTGTTTGTTTAACCATGAACATCATGTCACAGCAAACCCTGAATAATCACTTTGAAGGTAGAGAAGGAAGAGACTCCAGGTAGGGCCTTTGGCTTTCAGTGAGGCATCGTTACGTGGTATGCAACAAATATTTGTCTTGAGTATTTGCAGTCCCCTGTTGAGCTTTTCTAAAAATCAGGCTCTTTGCAGTTACCCTCCCTATCCATTTTAATTTAATTTTATTTTTTTAATGTCAAGAGTGGCCAGGAAAAGGGGCTGCTGCAAATAGTGTTCCAGTGCTGCTGGCACATCGTGGGTGTGTTTGTGTGCAGACATGGCTGTCATCACTGGGCCCGATAGGGTTGACAACTTTTGCAATACCTTGACAATACTGAGATCTACAGCATGGTACTAGGAGTTATGTTTGAATGTAACATTAATGCTTTATTTAAAATAAAAACAACACTTTTTTTTTAAAGGGGTTGAAGTGAACATGACTGTTGACCATGTTCGTGAATTTATAGATGCAACATTCATTGGTAGAATTGTGTGATGGTCTTTTGTGCTACTTAATTTTACATATTCCAGTCTCTGTATGTACCTGCAAAGAAAGAAAAGAAAAAAAATAACAAAACCCTGCTTTGCTTTTATTGAAGGGTTCCCAGGACTGCATACCTGCTCCTGAGCTCTGTTTTAAGTATGTGTATCCTTCGCTTGTATTTTGTATTAAAAAAAAAAACACAAGGAAAAAGAACCCTTTCTTGTTCAGCATGTTGGAATTGTGTCCCCTCTTTTATTTTTCTCCTTTTTGGAATATATTAAGCAACTCATTCTTCTGTATCTTTTATTTTCTTTTGTAAACTTTTTGGTTTTGTTTAAAAATGGCTTTATAAAAGGGCTTTTATAACCCATAAACATGACTTGTGTAATTTTTCTGCTATTCAAAGGTATTATTCTTCTGCCGTTGCTTTTTGTTTTGTGAATGTTAGTGAAATGTAAAAATGTGTTCATCTTTCACGATGTCTGATAGTTCTGGGATTCATTCCTTTGCAGACCTCGTGCTTTCTCTGAGGAGGATAAGTCAGGTTTTGGCCAGAACAGTTTGGCAAGTATGACTTTCCTATTACTACCTATGAGTTGAGGGGAAGATTTAAAGAATTAAGTCATCTTGGCAGTAAAGAAAGTTGAGGTTTTCAAGTTCAAAACCCAGTGAAAAACAATTAAAAGGAGAGACAAAGCCTTTTATTTGTCATGCTCGCCTCCATGAGCTTTCCCTTAGCAATCAATAATAGCCTTTCTATTTTGCCATGTATGTCCCAGCAGTGAGAACAAATATACAGTCTGTTCTTTATCTGGGTTATCAGATGACACAACTGCATTCATCCTGTGTGTACACTAAGTCGAAGTCGGCTGGTTGTCATTTCAAACAGATAAATTGACCCACAGTGCAGATTGCTTTCTTGATGTGTCATCACGTGCACTAGAGGTTATCATACGTAGCAAGTTTGTGCTTTTAAGAAATCTATTATATCAGATTTTTATCTAAGTTCCTGCAGAATCTTAGTTCTAATTCTGTATAATAGCAAACTTAGCAGCTGTTTTAAAAGCATTTGATCATTTTGAAATTCCTTGCGGTCTCTGGGACTGGGTCATCCCCGTCACTCTCCAGCTGTGCCAGTGGGCAGCGGAGCCCAGGCTCGCTCCGCAGGGCGAGCAGCAGAGGGCGTGCCTGGACCTCCGCATCCGCATCGCTGCCGCCTCCGGGAGCGCGCCGAGATGGTACGGCTGTGCTGCTCTGGTCGCGCTTGTGTTTCTCTTCATCTGGGATGAGATGCAAAGCACTTCAGCGTTTGTTAAAGGACAGGAGACCGTGTTGCCATTGCCCCCAGCTGCAGCAAAGGATGGTTAATGTATTTGTTTTCAGAGATTGTTTTGGGTACTTTGTATACGGCCATCTCTGTTGCCCAACACAAAACCTTGTATGCCTATTACCAGCTGTAAGCTGGTGCCTGGCTGCAGATTCTGTTTCTCTACCTGACCTGATTATCTTATTCCATAGTGTGGTAAAATGAAATTCTGTAACACAGGTATGTTTTGTGTTGGATGCTGCTGTGGACAGTGATACTCCAGGCTTCTGGAATGGAGTGGTTTAATAATGCAGCTTATGGCATTCCTTCTTTTTCTCTTTAAACATACCAGCCACTTAACCTTGACAGGTATTTCTACCCCATTACTATCTACAGTTGTATGCTGCATTTTTGTCATGTTTTTTTTTTTATCTGGAGCAGTAGTAATCTAGAGTTACCTTCAGGTACTGCAGCACTACTTCAGTTTTAGGATTAATTAGTAGTGGATGCAATTAGCAGGTGTGCCACTTTTGCCCCAGAAAGAACTACTTTGTGAAGTGGCGCAAGGCTAGGATCTATGAACTCTTCTTCAAGAGCTGCTCTTCTTCGCTGCTGCCCCAGTCTTTGCACTTTGTCCTCTTAGCATGTGTAGCTTTGGCTGCTTTTTTCCTCGGTATTGATCTTTTGAACCTAGTCTATTTACTGACTGTTCAGTCCTGTAGGGAGATGCTCTGCCAGCATAAGATAAAAGTTCCCATTGGCTTTGAAGTAGTATTTACAGGAAATTAATACCAGAAAAAAAATTATTTGTTGTCACATTTAAAGGGTATGCATCCAAGAAGTAGACATGTAGGGTTTTGTAACTATAGCAAGTGCTGCCAAACCAGGGGAATAAGATTCCCTTGGCAAAGAATGCTAGCTGTTAAGTTTTAATCTGACAGAATTTTGCCTTAGGAATATTCTGTTTGTGTTTCTTTTGGTAGTACTTGATTATAGGATGAAAATAAAGTCAAAAGGTGGAATTCAAGATTATATCTGTTTTCTGCAGTACAGCATGTTTTGGCCCTATAGGTGGCCTTGAAAGAGCAAGTAAATGGGACAAAGTTGATTTAAAGAGGCTGCTGCTCTGTTCTTGCCAGTCTTGTGTGTTGAAGCAAATGTGGAAGAACTGTGGAGATGGAGATGTTTCCCAGCATATTCCCTGTATATTAAAAGCATATTTTAGGTATAGTTTTGATGCAGCAAACCACAAAAAGAACCATTTTTCATTCTTGCACAGGCATTTGGAGTCTTTCCCATGCAATATGATAAATCAAGAATAAAAAGATATCACTAATATGCACCTATATCACTAATATCACCTCTTGCAGAGTCAGTACAAAGGCTCTCTTGGGTGTGCAGGGTAAGGATAACGTAGAGCTGTGAAAGGGTCTGTACTGTGTACCTGTCATGTTCATCATGCATTGATTGAAAAGCACTGAACGCCTGTAACATGCGATATGTTAGACTTGACCTTGATCTGGAAGTGCAGCTTGTTAGTTCAGTAATAACCACATCCTGGGCTAACGCGCATCTCCAGCTTCAGAGTTTTATGTAGACCAGGAAATGGTTTTGTGTATTTGTGTTTTTTTTCTTCCTCTTTCCGTAGGTACAGGTCAAGTTCAAGTACTGTTATCCAACTGTGGGCAGGCATCGGAATGTACTCTCCCACTGTGAATGAAAGACACCAGTAAAGGCTAGCTCCTTTTTTTAAGTCAATACCAAATTAAAGTCTCCAGGTCAAATTCAGCCCTTGGCCTTAATCTGTGGTTGCAGTTTGGTCTCTTGACTGTGCATGCTTTTGATGGACAATGAATGAAAATAATCTCGCGCAAAGTCAAAGGCGAGTTTCCCATTCTCTCCCATAATATTTAATTTACCCTTCAAAATGATGTTTTGTTTTATATTCAAGGGTTTGCTGTATACATGTTTGCAAATTCTGTAGCTTGAAGAAAGACTGGTATTTTATTTGAATAATCTCTTGTCTTTCAGGTTGAATAACATTTGTGTTTTGAGTAGATAAGATAACAGTTCCAGCAGCAATAAATTTCCTGTTGTCAAACTATCTTTTTTCCTTAAGCATTTCTAACTAAGCAGTTGGCCTTGTTAAGAGGTTTTGGTTAGCATTATCAATTAGTGGCTTTCCTTAACAGTGGTGTCTGTTAGCTTTGTTTATTAGATTTTCCCTTTCAAACATTTTTGATGGATTGGAGTGCTTTGTGTCTGAGAACTTCTGTCCATTTTTTTCTTGAGATGCAGTTAGTACTGATTTTTGAAATTGGCTTTTTCTGCTTGTTTCTCCAGCTCAATAGTCTTCTGAATGTTGTATAAAGAGAATATTATTGTAGTTTCTCCTAAAGCATGCAGTTTTTTCTTCCTGAGAAATGAATGAAGGGAACAAATAGTACAGTCCTGTTTATTACATAGAAACCCCCCCCAACTGATGTTTTTTTAATTTTACTTATTAAATATTTTTTTAATTATTAATTAAGATTATGATACTGCACTTGAAATCAAACTAAGTCTTGCATTCAGAAATGACTTGGGTTCTTTCAGTCTCATTTGTGTTAAACTAAACTGTTTGTGCACCCTTAACTGCATAATACTACTTAAGTGACTTAAAAATATTTTTCCATTTCCTTCTTTTGTTTAGCAAGGGTGCCCAAAAGAAAGAAAAAATATCCTTGGGTACGAGTCCTTGTTCTCATTCTTGTATCTTGTTCTCCCCACACCACCAGTGGCTTTTAAGTGTAAAAGACTAAGTTGCAGAATTTTTTAAAAACTTGTGTGACTTCATGTGTTTCATTTTCCCAAGGTTGTTAGATTCAAACATCAATATTATTAATGTAAATAGAGTACTTGTGTTTTTAAAAAAAAAAAAAAAAAAAAGCTGTTATACGAGTGCTAAATACTGCTATATTGGCTCAGATCTAAGGTGAGCTTGCTGGATGTTTTTTTTTTCTTTCCAGAAATGCAGCTCAGTCTGCTTTAAGTTCATGGACTCTGCCTTCAACTGGCCAGGTCTTTGCTGGATGGCTGCGCTGAGTGTAGGTGAGGACAGAGACTGTGAATTCTCCTGTAAGAGGGACAAAGACAACTTAGGGAGGGGAAAACAGCTCCCTTGACCCCTGGTGGATGGATAGCTCACTCTGCAGTTTCAGCTTTAGGTAGATGCCCCGAGGCAGCACTCGGTATGGCTGGGATGACAGCGACTGGGACTGATCTGCCGATGAGCACAGCACTAGAAGTAGGCAGCAGGGAAGGGGGGTCCCCAGTACTGCGTGGGAAACTGGGGGGGCCGTATGTGAGATGTGCCTGTGGAGCAATTTAGAGAAACAGAGGGCCATTCTGTAGGATAACGTGGAAAGTGACGTTTGCCCCAAAAGTGATGGCTGTTGTATCTCAGATTACTACATGTTCAAGGTAATTCCATTATTTCTCAGTTCACCATTAAATATCTTTTTCATTGCTGTTCTGTACTTGAATGTACCTGGTTTATGTTAGAAAGTGAAATGTGTGCAGTCTGATAAATGGTCATTTTTTAATGCAAGGTTTTTAATATACAGTTAATAGCATCTGTTGAGCTACTACCTGGTTAAATGGTTTGGCTCATGAAAGCGCCATGATGTAGGATACAGATCATCTTAGTCTGTTTTAGTTAAATAACTAAATATCTGGAACTACATGTAAAATAAGTTAACAAGAGTGGAATAGTTTTCAGTATTGCAGCCCTTACAACATTGCTTCTTAAAGACACCTCTTTGAATTCTGAGTTCTCGCTGCCATGAGGACGTGGACTGGGGATTTAGGCTTCCTCAGGCTCCCTCCGGTCTCCTCACAGAAGCTAGAGGCTGGAGCACGCTGTTCCACAACCTGTTAGGTAAAATGCTTGAGATGCCGCTTCTCTTTTGTTTGAAATTTTCTCTGCAGTCTTTCTCAAATAGTCTGATCTTTCATTGAGCAGGGCAGTTATATCTACTGTTACCATCTCAGGCTGCCTTTCTGGGAGAATAACTTCTGAAAACCATACCACATCACTCTGTTCTTTCGTTTTCACTTTAGAAATCTGCTGCTGGCTCCTCTGTGACCTTTCTCCCCAAAGAAAAAAATCTGTGTATACTTCAAAGATCTCTAAGGATGTTGAAACTACTTTGGTTCTGTCAAATGTAGGTGCAAAAAAGTTTCACTCATGCAAAATACTGTCTATTATCTTTTTCTGTTTTCAAACAGGTCTTTTCAAGTAAGATTCTTTCAACTATAGTCTCTGCATGTTTAGTCAGTTTAGTTCAGACCTGACAAGGAAGAGACCAGTTCTCTGATCTGATGGTAGAGTACCGTACTAATTAGAATTAAAAATAATAAGCCAAGGCTGTAAATGCTTGATGGTGTGGCTGACACCAAAACAAACAACCAAGCTTTAAACATGAACCTGGTCTATCTGGCAGCATAGGCAGAATAGCTTGCTTGATGTTGGCATAACATCATCTTAAAATAAATGGCAAACAAACAACAACAAACCCTCCTTTTCCTCACTGATATTGCAGTGTTTCTGAAAACTCCTGCTTTCATCTCCAAGCTTTTCTTTGACATACCTGGACCCACAGCAAGGAGGGGTGGGAAATGCCATCTCAAGGCAGTGTTGGATCTGCTCTAGGGGGCTGTGCTTGCATAGCAGGTTAGAGGCTTGTAAGTGCTTGAAAGCTTTGTCCTCGTGTAGTAACCCTTGATAACAAACTTTGACTCAGTCTGCTGCTGTTTACAGCACATTCCTCATTGGAACATATCTGCAGTTGACCCTGACAAAAAAAAAAAAAAA
>VXAA01007338.1:1420444-1452161 GCA_013399115.1 Anseranas semipalmata
GCTGAACTCGCGCATCGGGATTCAGGGGCTGCAGGTAGGGCTGCTGAGCGGGGCGAGCTGCACCTCTTCAGCCCCCCGAGCCGCGTAACGCGTGCATGTATCCTGAGACTTCTCGTGCTTCTCGTTGTTGCAGAGACGTCTGCTGTGACCAAGTTCATTTCAAAGATAATTGAACTGGAAGAAAGTTGGGAAGCGTGAGGTGAGCGCGGATGTCCAGAAATCCTGAAGACTTGTGAGGACAGGTCAGTGAATCTTTAGAATCACAGGGAGCCAGCACATGACAGGAGGAAGTTTTCATTGCACCTAATTGTAGGCTCTGCTTGGATATGCTGCCAGGTTAATGTGTCTGTCCTTCTCGGATGTAGAGGGAGCTTGTAGAGGCTGTCTTCCTAGACGTGGTACCTAAATGTCATAACGCGAGTACTCCATAGAATTCCTAACTCTGGTGTGACTAGAGACTTTGATGGTAAAGATGCATTAGTTGTTTATGATGCTAATTTGTCTTCTCCTGGTTGACAGCTTTGGGAAGAAGAAAAAAAAGTCGAATCAAGTAATACTTTTACTCTAGCGATGGCCAGACTTGGCAAGATGCTTGGTTTTCATGCCTATGTTTAAAAAATAAAAAATAAAAAATACCACCACCACCAAAAATAAGTGCTGAAATTGGAGGGGGAACATATCAGGAACGATTTTCTTGGTCCTCATTGAGACCTGTCAGACTTGTGGGCAGTACAGAGAAAGTAGCCAAGCTCAAACCAGATCCTGGTCTGGCACTTTTTTAGTCATGGGTTCAAGAGAGTAGGGTTTGTATGCGTAACGTGAGAGTAACCAGGAATTTATAGAAATAGAACATGAGTAAGAACTTCAAAAGTACCCAAATGACTTGGGCACCGAAGTCATGCAGGCACTCCTGAAAAACGTGTACCAGCCTTTAAACAATCTGTATTATTCACCCTAACTGTAATTTTCTTTTTATTTTTGATGTGTGGTGCTACCTGGACTTTCTTGCATCACCACAGCTCCCCGGTAACTCTTCCACTGGGCGGGGAGCGGCTGTGGTGTAGGAGCTGGGAATGCGAGATTCCCAGCCCTGTGCTTGAATTCCAGGCAGTGCCTTAAACTCTGGAACTTATTACCACAAAACATTGTGGAAGCCAAGAGTGCTTGGCTTATGGGATTTAAAAGAAAGGATTAGAAATTTGATATGGATAGCAAGAATCTCTAGAATTAATAGTAAATTAAACGAGAGCTTTACAAGGGATATGAGTCCCAGTATTTCAGGGCATAAGCCAATCTTAGGATTTAGTAGGAAAATTCTTCTTATAGGGAGTTTTTTTCCTGCACTGTCTGCTGATGGGTGTATTCCCCTACAGCTTGTTACATGCGTAGCCTGTGCAGTGTCTTCCACGAGTGTCTTCTTGAAGAGGTTCCGATTAAAGCACCTGAACCTCAAGGAGTTTCACAACATTGAGCTGTTGCTAGAAGGCCCGGGCCACGTGGCTTTGTGTAGAAGCTGCCTAGAGATAACAGCAATGTTATCTGTGAACAAAGTAGTAGTCTTACAGACTCTTCTCTAAGATTAATATTACTGTAATGTAACAAAGCAATAGCAGATACTGAGTGTATTCCAAACAAAGTCCACTGGCAGCATTTTTTGAAAGTGCATAGTCAATTTTTGTCAGCAGCGAGAAATGCTATATCCATAGTGTGAGAAGCTGAAATCACTGGATTGATTGCTGAGTTAGAAAATAGAGCCTTTTGGTCCGCTTTATCTATGCAGAGTCCCTAGAAAATACGGGTGTCTAGTATAAACTCTTGCTAACCTTTTCCCCAAACTGTTTATGTCACTGGAGCACTCAAGCGGCAGTGTGTTTTTCTGTATGGAGTTCAGTGTGATGGCTCTGCTCTTGTGGCTGATGGCATCGTGAGTGCGCTCTCTAAAAATATAAGAAGTCAAATATTAAAAAAAAAACAAACAACTAAGCTGCCCAATTTTGTGGTGAAGCTACCAGTAGAAGCTTTTCCAGAGTGTAGGTATCAAAGAAGCTGGTCCTAAAAGCATCAAATCTCTTGAACAATGAAGTGGCAGAGCAGACCCAGCTCTTCAAATATAACTGTGGGTCTCCTTGACTGTCTTTTTGCAAAGCCTCTTTGGAAATATCAGCCTGTCTGCGGTGTGCCTGCTGCACTCTGAAAATCTTAACCCAGAGCCTTTTGTGTTGGACCCACAAGAAGCTCTGAGGGTTTGCAAATTACTTCTGAGGAATGTACAGAAGCAAACAAAAACAAATTTAGATGCTCTGTAAAAGCAGTCTTTATACACGATGTTTCTAATCTACTAGATTGTAATAGTCTTAATCTCTGGCTTTCATAGTTTTACGCTGGCAAAAAAAGCAAGGTGAAAAGCTATGCTTGCAGCAGTTTTGTGATGACTTAGAAACCTTTTCTAAGGAGTACTGGAGATGAAGTTGTGGCAGAGAACTTGAGGATGCTGCTGGGTTTGTGTGGTCTTATCCGGACATTGCTAGCGGTTGGTTTCATTCAAGCTGGCTGTTAGTCTGTCAGGTCTGGTACCAGGCTAGAGCACTGCTAGGAGCTTGCTTAAATGACAAGAAAATCACATAACAGTCATCAACAAGTAGTCTGCTGATAGGCTCTTTTTTTTTTTCTTGATGACTATATATTCTCAGGCAATGTAAATATATCTCATGCACAGCATGGGTGTAGTAGTAATGCACTCCTCAGACTTTGGCCTCTTCAGGGGTCTATACCACTTTTGTCACAGTGGGATTGTAGAGCTTTTCAAATGAGCCATAAGGGGCGTGAGTAACATCTGTTTGTGTTTATCCTCTACCTTTCTCTAGGCTGGAGCTATTCATCCAAGGAGTGTCTTGTTTTGGTACTTGCCTGTTTCGTGTTGTCTTTAATGTGTGTGCTGCTATCTCCTTATCTTGGCTAAGGCAACATCAAAGCAAAAGACTTGACCCATTGGGTGAGAATTGTGGAGGTTTGTGATGGACTCGGGGCTACTAGAGAGCAGGAGCAGACGGACCGGAGGGATGGGAAGAGAGCAGCTGCAGGTAGTGGCAGGGGTGAGCAGGCAGCAATAGTTATAAAACCTTGTACCTCAGAAGTAGGCACCAGCTGGTCTGGAGAGGGATAAGCAGAAACCAAAAAGAATTGTCTGGTGAATCTCTGTTCACTTCTGCTGTTCCAAATAATGCCATCATATGATCATGCCCTGTGGCTTCTGCAGGAGGTGGGGGACAGTCAGCATAAGACAGCTATTTTTAACTAAAACTAACCCTAGACAGCCAACCTGGGGAGTCTTGTGATCCTTCAGCTGTGCAGTTAAACTCTTGATCGAGGGTGTGCTATGAGTGGAGGGAGGGAGTCCTGAGAAGCTTGTGAGCAGTTGCCAATTATTTTCAATGTTGACTTGATTTCTGGGTGCTCAGTATCAGACATCAAAACTATCCATGTGAAAACAAGGAACCCTAGAGCTCAGCTGAGAAAAGGGACAGAGACCCTAATGGAGGAATCCTTGCTTGTGAGGAAAACTTCAAAGAAGTCTCTGTGAGGTAGTCAAGCAGCGTATGTGCACATAGAAGATTGTCTATAAGCATGGATCTATGTAACAGAAAGGAAAACTTGCCCTCACCACAAAGGAAAAAATAGGAAGATAGTAACCCAAAGGATAGCAGTTTTTTGCCCTGATGCTTGTATTGTACAGTCAAACCACGTTTATCTCTGACTGACAATATGTTGAATCCATATAGCTCTTGAAATCTGTTCTATTTCATGTGCTGCTGTTGCACTTCGCTGCTGTAAGAATCTCTGCATCTGATCTTTTATTATAGAAATGCAGAAAGTTGTTGATGTATCCACCAAGTAAGCTATTGAGTTGCTTATTCAGAAAACATAACTACGTGGAGTTATAAAGTGTCCATTTTATTATTATTTGTCTGCATGCTGTTCCTTGGAGGTCCTCAAATTTGTGCCCTTCCTCCTTGTTTTCATATCCTAAAATGTCAGTTCCTCTTGCAGTTCAAAAATATTTGTTTAACATTTTGCCAGCCTGCATAAGAGGAGAAACAGACCCCCATGAATATTGTCTGGCAAAATAAGAAATGTAATGTAGGAATGCGGTCCGAATGGCTTCTTTGTCTCAGAGCTGGAGGGTGGCTGGAACACACACAGCAATAAGCAGGTGCTTGATTTGCAGCTCTGAATGGTTTTTCTCTCTCCAACTTACTGTACGTGCACTAAAAGAAACTGCTGCTAGTGCGGTTCTCGAGGCCCTGTCCCTGCCTTACACCTAAGAGAAACCTTCTCAGAGTAGCACATGAAACCTGCTCTGTTGATTTCAGAAAGAACCAACTTATGGTGGCTTGCAGATGAATTCTCATAATTGCCAATTCTTGAATACTCAGAAGGTGTAAGGATGGCCTCTGGCAAAATAATGAGGTTTATTTGAAAAAGAAACTTAAAACAATGATGGATTTTGGTTTTGGTTTGTGAGGTCTAAGGTTTTTCTCTTCCATCAGGGGAGCAGATTTTTTCCACCTTCTTTCTGTTGGAAGCTGAAGTTCTCCATGGCTGTTTGTCTCCAGGAACTAAGACCTCAAGAAAAATGCAAATATAATGAGTGCAGTGACTCAAATCCATGCAAGTTGTCAGCACTCAAAAGACATTAATGTTGTTGCAGAGCAGGCTAGAGCCAATTTCAGGACTGATGTGCATAGTTGTGGATAGCATCTGAATCTTGCTTTAGATTTATGGGTTAAGACTTCCGGTGAAGTGGTGCATGCAATAAAATCCGTGGATCACATTTTCTTTACCAAACATTAGGAGTGACTCCTGCTGGGATCTGACCCCCTGCATCAAAGCAGCTGAAGTGGTGGTCAAACCTCAAATCTAATGCTATTCTGCCGTCTCCTCCCAGTTGCCTGCTTCTAATTTAGGAGCAATGCCCAGAAGTGGCTCTTCAGTTGGATTTGAAGTGGGTGTAAGTGTGCTCACTGTTTTCTGTCCTCTCTGCATGGAGACCAGGAGCCTCCACATTACTCCGGAGCCCGTGCATGAGTTACCTGCTGGTGACTTTATGCTTTTTGCTTCCACAGTGTTCTGTCTGGAAGTGCTGGGCTGTCCTCTGCCACTGACAGGGAGCATCTGCCACGGATCCAGGGTGTCATGCTGCTCTCTTTTCCCTCTATCCAGGGGTATAATGCCGCTTTTGCTGTGATCCTCTGTTTGGAGAGGGGGGACCCAAAGCATTTCAGTGGTCTACAAAACGTGAACTAATCTGCTGTTGCTGATTGTCCTCCGTTAGTGTTCTGCCCGCCTGTACTGGTTATTGCTGTGCTACCTCAGCCTGCTTTCTGGAGGAAATTCTCACTTCGCTTGGAGCTGTGCAAACAGAATAAAGGATTGTTCTGGTCACAGAGAGAGCGTCCTTGTAGGTCTGGGGCTAGAGTCAGTTCATAAATACAAAGAGATGGAGCACAAAGGAACAATGAGATGACAGGGCCTTTCCAAGGCAGCAGTCTGTGCGTACCAGGTACAGGCTCTTGGTGTGACAGGAGAGGGCTTTGTGTGGGCACTGTTGCTGTTGGACTCCAGAGGTGCATTTGGGAACGTTTATGACAAATGAGTCCTGTGTGTGAGGGGCGGTGGAAGCAGCTGGAGCAATGCTAGAACAAAAGGCTGCTGTGCTACAGCCGAGGCCAACTGAGCAATTAATGGGCCTGGAAGGGTGGCTTTTCATGAGGTTTGACTAAAGAGTAGCTTTATGAGAGGGATCTGACCATGCAGGTAGAAAGAGGGACGTGGAGGATAACTGGAGGGAGGGAAGGTAGGAAGGATGCTTCCAGCTATTAAATCTCTTAGCCCATGGATATTGTTTCAGGAGAAATTCTTGCAACCTCAGTGCTTGAGATCCATCCATCCAGACTGGACAAATCACTGGAGAATGTGCTGTTGGGAACAGTCCCGCAACAGCCTCGGGGAAGATGATTCAACAGGGCCCCTTTCATCTTTGATTTCTGTGAACACAGTCTACATTTGTGCTGCCCCCAGATACTCCCATTCATCACTGTCTGTGGCCAATGCTGATAGCCGCAAATAAGCCTTTTGGGCAAGAGCAGGGAATGCTAGCTACCCCCTCCGTTAGCAGGCAAGTGCAACTGAGGCTAGTTAGCACACGCTGATGCAGAGCCAGCGTGGCCCAGGACGCTGCTGGTGATAACCCCTTTCCTGGCTCTTAATGGGCAAAGCCAGCACTGCGCCTGCCTGAGGTGCCCTGGCTGTTTGCCCAAGGCAGCCCAGAGCACGTTGCGCGACTATCAGAGGTCTTTCTGCTTCATTTGTAGCTCGCTGAACTTTACTCCAGTAAATATGGGCAAGAGAGCCCAGTGTGGAGAGAAAATCCTGCCTCTACTCAGAGAGTCTGAAGCGCACAAACTGTCATTTATCCTCTGCCCCTACAGCAGACCTTTTCAGCAAGCGCTGAGTGACTTTAGTGCTCGGACCACTTCCCTGCCTGTCCTCCTTGATAGATGCAGTATGGATCAGAGCAGGAAACCAACTGTGTGCAAGAAAAAGCCCGAGCATCCCTGCTCAGAGTGCCCAGCAAAATCCAGGAAGCTTTGAACTTGAACTCTCTGCTTAATTACTAAAAAAAACTAATAATTTAAGGCTGATACTCCTCCTGGAGCTGAGAAATAGAAGTTAGGTGTGTGTTTGTACACAGAGGCAGGGAATGAGGGAGGTGGTAAAATGCCTTGCTCTATTCACTGCCTATAGAAATTGCAGCTTTGAGCTTTGTCTTTTCAGAAGCGGAAAACTCCCCTTCCAGATATTCCGTGCTGCTGTGTTCTGGGTAAATGGCTACAGCTTAATGTCAAATCCCTTCATGTTCGGAGTCCACAATACATTAAACTGATAATGAGAATGGGGAAAGGAAAATGCTTCTTAAGCTTCTCATAATGATCTTTCAGTGAAACTTATCTGTCTTAAAAAATGCAATCTGATTGCTTCTTATCTTTGTAATTATCCAGACAATTTCAGGCAGAAGTAAAATCATAGAATCTCTCGGTTTTAGACCCAGACCTCATGACCAGTCTGTCACGATAAGGAGAAGGCGCTCTCAGCGCCAGGGGTGATCTAAGGGCCCTCATTAACACGGAGGAGTTGGTGTGCTGCAGGCAGATGGCAGGGCTTGTGCAAAGCTTTTGCTATGTGAGGCACATAAATCTGCTGTTCTTATAAGAAAGGTCTCGGGACTTGGATACACGACCTTAAAGAGAAACCCGGTCGTTCCCTGCACACGTGCCATTCACCTGTCCTGTGGCAGAGGGTGCTGGCCTGTGGCTGCGGTGACAGAAGGTGCCTTTCTGACAGCCTGGCGTGTCAGCGTAAACCCACGCCTGCGGGCAGCTGAAGCCCAGAGGGCAGCACGCAGGTGGATGAAGAGGCAGCGAGCGGGATGGGAACGGCAGCTCTGCCAGAGGGGCAGGCAGCGGGACGGCGGTATCTTGCAGCAGCTCCCAGTCCAAAGTATTTGGGGAGTTTTGCTTTATTCCCTCCCCTTTTGAGTTCTTCCACCATGGGTGGCTGCCTGTCCGCGTGGGTTCGTGCAGCGGCTCTGGTACAGGCAGTTGCACCATGTCAGAGCAGGGGGTAAAACCCAGCCGTTCCCAGGAGAGCTGCGGGCTGCTGCCCAGCTTGCTCGCCTCTCATGCGCGCAGGGTCTGATGTGACTGATGGGGGTTCTGTGCTCACAGCTGTCTTGGGGCTATTCCTCACGCTGCAAAGGCTCTTTGTCTCATTCAAAGCCATGACCTCATTTTAGAGACAGAAAACAGAGAGGGAGAAACCCACCAACCTGCCAGCGGAGGTCAAAGGGCTTGCTGAGAGATATGTTAGCATCAAACTTCTCCGGCAGGGACACAAATAACTGGAATTGCAGACCAGAAAATTACCATGAAAAAATGGACTAACTACCATGTGATTACAAAAGAGCCCATTAGTTCTGTGTGTGTCTAGGATTCAAAGTATATCCTTTGAGGAAGAGCACAAGGTCGCGCTCCCAAACTTTAAGCAAAAGGGACTGAAGAAGTCTGTGCCTGTCGCTCTCCAAGCGCTGCCATGCATGGAGGTTTGGCTGGTTGCTCTCCTCTGTCTTTGCTAGGTACAGACCTCAGGACACGTTGCTTTTGGCAAATTGAGGGAAGGTTAGATTTCAGTGTTAGGTGGCAGCAGCTCCTGCTGTAGTTAAATGTGTCAGACCCCTTGCTGCAGCTTTAAAATTGGCCCATTGGGGTGCTGCTTGGTGCGAGCCACGTCCGCTGCTGTGGCTGCTGGTTTTTGCTAGTTCATCAGAGCTGCCCTTTCCACCCCAAGGCTGGTGCTGAGACTCAGCTGGCCCCATGACTGTCACAGTTTTCTAAATAAAGCCAGAAATGATGAAGCTCTCATGGGGTACAAGTCCCGGAGCCGTCTCGGAGCCTGAGCATGCTGGAGGCTGGAGGAGCCACAGCGCCGTGGTGGCTTGCTGGGGAGACAGACGTGCCGTTACGCAGCATTTGTGCTTTGTTGGAAACAAGAAGTTCCAATTTCACTTCCCATTTTCCCAGCCCTGTGAATAGACATCGCAAAGCAGACACAATAAAATAGCTAACGTTTCTGCCCTCCCATCTCTGCTCTGTAACAGGTGGGGAAATTTTTCTCCAGCACTAGTGATTACAACTCGGAAGTTGTGTGTCTCTGTTTCAGTGCTAAGGTGAGCTGCTCTGTACGTGCTAACAACCTTCCATCGGAACTGGTTTGCTTTTTTCTTTGCCAGTTCCAGTTTGTTGGGGTAAGTGCTTTCTCCCTAAGAAGACTTACAGAAATGCAAACCTGTGAAATGCCGTGTGCTCGCTTAGGCAGGGCCGGTGGACTTCATGCCTCAAAATAGGGCGGTGCTGACAAGCAGAAAAGCTCGTGTGCAATTGATTTATTTAGGTAGCTGCAGTGGAGGAAAATACAGGTTCGATGTCCGGGTGGACATTCAGAGAGTTTTGCTGAGCATGATCTTTCTTTGGCTTTGCTCTGCCTGCGGGGGCACCTGTGAAGATGCTGTGAGCCTCAGAGAAGCCTGCTGTCTGCGCTAGGTGTTCTGCGGGGGCCTCGAGGGACCGCGTCAGGTGACACCGTTACAGCCCGTGGTCGGGGGCACTGCCAGACCCAGCCTCATCCCCTGCAGGGTTGGGGGCTCCTCGGCGGCCGAGTGCAGCCTCCGAGGCCGTGCCCATGGGTCCGTCGGGGCAGGGCTAACGCGTCCCGACGCTGCCCGGAGCCCTGGGGGCTCCCTCCGCACGGAGCACGTGTGGGCGGCAGGCGGGTGCTG
The DNA here is from genome assembly GCA_013399115.1 of Anseranas semipalmata. NCBI lineage: Eukaryota > Metazoa > Chordata > Aves > Anseriformes > Anseranatidae > Anseranas > Anseranas semipalmata. Next base: position 1,429,836 of record VXAA01007338.1, read on the forward strand.
CAGCCCGGCGTTATCGGGCAGCCGCGGCGCTGCTGCGGGGTCGCGGGAGCGGGGCTCCGAGCCACCTGTTGGGCTGTCACACATCGGGAGGCTGCTGCCCTTTTTAACAGTGTCTGTGTCTTTTTTTTTCTGCTCACTCCCCAGTATTCCCTTTACAACCAGCCCATTGTGCTGTGGGCTAGAGCAGCTGGGTGGAGTGTTTCAGGCTCAAGTGTAATTTCAGTGCCTTTAAAAGCCTTTGGAGCTCCCCCCGCCCCCGAAGAGGACAGCAACGCCAACAAGGGATAATTTGATGGATTACTCTGCAGGGCTGAGGGGCTCTCCTTAATCCCCTTTGTGGGCCTGTTTGACTAGACGCGGAGCAGAAGCCCCCAGCCTCAGGCAGAGAAAAGGCAGCTCAGCGGGGTGGGTTTTACACACTGACATATAAATACGGCCCTGGTCATGTGGTGCCGGATATAATCTGGGCCCGTTACCACGCTGCAGAGAAGGGGGGCACCTGGAGGGGACTTATTTTTTTCCTTTCCAGTTCAATTTACATTTTTATTCTTCTGCTAAAAATAATAAAAAAGAGGGGGTGGGGGAAAGGCTGAGTCAGACCAAATGCCAGGGTGATGGGCACAGTATTTTAAACACTAAAAATGAACTCAAGTGGAAAGCAGAACCAGATCGTCTCTCATTTGCCCTCCCACTCCAAAACAGAGGCTCCTCTTGTGAGTAAAAGTAAGAGCTTGGCTCATGCCATAGCAAAAGAAAGCTGTAGCTCTGATGTAGAGCCAGCCAACCTTGTCTGGAGGTCTTACGTTGTTTATAGCAGACCTGACACCGGCTCAGGAAAGGGTGATCAGCAGGAGTGAGACTCTAGAGTGGAAGCTGAAAATAATGCTTCTTTGGTTGCATTGTGTGTGTTTAGGGGTGTGTGAGGCTTCTGTGTGCTTAATGAAGTTGGTGATTAGATTCCTGAGAAGGTGAAATGCTGCGAGACTGTCCTACCACGTGGCTGGCACCAGCAGCTCCACTGCGGTTCCTTCAGCGCTATCTGAAGATCCTTCTGCTCGCCTACGGGATATTTTTGGGGGCACTCAGTCCTTCATTGCATCACAGCTGAACTTGGCTCCAGTGCAGTCGGTGTCCCTGACGGAAACGGGGCCGAGCTGCAGACCAGCAGGGCAAGGTTTCAGCCCTTCAGCCTCGGCCCCTGCTTGGCTGCACAAAGCTCGGTGCCCAGCTCCCCCTGCACCCTTTCTCATCTCGGCCACGCTCCTCCTAGCATGGAGCAGGGCAGGATCTCCCTCCCAGCAGCCTGAAGCCCTGCGCAGCTCTGGGGGGGGGTTAACGTGCCAATGATGCCTGCCAGCTATGGGAGAGTTAATGACACCCTCTGGCACCAATGTCTGTCCCTTTGAGGAGCACAGCAAACTCCATAAAGTGTCAGCGTGACCTCTGCTGAGTCAGTGACCTCGCTGGTCAGACAGGCAGTTACTGGTTTGTAATGGGGAGGAGGAGGAGGAGAGGCTGGAACTGGCCACTCTATCTTTTTCTGCTCTATCTTTTTCTGTGTCTAAACTGGCAGGCAAGGGAGCTCAGGCAGCCAAAGCCTGGGAGAAAGGCTCCTGCCAGGAGCAATTCCTTTGTCTGCCGGAGGAAGAAGCAGGTTGTGGGACAGGAGGTCAGCAGAGCCTGTGGGCTGTCCTGCTGTCTGTTTGATGTTCGAGTTGCAGGGTGAGGATAAAGAGTCCATAGAGCTATTGGCATGGCTTCAGAAAGAAGCGTGAAATACCAGAGACGTGCAGGGTGAAGGGCAAGCGGGGACAGATCTTTTCTCTGTTCTGGAAAGTATCCTCGAGTATGGGAGGTGCAGCATGGACAGTGCCGTTAGCCTGCCATCCTTTCCTAATGTCTGTTCCTAACAAATATTTTGACCTTCTCATCTATCTTATAGGGACCTTCATTTGCCATCCATAGCCTTTCCCTGGTGCCTTTGCTTTATCCAGTTGATCAAAGGGGGACAAATACCAGCATGTTTCACGTGCCCTTGCTGCTTGCTGTAAAACAGGGAAGACGCTCAACAGTCACTCGCCCTCGCTGATTCACCTTTACTCGAGCGAAGCACTGGTTTTGGAAACAAACGCCTCCGAGGGCTTTGCAGACATGAAGCAGCCCCCTGGGCTGGCTCCGGGACAGCCCCCCCGTAACCACCAGGACAGCCAGCCTCCGAGGGCAGGAGGGCCAAAGGTAGAAGGGAGGTCACGGGGTGGCTTGTGCCCCACCTCTGCTCCCTGGAGGTTGCGGACAGATCCCGATAGCTCTGAAATGACTCGCAGTCCACGGTCGAGGCAGTGGGAACCTGGCAGGGCCTAGGGTTGTGTCTCAAACTCCACCTTGCCGAGCTCCAGCCAGCCATGGTTAAGGCGACTGGCTCGGTGGTTGCAGGAGACGAGAGCTTTGCTCTGTGTCTGAGTGGGCACAGTCTGGTTTGGTGGCCTGCAGAAAGTGGCCCTGAAAATCTGCTGGTAGCTACAGGTGCTTAAAGCTTGGCTCCTTCTTCTGTCTTCTGCTGCTTGCTTTCCATTCACAAAATGGAGATCGCAGTGAGCTGCCTTCAGCCTCTGTGCGTGTGAGGGGTCAGTCTGTTCTTCACGAGAACACTGACAAGCTAAGCTATGGCCTTTAGATACCCCTAAAAGCAGGGTAACCACACCGTGGGTGCTGCTAGGAAGCAATTGCCACGTGGCAGAAAAAAAAACAGTCCCGACAAATTAAATGTCTTCCTTATGAACAAACCACGTGGAAGGTGTTCTGAGCTGCCTTGGGGACCTGCCCCTTCCCGTAACTCCGAGCACGTCTGTAGCATCCAGCGTTTATCCTGGGTCACTATCTCCTAGTGTCTGAGCTGCTGGATGCTGCACTGTGGGGTAAGGGAGGGAATTTCAGATGGGCTGTGGCACTCGGGTCTTCCTTGTTCTCATCTAAGGGGATTTCCACCCGCTGCTGCTCTTTCCCTAAGCTGAGCTGCCGAGGCCAATATAATGGAGCTCCTGAGCTCAAAGGAAACGCAGAGTTAATTCAGAGAGACTAAATAAATCGCAGTTCTCCCATCCCTGCTTAATGACCACTCCCCTCTCCCCACACTGTGAATGGGGTCAAGGAGATTTGGGAGGGGGGAAGGGGAGAGGGTCAGGAGAGGTCAGGTGAGTTTTCCATTTCATCCCGTGCAAGCCTGCCAGAGCTATTCTCCATGGTGTATTTCGCATTCAGCTGCACTGAATGGACACTGATAGCTGTGAAAGGCTGTGGCGCTGTATGAACAGCCCTTCCCTAAGCGCTCGCTCTTGTGCTCACTCCCACCCTTTCTTCCAAAGGGCTTCCCGGGAGCGGGGAATTAATAACATTCATAAAGAGCCCCTTGGAAGGTTGGAAATGTAACGTTGGGGTTATGAATGGAAACCCAAGGGCTAACAATACGCTTCGCCCTCCCCTCTCTCTGCCGCTCATTGGGAGTAAGTTTCTGCATCAAATCTGCCGTGCGGCGGGGAGGAAAGGTGTGGGTCTGGGTCACCTGGAGCGGCCCCCGCCTGGCACCGACCCCTGCCTCCAGCAAAGGCTGACGCAGGGTCATTTTTTTCCCTTATAAGAAAGGGCTCGGGTTATTACAGAGCCCTGGCAGGTCGCAAATAGTCGGTGAATCTCCGCGGTCTGATCATTACTGCGGCTGTTTGTTCTGCCGGGTAGGTGCATGACAGTAATAAATCAGAGAGGTTGCTACCATGTATGATAACATCTCGTCTCTTCTGCACCCATGGGAGTGACTGGGAAGGTTACGGAGTGGCAAGATATGGATTCTTCTGAGAAATGCGTGAGGTTTTCTCAGCCACGTAGCTAAACCCAAATTTTATTTTAAAAATGTCTGTCCCTCGGTCTTCATTCTTTCTAAGCACTGTCCAGATGCAATTACTTGTAATATCCTATGTTGGAAAGATTTGAGGAGACTGGGAGGAGGAGAGGCTTCTTTCGGTCTTTGTGCATATCCATTAGCGCCTGCACGCAGTCTGCTTTCTCAAGGTGTCTTGGGCTTGGTTTCATCCGAAAGCAAAAGGTGCGGTGCAGAGCCCGTTAGGGAGGGCACACGGAAAGGAAGTGGGAGGTTAACTTTCTACTAGCTGTTGTGCTGCTTGGTAAATGAGTCCCTGCATCTGACATCACCGGCACAGTCAGCCCTATTTCTGTGTGTGTCTGTGTGCCTGCTGGTGCTTTTCTGAAGCTCATGTCATGGGCTTTCTCCAGCAGGGCCTTGCTGCATCTGTCCCACATCTTGCTCAGGAGGACGTTTGTCAAAGCTTTGTCTATAGCACATGAGCAGAGAATAAACTCTGACTAGGGGAAAGGCACGAATACAAACACGCCAGTCCACTGCCATGAAAGAACTGGACTCTCAGGAGCCATTTTCCCTGGCTTCACCCCTGCTCCTCCTGCTTGCTCCCTGTTAACGCTGCCAGGTGAGTCGTGCTCAGCAGAGGCAGGCAGCCTGGCTTCCTCCCAGCCCCTCTGGGTGCTTAAACAGGAGAGGAGAGAGGGTGCAGGAGACGCCAGAAGTGCAGGAGGTGCAGCCCTGTCTGCTTTGGCTGCAGGTGCTGGGAAGGCTGCTCTGTCCGGGTGGGTGGCACAGAGCTGCCCCAGGGCTGCCTTTGTGCGGACAGCAGCGTGCTGCTGAGCTCCTGCCCCCAGACCCGCCCTCCTACCTGGCTGCCAGGTGGAAGAGCCTCCTGGAGTTGATCTGCTGTTTCTCTGCGGAGGAAGGAAAGGAAAAGTTTGGGTTGCAAGCTTAAAACTAAAACAGAAACCCTGGGTTTAAAGGTGCTTTGCTTCTCCTTGGAGAAGGAGAGGAAGAGCCTTAACGCTCAGCAGCAGACGATGTCCCCATGGCATGGCAGCTTGGTGAACAGCTGTGGGAAAGCTGCACATGTGGCTCCTTTCTGCTTCTGTGTACAGGAAACCTTGCACAGAAAGGCTGCTATGCCCCTTTTTGGGGGGATTGGCTGTTATCCTTGTCAAGGTGCTTGCCATTGTGTCCCTAGGGAAGGACAAATACTGTCCCTATTGTAGAAGCTTGGGGAAACTGAGGCCAGAAGGCAAAAAGTGCTTTCTGTCGTGCAGCTTTCTGACCAGCCACCCCTATCTGACGGTGACAGGGCTCCCCATCGCCAGATGCCAGGTCCCACTGGGCTTGGAGAAGCATGGCCTGCTCACGTGGATGTGGTGATGTAAATGCTGCTGAGACCTGGATCTCCCAGCCAGCAGATGGTTTGCCCAACTGACTCCTTCCACGTCAGGACAAAGTTACAGAGCACCAGACCCAAACCAGTCCTCCCGCATAGTCTGCCAGATAAATTGTCCTGGAAGACATTAGCGGTTTAAATGAAGTGTTAGGTCCTGCTGCTGGGACTGTTACTCAGAGCCAGACTGTCACCTGCAAAACTGAAGGCAACATCTCATCGTCTTTTAAAAAAAAAAAAAAAATCCTCTGTGCTAAAACTATCTCTGCTTGCTGATTCAGCCCCAGACCCCTCAGCGGTGAGGAGCAGCGTGGCACTTCTGCTGAGGGGTGGGAGCCCCGCTCTGCACGTCCCTGCCCTGTGACCTGCTGATGCCCACAGCGTGGAGGAGCCGTTTGTGAAGCACCAGCAGGTCAGAGAAGGTGACAAACGTTAACGCCAAAGCAGGGCTTTGGGCAAAGTTTAGATGTGAGTCCAAATCCTGGAGTTTCTTTTTGAGCTGGTTTGGGGCCGGAGTGGCAAAGCAGTCTGTGGAGAGTGGCTTTGTGAGGCTGGTGCTGGCAGCCCGTGTTTGCTCAGCACCGTGCACGAGGGGCCCAGCACAGGTGTGGCCGTGGTGCTAATAACACACCGTGCTCTGTGTTATCAGGAGGCAGGGAGGGCCCTGAAACCAAACCTGCGTGTGTACCTGCAGCTCGGTTCCACCTCTCCTTGCCTGCAGACTACTTAAGTAGCTTTTCCTGAATGCTATGTACCCGGGCTTGGCTGGCTTCGGGGCGTGCTGCAGGGATCTGCTGTCACCGCTCTGCGTGGAGGAGGTGAGTCCTGGCTTCTGGCTCCCACAAGCCTCCCAAATCTTCCTTTTCCATCCCTCTGCCCTGTCCGTACAGATCAACAGATCAGATGCTTTTTGTAGTTTGCAGTGGTAATTCTTTCCAGCTAAGCCAGTCCATCTCTTTATTCTGTGAACAAAATAAAGAGGTATTGGGACAAAATGCAATTTAAACAGAAGAGGGTTCGTAATCTACTGCTGCTGTGTCTATGACTCAGTTGCCGTTGATAACTTCTGATCTCTGGCTGTGCATGGGTATTGCCACTGAGTACACTGGGATTTATTTTTTCATTAAAGTCCTTTGAGAGCGCAGAGCTGATAAGAAATTCAGCCTCTCTCCCTCAACCTGAAATTCTCAGGCAGCTGGGGAGATGTACAGATTCCTGCTCCCCCCCAGTGCTCGTTAATTGGTGCTAGAGATGTCACTGGGGTAAAGGGAAGAAAAAAGTGTTTTTCTTTTCTTGTACATATGTGTGTGTGTGAGACATCATTTACTTAATGTTTGTTTACCTTGGGATAAGTTTCCCTCTGTAAGCCCTCCAGACCCTGGGCTACAACAGTGAGGATCCCAGTAGCCAGTGGCAATTACAGCTCCCTTCCAGGTCTAGCTCTGGGCGACGGCGACTCAGATAATTCTGCTTTGTGAGTCTGCCTCCTTGGCTAACAGCATCAAGCCTCGTGCTGCGGGAGCTGGAGGGCTGCAGCTTAAATTCCTATCCCAAGGCTGTCAGCCAGCTGGGCACCCATCGTAAACGAACAAGGCTGAGACATCCTGTGTCTAGCCCACATCTAAGAAAGGTGGTTGCTGCCCCCAGTCGCTTCCTTGCAGATAGAGTGCATCAGAAGTGATGCTGAGCGTAGCTGGGGCCTCTGAGTATTCCTTTGAAGAGATGTCTAGCGATTAAAGAAAAACTGCTGCTCTCCCCCCTCTGCCGTTAGCTTGCTATTTGACCTTGGTAAGTCGTTTAAATGTTCACAGTTGTTAAAAGAAGATATCCTTTGTGACAGTCAAGGTCTAAGCAAGTACGGAGGGGGAAGGTGAGGGATTCTGGTATGAAAATAATCAGTACTTATTGTGTGGAATTGGAACCTGGCAGCTCCTCAGCTTGGGAGTGGTGCCCCTTCTCGGCAGCAGTGAGAGGCAGGGAGTGATGCTTGTGTCTGTGAAAACCTCATCACCATACTTCCAGCTTCACCCAGTCATCTCTGGGTGTTTTGTTTTGGCTGATGGCAAGAGGGGGGAAAGGGGGAATGCAGCAACCATCCGGATTGTACCTGGCTACTAACACTTGTGCAGTGATGGAGGTCAAATGCATGCTCTGGGAAGTTAGGGAACACCGATTTGTGCCATGACAATGTGGAGTTTTATCTCTGCCTGGTGTAGCTTCAGCAAGGCTGTAGTCCAGTGGCTCCTCCCGCAGGGCCAGCCCGTGCCAGGGGCTCTGTACACACCTCGCATCCATTTTGGCCCTCTGACGAGCAGCCCTTCCAGCTCCGCGAGGCCTGACCCGAGGCCAGGCATGGCCTCGAGCCCTGGTGGCCTCAGCGTGCTGAGCAGGGAGGCAAGTGTTGGCCTGGAGATGTTCCCTGTAGGAGGGGACATCCTTTCCTCTCCCCTCTAATTGAGGCAAAGAATTTAGAGGGGGACAGGGCTGCAAAACTGGATTTTCACCTTGTTCCTCCTGCTGGGTTCACTCTCCGCAGCTGAGGAAGGGAAGCTCTGTACCAGTTAGCTGCTCGGGCACGGCGGGGGTGCAGCGGCAGGTACACAGCTACAGCTTCCCTGCAGTCAGGGAGGGAGCAGCGGAGATAAACTCCTGCACCTGAATGCCCCACGTTCTGTCCAGCCTCCTTCAACCAAAGGACCCAAAGCAGATGGGGGCTGTGCCGTGGTGGGACAGGAGGCAGAAGCTTGTGCCAACAGCAGCACAGTGCAGAGGGGCGCTTCCAGAAGCAGGTCATACACTGAAACAATTCAGGACAGCGGGACCTGTTATGCCTGGTCCCCACAAAGAAACTCGCTGGTGGCTCATTTAGGGTGTGAAGTTAGAGCAGATGAATCCCTGAGAATTAGGCTGCAGTTTGTTTTACTCCTGAATCAATGTCTGTGCAGGAGCTTAATGTCACCCTTGTTGCTAACCCATTCTACCTTTCCCAGCATAACCACAAACCGTCTTCCCAAGATGCTTTTAGCCAAATAGCAGTTTGATGGACTAGGCTAGATGCTGGTAACCTTGCAGGTTTATATTTTGTTTGTAGACTGACATGGTGGCAGGCTCATTACAAGTTTTGAAGAGGCATCTGCTCTCTTGCCTTAGCTGCTCAGACCCTATCTGGATCTGGTGGCCTCTCCCCTCTGAAGAAGGCTGGAGAGAGGGAGCATGTTACAGGGCAAATAAATGACTCAGACTAATGAGTAAGGTAATTGCCGTTCACTGTTAGACAAGGCTAAAGTGGGTCAGGTTTGTTTGTGAAACTCCACGGAGGCACCATCTGTTCCCTGTGCCTTGTCTCGGGGGCTGGAGACGGGATTTGGGTGAGACCGCTTCCCTGGGAGCCGGGCGGGAGATGCCCCGGTCGTTAAGTGGTGGTGCGGGTCCCCAGAGACGCCCTGAGTGGCTCCATCCTCAAACAGGGACTCTTAATTGATTTCACTGGGAGAGGGGACCTTAAGTCCTTTCTGAGGTTCAGGTCTTTGTGTCTCTGCTACAGCTGCCCATCTATAAGACGAGGCTGGACAGGACACTGAGGGGTCATTAGACGTCCCATAGCCCGAAGGCAGGATTGGATTTTCCCAAACCATTTCTGACAGGTGCCTGTCTCACCTGCCACAAGCCCTTGGAGAGAAACCTGGCACAAACATAGCTCGTGTCCTATAACCCTACAGCTCTCCCAGGTGCCTCCCGTCTGTAAGCCTGTTGGGACAGGGGCTGTCTCCTTCAGCTGTGACGTGTCTGTGTGGCACCTGGTTTTAGTCCTTTCCCCTACCCTATGTCTGACGAGCTCTGTCTTCTCTCAGACCACAGCATGTGAGCAGAAGGGGAAGCACGGAGTGGGATCCCTGCCTGCCCGCGCTTGGACTTGACATTGCTGGGGCCACATCTTGCAGCAGGAGGAAGAGGAAAAGACGGTTCGTTCACTGATGCTAAAAATGGGAGGCAGCATCTGTCCAGCAGACCAGGAACGGAAGCTCCAGACCTTGCCTGTGGGACATCTCTGGAAGTGCCGCAGCCAGAGTGACACAGCCCCCTGTCAGTAAGGGGTGTCGGGCAGCATGGCGCAGACAGCGTGGCTCAGCACGCTCTTCCACAACCGCAGGGCCCAGCTCCTGCTGGTCAACTCCCTGACGTTTGGCCTGGAGGTCTGCCTGGCGGCCGGGATAACCTACGTGCCTCCGCTGCTGCTGGAAGTGGGTGTGGAGGAGAAGTTCATGACCATGGTTCTGGGTAGGCAGTTTCTCTCTCATCTTCAGGGGACTTGTTTCCCCTTTGAGGAGCAAATAAGGGCATGGAGGCTTGTCTCTGCGGGGTGGTTGCATAGAGTCCTGTCCAGTTTTGTCCCCTAATACTACTTCTTTCTCTGTTCCAGGGATAGGACCTGTCCTTGGCCTGGTTTTTGTCCCGCTGATTGGATCTGCCAGTGACCACTGGCACAGCAGCTATGGCCGAAGGCGGCCTTTCATCTGGATGCTGTGCCTGGGAGTCCTGCTGAGCCTCTTCGTGATCCCGCATGCCAGCAGCCTGGCCAGCCTGTTTGCCCTCCACGCTCGCCCGCTGGAGATTGCCTTCCTCATCCTGGGCATCGGCTTACTGGATTTCTGTGGCCAGGTCTGCTTCACCCCACTGGAGGCCCTGCTCTCAGACCTCTTCCAGGAGCCAGACAACTGCCGCCAGGCCTTCTCCATGTATGCCTTCATGATCAGCTTGGGGGGCTGCATTGGCTACCTGCTTCCAGCCATTGACTGGGGGGGCAGCTTTCTGGCCCCATACTTGGGAGGGCAGGAGACGTGCCTCTTCAGCCTCCTTGCTGTCATTTTCCTTGGTTGTGTGCTGGCCACGCTCTTTGTGACCGAAGAGGCAGCCACCCAAGCAGATGCCCTGGATGGTGCAGCACTGAAGGATGCTCTCCCTAAGCCCTCACCTCCTGCCTGCTGCTCTTGCCAGCTCTCCAGGAGCCTTCTGCAGGCCAGGCACATGATGCAGGCCCTGAGAAACCTCTGCACGCTGGTGCCACGGCTTCACAGCCTCTACTGCCGCATCCCCAAGGTCATCCGGCGCCTGTTCGTGGCTGAGCTCTGCAGCTGGATGGCACTCATGACTTTCATGCTGTTCTACACGGACTTTGTTGGGGAAGGGCTGTACCATGGTGTCCCCAGAGCCAAGCCAGGCACAGATGCCAGACGCCACTATGATGAAGGTGAGAAGTGAACTGGCTGCTCTGAGGCCACAGGGCTTGTTCCCTAGGACAGGAGTGTTTAGTGGGAACTAGGAACGGGCTCAGCTCTGCTAGTAATGCAAAAGCTTGTTACAGGAAACTGTAGACTTTCTGCAGTTGGGTCAGGAAAAGCCATTCCCCTATGACCCAGAGAGCACTGCACAGCGGACTGAATAGGGAAACACCTCGTTCTCCTCTGAGCTACCAAGCACAGAAGGAGATCTGGCAGCACAGCCCGGGCCTGGGGCTGAATTGTTAAGTGGCAGAGCGGTCCGGCAGGTTGCATGCTGAACAGGACATATCTGTCCCTGTCTGCAAACCGTGACCACCTCTGCCAGGTCCTTTCGTTATTCTTCCCTGCTTTCAAATGAGAGGTGATGGTGCCCCCCATCTCTTGGAGGACAGGGGTTGGAAAGACAGGGCATGTGAGGTGGGCTTTGCTGCATCTCCCTTTCACACTACTGTGAGATTCCCATCTCACATCTGTATCTGGGGAGCCCTTGAGCAGCTTCCACAGTTCTCACCGCTCTCTCCAGTGCTTTCTGTTATTGCTTGCCACTGGAGTCAGTAGCTGCCACATCCACATCATGGGATACTGCTCACTCCAGCACGTTACCTCCTTACTGTTGTTGTCTGCTGTCCTCTGCTTTGTCTGCTGTGTTGTGCCAGAGCGTTGACTCCGCTGCCCAGCCTGTCTTCTCCTCCCACAGATCTAAGTCTTTTATTCTTGGAGGCACTTCCCTGGCCCTTCTTCTCCAGCTGTATACCCTGCCCTCCGAGTTTTCCACTTGCTGCCTCCATGAGCTCTGCAGTACACTGCCTCTTTGTGCTGTGTGTCTGTTTATCTTAGAGGGAGCTTAATTATTATTTAACACTTGCACTGTATAGCTTCCAGCAGGTCAGGACTCCATTGTGCTAGCAGTCATAGAAACATGTGTTGAGTAATGATCCTTGCTCCAAAGAGTTAATGGTTTTAATTCCCTGAAATCTGATAGATCTTTGCAAAGGGTAAGGTCCGGATTGCTACTGGATACTGCAGTCGCTTAGTGGATGTTGTATACTTTCCCTTGGCTGAAGCACAGTTTCTTGTTCCTTTTGTTCTGTTGCTGGTTTTGGCATCAGATAACAGATCCTGGTTCATGAGCAGGTGACAGATCCTGATCAAGAGTAGGAACGTGAGAACAAGGACTTTCTAAGAGAAGAATGGCATTTGGATTCCTATCTCCCCCTCTCATTGCCCCTCTAGTTAGACTGGGGTGCCCAGGGGCACGTGTAGGAAATATTGGCTGCTGGTGGAGGGTAGGGGCTGCAGTCCGGCCTGTGCAGCCCTGGGATATGTAAGCTGATGCTGCTGTGCTTCCTGACCTGGCCGTATGGTTGGCATCTGGGCTGTCCGTGGCTTTGCCACGCTCTGCATGGACTGTCCTGAGCTGGGCACCGGAGGGGAGGAATGAGGCCCAAAGGTGCTTGGCCATCTGAAGCCTGGGTGCAGTCATGGCAGTGTCTGTCACCACCTCTGCTTACCTGCAGGTGTCCGGATGGGTAGTTTGGGCCTCTTCCTGCAATGTGTCACATCCATCTTCTTTTCGACAATCATGGACCGGATGGTGAAGCAGTTTGGGACGCGGGCGGTCTACCTGGCCAGTGTGGTGTTCTTCCCTGTGGCTGCCTTCATCATGTGCCTTTCCCACAGTGTCATCGTTGTTACCATCTCAGCTGCTCTGACGGGTTTCACCTTCTCTGCACTCCAGATCCTGCCATACACGCTGGCATCACTGTATCATCATGAAAAACAGGTAGGGACCTGCTCCAGAGGGCAACATGCAGGTAGCTGTGTGGACAGCTTGGCCAGCCTCTTTACCCACTTGTAGCTGCCACAGTCAGCTCAGCCCATGGAGGAGGAACACATGCCTGTGTTCAAAGGTTTTCCTCATGTGCCTCTTGTCTCCAGGCTGTGTCTTCTCTAAAGATTGATCTGAAATTGAAGAGAGAAGAGAATTTAGCATCTCCTTCCCTCGGCTTCCCCCTGCTTACAAGAAGCATTATGCACTTTTTAAAAGTGGGGAGTGGGCAAGATGGGAGAAAGCTAGGACTGGTGTGTCAAAAGGGATGTCTTACGTTCCTCTGTGTTCTGCAGACTTTTAGGGAAACCGGTGCAGATTAGTTATTGCCATGTGTTTTCTGCAACCAAGTCACATCTGCAGTATTGCCAACCTGAGATGCTAAAACAAGTGTAGAGGTCCTGCTTTCCAATTTGGGTCCATAAAAGGAAGATCAGTAAAAAGAAAAATAGGAAGATTCTTCCTATTCCCCTAGCTCCAAGAAAAACAAACATTGAGAAACTTTTGACACCAACACAAAAGCTAGTAATCCTGTCCCACAGATATCCTTGTGGAAAAGTCTTAGGAGGTTCTTGAGTTGCACACTGGATTAATAGCAGTTTCTTTTGTGCTGCAAATGCAGAATTAATTTGTGGTTTGAGAGCAGCTCTTTCATCCCAATGGCAGGCGGTTCACTGTACAGTGAAATAAGTAGGAGTTTTTACCACAGGCATCCAGATGTTCACATTCAACAAATACTTCTGACCAACCCATCCCGATTTGCACCAGGCACTCTGTCAGAACAGGGGTATGAGGGAGCGTTCTGCTTTGCAAGAGCTTTGGTTTGGCTGGGATCTCCCATGGACATAATATCAACAGAATGAAAACCAAACCCCACAGGCTGGGAACGCGAAGGCCACATGCCCAACTGTTTGCCAAAGTCTTGCTGGGTAAAAACTCTTAGTACAATGAGGTGGGGTATAGCTGGGTTTGATCTTTCTGTCTCCCTAACTTGAAAGCTTCTCCATCCTCTACCAACTACTTCCCAGCAGGCTGCAGGGAGACCCCACAAGAAGCAGTCCCTCAAATGCCATTTGCAGAAAATTCTCCATCTTCACCACTTGTGTTCTTTTTCTTTTCTTTTATGGTTGAAATCTGTCATCACTTTTGTTGGCCTTCCCTCGTTCCTGCTTCCTCTCTTCCCTCTATTTTTTTTTATTACCTTTTCTTCATTTATTTTAAATGCTCCTCCCGAAGTGAATCAGCAGAGGGGCATCCAGAATGGCTGTTGCTTCCACCCTGTGCAGGATCGTTGGCAAAAGCCTGCAAGGCCACCTCAGCTGGAGCTCCTTGCTTTGCACAGGCTGTGTAAGTCGCTCCATTCTCCTGCATGCCCGCTCATCTTCGCATGGCCACTAAACCTTGTCTAGAACAGGAGGAAAAGATCTGCATGTTCTAACAGCACCTGAAGGTTTGGTACAGAGAGATGCATGGTGAACATTCACACCTTCTGCATGAGATTAGGGAGAGGTCTGTTCCTCATTCCCACCGCTCTCCATCAACTATAGAGGGACATGAAGCTGCCAATTGAGGCACCAAAGGCTTCTGGGGTTGTATCCTGTGTTACAAAGGGTGATTTTAAAGTATTTGTTCTCACTATGCTCATTCACGTGAGTATCTGATTAAGTCATTTTCTCGAGATTTAAATTCTGTGTACTAGGTACTCAAACATCCCTGCTAGAACTCATACTTCTGAGGTCCTAGTCTGGATCAATATAGAAAATGTGGCCTGGACCTTCAGGGCAGATAAGCAGGCTTCTGGGAACATCGACATAAAATATGGAGGGCTGGAAATGTGGGCACATCCTAGTGTGGCTTACACAGTGCCCTTTCTGGTGTCTGGTGGTAACAGGAGCTGCACGGCAGGATTTTTAAGTTTCATATAATATATGTGGCAGTCCTGGACTCATGCTTTTGAGCTTAAATGAGTGAGCCTGGACTCTAGGGGTTGAGGGTTACAGTGAGCAGCTGAGCAGAGCCCAGGTAAAGCTTTTGGAAGTTGACTCCCATTTAGTGAAGTTCTCATCTGGTTTCTCTTCTCCAGTTGAACCTGAAACTGTTTGTGTTACAGAACTGCAGCCCTGGCCTGGGGCAGCATGAACAGAGACTGCCTGGTGCTGACATACACTGGGGCAGGGCTGGGTGTAGCTGGGTGGGTGCCAAGACTGCTGCAACAGAGCTGGAGTGCCCACTCCTGCACCAGCAGTTCCCTCCTGGTGATGTGTGTCCCTGTCCCTCCTGCAAAAGGAAAGGTCGTTCGGGCAAGCCCCTCTGAGCCCAGCAGCTGGGTACAGTGTTCTCTGCTCTCAAACAGGTGCTATTTTTACCTTCTTAGTTTCTTTGTTTGTTCTGCCTCATCATGCGGATAATAGATTAACATGTCCTTTATTATCTGCTCTACCCCGTACAGACCAGCGCTTGCGCATAATTGCAAGTGCCCTGCCTGGAGTTTTCAAGCTGGGGCTCTGCAGCATTTTTGCTGTCTGCACACCACTGCCCATTATTTATTGGCATTAACATGGAGAGCTTTTTGATCCAAATACTCGCCATGAATACTGCTGGAATGAGCCATGCCCCAAAGATCTTATAGCCTGAACAAAGCGAGGCAAAAAAAGGGTGAGAAGCAAAGGATTTTTCTTCTCCCACTTTTCTAACCTGAGTGGGGAGGCTCAGGTCGGGCAGATGAAGCAGCTCACTTGAGGTCATGCATGCACGGTCTGCTGCAGAGCTGAGAAAAGAGCTTTTTCCTGAGTTCCCAGCACTGTACCACCTCAGCTAGTGTCACTTGTTAAGTATCCCGGGTATTAAGAAGTGCCCATGCGTCCAGGGCTCTGAGCAGTTTTTCTGCCTTTAGGGCTGTTCTAAAGGAGTGTTTTGAGTTCCCAGCCAGCCACCTTATAAACGCTTGTGTTTGCACTGGAGTGGGCTGTCTGGCTCTGTGAGATGCCCAAAGTGGGCTCTGGCCCTTCACTCCTGCCCTGTAAGAGTGCATCAGCCTCTTTCCAGGTGGGGTGAACTGGAGCTGGTGCCCAGCGAGGAGGTGACAGCCTGGGGCTCAGAGCAAAACGTCCCCAAGCACAGAGCCTGGGCTGGCGTTGGGCTGTGGTGCTCTGCTGCTCCACGCAGCTTGAACAACAAGGGCACCACTTGGCCAGTTTCCCCGGTGAGTCAGGGTTCCTTTGAATCCTGTGCCAGCCAGGAAGAGCCAGGCTGGCTCCTGGAGGCCACCTCACGTGGGCCAGGCTCACTGCAGGCTCCCCACCTCCAGCAGCCTGACCCAACGCACACAAAGCGCAGAGTGGTTTTGCTCTCTCGCATGCAGCAGGGACCCCTGGTCCCCACCTCGCTTGCTGGGCTCCACCCTTCCTACTCATTCCTCACGTGCCCTCCTTCTTTCCCCCAGGTATTTTTGCATAAATTTAAGAGCAAAGAAGAGGAAAATGCAGCTCGAATGGACAAGAAATCGGCCTTCCCTAAAGGCCTCCTTTCCAGCCAGAAGCTGCCTTACCAGAATGGACATGCTGGGAGCCTCTACTCTTCATCCTCGTCCTCCTCCTCTCCTCCGGCTGCCAGCTCGGCTCTGTGCGTCAGCTCCTCCTGCGACGTCTCGCTGATGATGATGGTGGGAGAGCCGGACTCGGTGGCTCCTGGCCGAGGGATCTGCCTGGACCTGGCCATTCTGGACAGTGCTTTCCTTCTCTCTCAGGTTGTCCCCTCCCTCTTCATGGGGTCCATCGTCCAGTTTACACAGTCGGTGACTGCCTACATGGTGTCAGCTGCTGGCTTTGGCCTGGTAGCGATTTACTTTGCAACCAAAGTTGTCTTTGATAAGAGTGACATGGCGAAGTATTCGGTGTGATGGGGAATGCACAGGGGCAGCACGTGGGTGCCCGCACGTGGCAAAATAAGATGTGCGTGTTCACACGGCCACTTGTGGGAAGCCTCGTGTTGCATGTGCTCTCCCCACGCTGCTGCTGGGACCCCTGGGGGCAGGAGACATGCAGCAGGGCTAATCTCAGGTGTAAACACGAGGCATCGGGGCATTGTGCTTCGGGCCATCAGTGCTTTCCACATGGTGCCTTTATCAAAAGAAAGCACTGCACAGCCAGCACCAAAGGAGATTGTACAGGGGAGAGAAAGGAAATGGGCTTTTCCTTTAATAACGGGTCATGTTTCTGTCGTGTTTCTACCTAAACTGAGCAGGAGAGGCAGTGGTATGGGAGGGGAGGGAGAGATCATTGGCTCTCCTGTTTTCCAGTTGTAGATGTATCCTCTTCCCCTGCTTGTTATACTTTTACTCAACTTCTTGAGTAACACTTCTTCAAAGAGGACACTGGGAGGAGATTTCCTTGGGAAAAGGATGGGTGGCTAAGGTTTGCTCATGGAGCAAAGGGGGTGCGTATGCGTGTGCATGTGCTTCAGTCTCTGTTCTGGCTGGGAGAAACCATTTAGGAGAAAAGTTACTATGCTTTGTTTTGCAAAAACAAGTGACGTTTCATTAGGACTAATTCCAAAAGGTGACTTACCTTTTACGTATGTACCAAGTTTCACCAGATGGAAAGGACTTTTTTTTTTTTTTCTGAATGATTGTTTTTAGCTTTCCTTACAGTTCTGGTTAACTGACCTCTCACTTCTCAGTGCGCAGAACAGCCGCCTGCTCTCTCCCAGTGCCTTCTAACAGATCTAGACTGGTGTGCCTCTTCCACACCTGGCCCCTAAAAGATGCTGCAGTATCACAAGGCGGTTTTCGGCCCTGTAACAGTGAGGTAGAACAGGCAGAGCTCTCCCGGAAGGCTGTCTGAGAACAAATGTACAAGGCTGGAGGAAGCTGCAGGGATTGCTTGTCCGCTGATGGCCAGTTGAACTCGGCAGCAGCCACTGCTGTAGTAGCTACCTCGTGTTGGTCGCTGGCTGTGTCTTTGTTCTTTTGAAGATGTGGCCCCAAATCAGCCTTCTAGACCAGACTCTTCTTTCCAGACAGGCTTTCAGCTGTGCTTGCAGGCTGGCAGGAGTGCACGTGCGGATCACACTGCATCCCAGTGCCCCGGTGAGTTAATGCGTTGCCAGCACTCCCAGAGAAGCCGCTGGAAGCAGCGTTGTGAAGGGGAGGCAGGTAGGATGGCACGTGCCTGCAGCCGCTCTGGCAGCTGCTTTGAGAACAGGGTAAGCCCAGTTCTTAGCGTGTTGGACAAAAGGAGCAGAACAGAAACTCTTGATGCTGTTTGTGCCTGTGGTTTGCTGATACAGATTACACGTTTACTGTGTTACACTTGTTATGGCTTCTTTTTTTTTAAAAAAGCACAGCATAAACATAGTTACCTGTGAGAGTGAGGCAAAGTGCCTCTTGCTCCCATAGCGCTGGGACCAGTGCTGCTGGATTGTTTAGGCTGTGTATCCATCAGACGTGAGTCATCTTCCACTGGCAGAGGAGCAGCTGCAGCTGTGTGTGCTTCTGGCCAGCCCATGCCTGATACGAGTGGACCAGTTGTAATAATTCCGCTGATGGCAGATTTCTGTCACTTGAAGGTTCCCCGTACACCAAGCAGGAGTCAAGATCCTGGCCCACAGTCAGCACTTAGGCTTTGAAATGATCCAAACAACGCACAGAGAAAAGCATGAATTGGGCATTTGGAGGCGAGGCTGTGAGCATGCAGAAGTTCAGCAGTGCTTAATTTTGGCTGGTCTAAACAAAGTGTTTGTGACTAATTTTCTGTGGAGGTGTGTGGGCAGTGAGATGCACTGGTGAGGTTCTGCTGAAGGGCAAAATGTTGCTATTTTTGCAAGGTCATGTCAGACTATTCCTTGGCATGGAAGCAAGGTTCCTCCCCTGCTGTCTGCAGATGGGTCCTGAGAGGGCTTCTCCTGAGTGTTTTTAAACGTATCTTTCCCGTAAAGGGTGACTGTTTTTGTTTTATTTCTTCTCAAATTATATGCCTACCAGCCTCCCTTTCCCACAACAAGGTTTGCGTGCTGAAATGCAGCTGTTTGGGGGATGGATCTGGCAGCTGCTTAACCACCTACGGAAGCAGTTTTTCGTCTGTACTTCCTACCCTGGTCTCTGTCCACTTCAAGCTTCAGTAGGAAGTCTTTGAGGCAAAACATTACTGCCAAAGGTGGGGTGTTTCTTGGATGGATGCTCCTAGTGATCAGTAGCCTCTAACCAATATTTTTCAGACAGGTCCCTACCTGAGTGCTGGAATATCTTGCCATTTGTTTAAGTGCCTGAAGAGTACTTCCACACCAAACTTCAGGTCTACTGGTTTGATGATAAAGGCCTTGAATGCTTCATTGTGAACATCCAAGTGATCCTTGAAAAAGCAGTGGGCTCAAGGGGGTGTCAGTCTTGTTTTATAAAGTCTTGGGATTTGGAACATGAGAGAAAAAGATGCTGCAGTTCTCGATCCATAACTTGTATCTGTCCCTCCAGAGGAGAAGGCTGAAGCCTGCCAGATCCCCCAGCAGACCTGCCCCCATCTGCAGAGGTGGCTTTGGTGTAGCGATGGCCTGGCTGTCTCTGGTGGACAGGAGAAGGTTTGGGCTCACAGCGTGTGCAGCAGGCTTGTGGCTGAGCTGGAGGGCTTGGGGTTAGTCCGTGCAGGTTGGGTCTCACACCTGTCCTTCGCTGACAGATCAAGCATGCCCTCAGCCTCCTTGATCTCCCACAGGTGTGTGCTGGTGAAGGTGAGCACATCCCTTACTGCTGTTACTGGCCTAACCGGTGTGAACACAGAAATCTCCCTAGGACCTGGTTATACCGTACAACTTACGGGTATGGCACAAGCTCTTCAGAGGCTGTCACCGGGAGCTTTTCTGTCTTCAGGTAGCGGGTGCACTTCTGCTTTCTTCTCACGGGTGGACTGTGCCGTGCCTCTCCTTTCCTTCTGCAAGGCGGTGATTGTGAGAGCCGAGCAGGGGAGCGGAGGGGAGAAGGGCGAACATCTTTTCTGATGTGAGACTGTTGTGAATCTCTCGGTTAGGGAAGGATGTTTCAATGCTGTTTTCCTTTTGAGATCACATACTGTCTGCAAGATGTGGATGTTTTATTTATTCGGAAGAGTAAATATTTTGTATACAATGTAAGAGGAAGGCTATTATAAATTTTTATGAAACGAAGGAAATAAAAGGCGCTCAAACTGGCCGGCCCTGTGTGTCCCTAACGGAGGGCGGCGCGGGGCCTGGGCCGGGGCCGGGGCCGCGGCCTGGCGCGGGGGCCTGCTGCCCTCTGCTGGTTGCCGCCCCCGCGGCCCCCTCAGCGCCCCAATGGGCTGTGGCAGCCCTCGAGGAGTTGCCGAGCCTTTGTGAAGGGTCTCCATGGCCTGGGGGAGATGGGTTGCAGGCCGAGAAAAGCCCACCTCTTCCTGCACGGGATGCACCGGGGCTGCCGCGTCTGCTTGAAGGTGGAGCGACGCGATCTGATTTGGGGTTTCTTCTGGGGTCGTGCACTGTTTTGGAGCAGCAAAGTGGTTTTGAAGCAATTATCCCCATCTTTTTATGATGTTCAGTTTTGGTGCTTGCAGAGGAGGTCCTTTTTGGAGGAACCTAACATATAAACTCTTTTCTAGACAGACACTAAGTGGGCACCAGCTCCTGACTGTGGATGTAGGGGTGCAATGACCAGTTCTCTGCATGAATTCAAATCACCACAAAGTCTGAGGTAACCCCCACCAAACTGCACAGTGTAAATGCAGGGGCCTCCTCACCTACTTCTTTGATCTGAGCCACTCCTGTTGTGCTAGTGAACACAGCCAACCCAAAAAATGCTGTGAAGAGAAGAAAAACGCACGGCACCAAACCATCTTGCAAACACATGAAGGACTGGCTCTCCCTGCTTACACAGAACCCATGCAGGGGAGGAAAGCAAGAGCAGGGTAGTTACTGCTTTATGTTTATTGACATACAGCAGTATGGATTATCAGCAGGTTTGCTGGTGACTCTATGGCACCTATGTGTACTTGTACAGACAGTATCTGCAAATAGTGTCATATATCTTATGTACAATATACTAGACATCAGCAGAACATCTCTCTTTTTTGGACCGATGTAATTGCTACATGTTTTTTCACTCATAGAGGAGAGCATACATGGGTTTATGCTGCTTGTCAAACTGATGGTAGAATTTCACACTACTGCATTCTGCAGTACAGGCACTTCCAAAGTCAAAACACAAGCATGAAGCAGTGCTCTCACTTGCACTATCACTGATACAATGTTTGCCTATCCAAAGTTTTCTTTCCTGAAAAAATATTGTAATTCAGGTTCAAGTTCGAAGCTAAATTCTGTTTTTATTTTTCCTAGCTTTAGTATATATAAACACCTCAATTTCAGTGGAGTTGCTCTGGGTTTGTGCTGTGACTGAGAATATCATGCCTCATATCATTTCATGAATCATTAGCCTGCAGGTGTAGCTATTCTGGGAATCATCCCCACCTCTATAACTTATCTATGTTGTTTCTAAGGATGATCCAAAGATAAGTTTGCACTTATGTAGCTTTATATTCAGCAGCATGGGTCCCCAAAATAATACAGCTGTGGTAGCAATGACTTCAGTATTGGCTATAAAACCTATCAAGGAACCTGAGAAAATACAGTGGTATTCATTCAGAAGAAAATTTAGGTGATGCAGAGCTCCGTACTAAGATGGCTGGGCTGATCCTGGTATCCAGGAGGTCCAATATCTACATCTTTTGTGGACGTGCAAAGTATATCCACAGTACAACAGAGCTCAGTATGGTTTGAAAAAGCCTCCTCAGAAGTTCAACAAATACATGGCTTGTAATGAAGTCTGTGCTGATGTGGTTATGCCATTCACCCTAAAGCCACATCAGGTACATCTCCATGATCTTCAATTACAGCATTGTCTCCAGTGGATCTATCTCCAAACAGAAATTGCCCTCCTCTTCATATCTTTGTTATAATCAATTTTATATCCTATTTTACGAGTCATAAGTTGCCTGATTCTTAGTATGAGAAAGACTTGTGAATGCACGGCTAACCACCACTGTTAGACTGCACTAGCTGAGCAGAACTCAGCTTGAACTTATCCCCTTTGATATAAATGATGAAGCAAGGTCAGGAACAGGTGTTGAACTGCATAAATTACAAGATCCTGCTAAAGAATAAATTTGACAGTCAAATTCTGTTCTCACTATAACCAAGAACAAAAATGATTGCACTAAAGTTTCACTGTGAAATGGAAGCTGCTTTCCAATATGTCCCTGAGATACCTACACATGATGTTCCTGAGGGCTCAGATAGCTGCCTAGTGCAACTGGGAAGAATCATACGCTATGGTTGTAGAAAACAGGTCAAGGAGAGACCTTGTGAGGTCAATTAGCTCATATTTCCATCTCAAGAAAGGACAATTGTACCTATGTCGTCCCTGACAGATGCCTGTTTTAAACATCTGTTTCTTCTCAACTCTCTTCCAAGGACACTCTGCCAA
Organism: Anseranas semipalmata; assembly: GCA_013399115.1. Classification (NCBI taxonomy): domain Eukaryota; kingdom Metazoa; phylum Chordata; class Aves; order Anseriformes; family Anseranatidae; genus Anseranas; species Anseranas semipalmata. Next base: position 1,451,697 of record VXAA01007338.1, read on the forward strand.
TGAGTATTGAGACAGATCCTGGAGGTTTCTCCTCATTTATTCCATGTCCCTTTGTGGCAGAGATACTGGACACTGTAGGAAAGAAAACCTAAGATCTCTCAGGAGCAGTTGATTCAGGAATCCTACTTCAGCTGAGGTCAAGGTAGAGTTTCTAGAAACTGTGGGGAGTTTCATGTAGGACTCAGTCTGGCGGGGCTTCCAGATTTCTCTCTCCCAGGCAGGAGCCCTGCACCCTGGCAGATCACCAGCCCCACAGAAGTCAGCGGCGGGTACCATGGCTCTGTGCATCTGGAGCCTTTGCTGCTGCTGCCAAACATTTCTAACAAACTGGTGTTTTCGAAAGAAATAACGAGTAGCCATAAAATGGCCAGCAGTTTTAAGTGATGTATTTGGTATGTTTTTTCTGTAGCAGGGGAAACAGTAGATCAGCCAGTCTGGGAAAAAAAAATGACTTTCCCAACAAGT
>VXAA01007342.1:0-20758 GCA_013399115.1 Anseranas semipalmata
GTGCTGTGGCTCCCCTGCTCACTTGTCAGCCCTCCAACACACCTTGGGGTGTTTGTTGACAAGAAAGCTCAGCATGACCCGGTAATGTGGGCTTGCAGCCCAGAATGTCAACCTTATCCTGGGCCGCATCAAAAGAAGGAAGGCCAGCAGGTCATGGGAGGTGATTCTCCCCCTATACTCGGCTCTCGTGAGACCCACCTGGAGTACCACTTTCATCTCTGGGGCCCCCAGCATAAGAAGTACATGGACGTGTTAGAACGAGTCCAGAGGAGAGCCTTGAGGATGATTAGGGGCTGGAACACCTCTCCTATGAAGACTGGCTGAGGGAGTTGGGGTTGTTCAGCCCGGAAGGCTCTGAGGAAACCTTATAGGGGCCTTCCATTACCTAAAGGGGGCCTACAGTAAAGCTGGGGAGATACTCTTTGTCAGGGTGTATATTGATAGGACAAGGGCAATGGTTTTAAAGTAAAAGAGTGCATATTTAGATTAAGTATTAGGAAGAAATTCTCTACTCAGAAGGTGGTGAGGCACTGGTACACGTTGCCTGGAGAAGTCATGGATGCCCCATCTCTGGAAGTGTTTAAAGCCAGGTTGGATGGGGCTTTGAGCAACCTGGTATAGTGGAAGGTGTCCCTGCCTAAGGAAGGGGGGTTGGAATTAGATGGTCTTTAAGGTCCCTTCCAACCCAATCCATTCTATGATTCTATGATGCTATGATTTCCAACATAAGCAGTTAATGCCAGTAACTGAGTCTAGCACATTCAATGGGTCTTGGGTGCCCCCTTCCCAACAGGCTGACAGAGCACAATCTGTGACATTAAGGCAACTGTCCCACAGCACAGGGAAAAGGCTATAGGAACCTGGGGGTGCATCCTTCTGTGATCTTGCTGGAAAGCCTTACAAAACAACCGTTTGCTCATTTTCCTGGATAGTGAGGGCTGGTAAGGAGAGTCTTTCTGCTCAAGGGTCAGTTCAACTGCAGTAGAAGCAGTTGTTCTAGCTGGGCCTGAAAGCAAGCCATGGGAGAAATATGTCATATCATAGAATCACAAAATGGTTTGGGTCCCTGTCTGTCCCAGTCTGTACCTATGCCTGGGAGTGCCATGACCCAGGTGCAGCACCTTGCACTTGGCCTTGTTGAACCTCATTAGGTTCACATGGGCCCACTTCTCAAGCTTGTCCAAGTCCCTTTGGATGGCATCCCTTCCCTCTATTGTATCAACTGCACCGCTCAGCTTGGTGTCATCTGCAAACTTGCTGAGGATGCACTCAATCCCATTGTGTTATTGGTAAAGATATTAAACAGCACTGGTGTCCTGGTGGGACCCCTGAGGGACACCACTCATCACCAGCCTCTACCTGGACACAGAGCCTCAACTCTCTGGCTGCAGCCACCCAGCCAATTCCTTATCCACCCTTCAAATAGCCCACCCTTCAAATCCGTATCTCTCCAATTTAGAGATCAGGATGTCATGTGGGACTGTGTCAAAGGCCTTCCAGAAGTCCAGGTAGATGACATTGGTTGGTCTTCCCTTGTCGACTGATGCAGTCACTCCATCATAGAAGGCCACCAGATTAGTGAGGCATGATTTGCCCTTGGTGAAGCCATGCTGGCTGTCTCAGATCACCTCCTTGTCTTGCATGTGCCTTAACATTGCTTCCAGGAGGATCTGTTCCATGATCTTGCCAGGCACAGAGGTGAGGCTCACCAGTCTGTAGTTCCCTGGGTCCTCCTTTCTACCCTTTTTAAAAATGGGAGTGATGTTTCCCTTTTTCCAGTCACCAGAACTTCACCTGACTGCCATGACTTTTCAAATATGATGGACAGTGGCTTGGCAACTACATCAGCCAGTTCCCTCAGGACCCTGGGACGCATGTCATCGGGCCCCATAGACTTGTAGCTGTTCAGTTTCACCAGGAGGTCTCGAACCTGCTCTTCACTTACAGTGGGAGGGACTTTGCTCCCCCAGCCCCCACCTAGAGGTTCAGGGACTCAAGAGANTTGGCCTTTCTTTTTCTGACCACTGTACCTATGGAATCCCTTCTTGTTATTCTTTGCATCCCTTGCCAAGCTCAGTTCCATCTGTGCCTTGACTTTCCTGATCCCATCCCTACACATCCAGATGGCATCCCTGTACTCTTCCCAGGCCACATGTCCCTGCTTCCACTGCCTCTTCATTTCCTTCTTACACATTAGTTAGACCAGCAGGTCCTTGCTCAGTCATGCTGGTTTCCTGCCTTCCCTGCTTGATTTCTTACACATGGGGATGGACAGCTCTTGTGCTCTAAGAAAAGTGTCCTTGAAGAGTTGCCAGCTCTGATCAGATCCTCTGTCCCTAAGGACAGTGTCCCAGGGAATCTCATCCACTAGTTCTTTAAACATCTGGAAGTTTGCTCTTCTTCAAAGTTCACAGTCCTGACTTTGCTCTTTCCACAGGCAGCTGGTGAGCAAAGCACATGCATTGTAAGGACTCGATTGCCAACATTTAAGCTGTCCATTGCCAACATTTAAGCTGCCAACACCTCTGGGTCTCTGGCAAGGAGTGCAAACAACTATGTCAGTCACCAATACCTGTGCTTACATATTTAGAGGAAATATCTGTCAACACTTGAGGAAAAGGCAGAACAAGTACATCTGAGGTTGCTGACACGCAGATGATCACAAGCTAATCAGATCTTGGTCATTTCTTAAAGCCAGATCTGCCCACGTGCTTAGCACCGCATGGCATTCAGCGTGTTGCAAGGATTAAATAATATTCTTGTATGTAATCAAACAGCAGTGCCCAACAAAATAGCCAGAGATGAAATGTGATGTAGAAGCAGCATTAAAGATCAGACAGTCCCATAAAAAGAGCAAACATGGTCTGCTAGAGGGACTGACCTAGGAAACTGGAGAATGAAAGCAGAGTGTGGGTGTTCCACCTCTTTCCAGTTCATTGGGCAAAATGTGCTTGCTGTGCAGCTCAATTCCCCTCCAAAAATGAGAGGTCTACACTGCTCCTATTCCTGCCCTCTCAGTGCTGTTTAATAAGCCTATAAAGTATTTTAGAGAATCCCTCTTGCACTGCATTCAAACACTGCATTAGTAGCTGAGGTGGGCTTCATCTGACCGAATGCACCCAGTTTAGCCATCCAGAAATGTCTCCATGGCATGTTTAGGGTTGTTCTTCACATCCTAAAGAAGTCACCTAAACTGAGTCACAAGAATTGTTCCCTGAAATACCTGTTTCTCTCCATCAGCAAAGAAGGAAACCCAGGGTGGCATCTCAAACCAGGGGAAAGGAATCACATTAATTTCCTAGCTTATCCACTTCTCAGAGTGTAAAAGTAACAGAAGTTCGCATTTCACAGCTAGATAAATGGTCATGAGGAGCAAGCTGCAAACCAATGGATAAATGCCTAACGAGACAAAGAAAACTTTGCCACTGATTTAGCAAAACGATCCACCCTCGTGGAATGGAGACTCAAGCACTGCATTTCCTCCCTGGGTGGAGAAGAGAGAAAAAGCAAAGGAGGAGGCGCAAAGGCTGCAAGGCCCGAAGGGTCCAGGCCAAGTGGGATGGACGAGTAGACTTTCAGCCTTCAACCACTCTGTGGCATGTATAAAAGAAGTTCTGATCAAGCTCTCTGCTGCTGATCTGAGAGATTTCATGTCACAATGTGGCAAAGATAAAAGGTTCTCCAACAGCTCTGAAAACTTGGCTGTAATTGCTTACAAAAGATGTGACTTTTCTCACAAAATCCTCCTCTGCCCCCCAGAAATGTCACTGCACCAGAAAAACACAGCTTGCTTGTAGAGAATGACATGACTGAAAAACAAACCATTCACACTAAGGCGAGCCAGAAATATCCTTGGGCTTGCACACAAGGAACATGATGCCAAGTGAGGACAGGATGATGATGGACAAGATGAATGGCGTCATCGTGATCTGGCACCGCTCTCACACATTTGTGGTTTGCTAAAAGGCACTACAGAGGCAAGGAACAAAAGCACAACACTTTCCCGGTGATTTAATCTCACTGTTGAATGAACAAGGGCATCTTTCAGATTCTTGGGCTTTTAACTATTTGTAAAAATATCAGAAGAACAGCCTGGCAGTTGTGAGAAGAAGGCTGGTTTCAAAGGATCGTAGAAATAAGCAGAGAGTCTCCCAAGAATGTGAAAAAGGGATGTGCAGACTCTAAAACGCTGCATACCAGTGTGGGCCACACCAGTGTGGGTGTAAATAAAAGGGGCAAAAGGGAAAGAAAGGGTATAGGGTAATGTCTGAGCATAATTTAGGCAAAGCCTGAAAGCAAAAATAATACTTTGCCAAATTTTATTAACCAGGATGCCATGGTTAATTGTGTGGACAAGGCAAGGCAGCTAAATGGGAATAAGCACGCAGGACTAGGAGGGACAGTATCTGAGAGTAAAAGAAGTCAGGAAACCTGATGCACTTGCACCAGGGATTGAATGACCCAAATATTATTGGTATGCAAAATGTACAGGAAATTAGGTCTGGTAGCAAGTTTATTTGAACAAATCTATCACGAAAGGATGGCTTTCTGGATGGCATCCAGAGCTTGGTGTTCTTAGTCTAGGAAACCAGAGACTAAAAAGGTCTGAAACTGCTTTCTCTAAATACATCAGGGAGGAAGGGGGAAGCAAACAGGGGAGAGGAAAGGATCCATTTAACCTAAAGCACGGTGTTGGCAGGAGAACAAGTAGGTACAGACTGTCCACAAATATATTTAGGCTGAAAATTAGAAGGCTTCTTGCCTCTAAAGTGATTGGGTTCTCTTCCAAAGGCAAAAAATAACATCTTTGAAGACAGACTTTCAAGCTGAATTCTTTCAAAAGCTTATAAAAGAGATTTCTATGATGGCAGGGGAGTTGAGTAGTGAGCTCAAAGGCCTCTTGTTTCTAAAAACAGCTGTCTAGATCTAGAATAGTTCTAAGGAGGTGGGTTTTGGAAAATATTTATTTTGCATGTTTACCTAGAAATCATTCAGCAGGCAATTATGCAAAACCCCATTAGTCCCTCCATTGATTTCAGTGAGCTTTCGATCAAGCCCTGTTTGCAAAGGGCCCTCTGACTCACCTAGCAGTACATCTGGTCCCTGAGAGCAAAGGAAACTGGGAGAAGAGCCCAGCAGAGCTGACACAAAAACCAACAACTGTGTTTTTTCCTCAAGACCATGTGGGACAGGAGGGAAACGGGAGCTGCTGTGGAGCAGGAGAGTTGTGCTGCATCAACGTACGTAGAACAAAAGCAGAGAGAGACACTTAACATATCCATATCTTTACTGCAAAAGACTTTGAGACAAATCCACAAATGGTTAGTTTGCCAAGTGGCAGTCATAAGACAAAGTGCCAAATTTCCCTTGCCTTTCCAGAGGAGCCAAAACTCTTTCTCAAGGCAGCAGGTTAAGAGGGGGACACAGCTGAGTGTCTGACACATGCACTAGTTTGGCCACTAAGAGTTGTTAATGACTTTTGGAAAAAAAAAAAAAAACAGTCTACTGAGTTTTCTCCCTGTTCCTCCCCAGCCATTTGCACTGCCTCATTTGCTGGGACTTTTTATTGTGATAAAACATTTCATGTGGCTCATTCTGTGTTGAGATATTTTAGCGTATTTTTCAAGATGCAGCACTTTACTTTTCAAATAAATGATGTAGTCTACTTTTGGGGACTTTTTTTAGCTGTGGAGGATGACTGACCAGGGCCAAGCTGACCCCTGAATGTCTTAGTTCTGTATAGGGCAAGACATGGTAGCAAGTGGTTAGTATCTCCAACCATGGATCAATGTCTCATCCGTTTGTAGAAATTCAGAAATACCTTTTCTTCACATGGGGATTTCCCTCAATCCTAAACACCAGCGCCGCAGTGCCAGCATGAGTTCCTACTGCAGGCGGTGGAAGCTGCAATTGGCACTGGAGCAGTTTCTCCTGCCACGCAAGGTGCCATGCTCCTGCTGTGTGCCAGCAGCCTGTCCTCAGAGAGCTACGCCTTTTGCTGAACACAGCACTGGAGCTGGGACACATCCTCCACAGGAAAATCTGCAGGAAGAAACCTACCAGAAACAGAGTTACTTTGGGGATCTCACCACAAGGAAGCAACAGACAGAGCAGTCAACACTTCCGAGGGGAAAAAAATGCTAGACTGGAAGTTATTCCGGATCAGTCAGGGGGATTTTAAGTGCAGTCCTTACTTGAATCCAGACTCATTTCCCTGGCTAGACAAGCTGGACTGAGCTCTCTGGACCTACACACTGCTGAAGCCATGGTAATAGGAGCCCTGGGTTGTCTGTAACCTGTGCTTGTGGACAATTCACCCACTGCCTGCCCCAGGCCAGAGCAGTTTTGCTGAAATAAATGAAGCAGCTACAGCAGGTCAATCCTGCCAGTATGATTATGCTCAACTCACATGTTCAAGGGGACCTTCGTGTGGAAAAAAAAAATGCAAGCAGAGATTTCAAACCAATCGTGCTGATTGTTTCTTGTTCCCATATCACCCTCTGGTCCCCTGTAAATTGTTTGTTTCATAATTTGTTTCGGTATCTTTCCAGGATCTGAATGAGAGGCTGCCTGGTGTCAAATCCACGGGGTCTCCTTCTGCCCTGCCTTTAAAGGTAGATGCTACATCTGTCCTCTCCCAAACTGCAAAGGTTGTCCATGTGCTGCAGGAGCTCCCTAAAATAAACCTTAATAGCTTTGTAATTCATCTTCCTGGCCCTTAGGTATCCTAGAGTGAATTTCATTGAGCATTTCGTCATTTGAATTCATCTAACCTGCCTAAATTTAAAGCTTGAAATATGATGGCTTATACCTCTTCCAAAAGCAGAAAGCTTTCAGTTCCTGAACAGAAAGGATGAATTATCACCCCAAATGAGAGTTTTCACTTTTGCAGTTTTTCATGGGCTTTACAGAATCAGATGCCCCAAATCTGTCTTATTTTTTAATGGAAATTACTATTTCTTTTCCTGTTATTTCCTGATTTACTGTTATTGTCTGTTTGCCCTTAGCACACCAGTCCAAAGGCTGTTTATTGTGGGAAGCACCAATGTACTCTTCCCCATTCAAATCAAGTACTTTAGGTTTTGTTTAGAAATGCTGTGCAGCAGATTTCTGCCATTTCAGGTAGCATCATAAACATTTCTATGCTCAGAGCCTATGAAAATTTGTTACAACACTTAGCTCACTGCTAGAAGGTGCTCAAAACAGAGCAGATGAGTCTGGTATAAAAGGCAATATAAATCAGCAGTATAACCCTACTGTAAGAAACTGCAGCTTGCTTGTGTTTAGTGGAAGTTCATGGAGAAGAACTCTTACTTCCTCAGCTTTGAACTAACTCTCAAGTCAGTTTGCCTGCTTTCATGTGACAGAAGTGAATAAAACCAAAGATAACCCCCTGATGTTTTGCAATGCAAGGTGCTTTCAATAAAGCCGGAACAAAGTTACAACTTGTGTGGAATAATGCTGAAGATCTTGGCCGTGGCTCAGTATCCCATCCCCATTATGTGACACATACAGAGCAAAACCACCATCCTCCTGCAGCTCACCATCCACTTCAGGCCACTGGCTCATACCTCTCCCACTACTCCTGGCTCCTGGTGGCTGTGTACCTGGGAAGGAGCCACAGGACCACACCTGGCTGCAAAACAGGTTGAGCTGCATGAAGGACTGGCCAGGGTACATGCCAGAAGGAAGAGAAGCATGCACGTGCATGTCCTACCCAGAGGGTCTCATTGCTCTGGGGACCACACCAGAACCCAGGTTTCACAAGATGAAGGACGGGGATTCTCTATTTCATAGAAAAAGCTTCCCCTGCCTACTATTTTTCTTTTGGGGTCCTTTTTAATACCCATTTTATTCAATTAGAGGTCATGATTAAAGACAACATTAACAATCTGCTTAAAAATATGAAGTTACTACGTTGATGCAAGTGGATGAGCTCTCAGCTTTGAGATGGAAAGGCGTTTCTGCAGGCCGTGGGGATCAGCGACCCTGAGCACTGCAGGACCTAAACCAGCAAGCACTGACTTGCCAATTAGCAGAACTGCAACCACCAAGGGCAAGCACTTGAGTTACAAATGTATGTTTAAAGACATTTAACCAAATGGCAGCTCCCTGCTATAAAATGGTGGCTGAAACAAACGCAAGGTGTGACTCTTCCACGAGTGCTCCTTTGCCAAGCTGTGATAACCAGTTCACTGCAACCACCAAGGGAAGAGTTATGCAAACCCGCCTGGAGGCCCCAGCATGTGGCACACCACTAAAGGAACATGCACTAGGATCCTTGACAGCCATAAATAATGCTCCAGGCTTAGTCCTCTGCTCACCCCACCCCACTCCCCAGGAAGTTCTCCACACTGAGCGCATTCAGTTTTTCTCAGTTCAGGCTCAGTTTGCCTTTATTGCCAATAAGTTTCACATGATCCAAAGCACAGCAGCCCAAGAAGCAGCCCAACAGGTTGCCCAGAGAAGCTGTGGATGCCCCATCCCTGGAAGTGTTCAAGGCCAGGTTGGATGGGGCTTTGAGCAACCTGGTCTAGTGGGAGGTGTCCCTGCCCATGGCAGGGGGGTTGGAACTAGGTGATCTTTAAAGGTCCCTTCCAACTCAAACCGTTCTGTGATTCTATGATTCTAAGAAGTTAGAGGCAGTTTTCCTCTCACCTGTCCAACCTCCACCCATTAACACAACAGCAGATCTAACACACAGTAAATTATGTAAAAAGGTGCCTCATCACTCATTTGGCCATTTTACACCAGTCTGAATCACAAAGGGTGTCCAAAAGCTTACATGCAAGGGGAATACACTTTCCGAGCGTTTGCAAGGTAGCACATTGGTTTGTGAGTTCAGGTAATTATCAAAGTATTATCATTCCTTTTGGGGGGAAGTCTTATTCTTTTCACTGGCCCTTTCATGCAACTGCCGAGTTTTGGCATTTGAAAATTGGCTTGGATGAGGACAAAAAAATGCCAGCCAGGCTTTTCCAGAGGGTGCCATATACACTGTGAGTGGTATTTCAGACTCACACGTGAGGAAATCTCTGCTTGGCAAATCCTACCCAAACAGCTCAGTGCTATCATTTCTGTGATTGCCACTAATGCTGACAGCTGAACAGAAAAATCTGGGAACCCTCATTGGTGCCATAGACAAAGTATACTTCTACAAAAATATTTATTTTTCATTTGCAGAGCAGAGTATGTCGTGCAACTGTCCTAAAGGGTCTTTATGATCATCTGGCATACTAAACTTGGATGGCATTTCAAGTGTGGACCACGGCACTCTGCCTGAGATCTAGTATTGCTCCATATCTCTCTGAGTGATTTGGATGATGAATCAAATGGTATACTTTTAAAAATTTGCTGGCAACAAGAACATCCCGGTAGGTAAGTTCAGAGCTCAAAAAGCTTGAAAAAAAATTGCAAAATGAACCAAACTCTGCAAGATTTAATTCAGTAAATAAACATGCAAAATACTGAACTACAGAAGGATGAGCCAAAGGCAGACACAAATGAGGAACAAGCAAGCTGGCAGCAGTGCAGCAGAAGAGAGCCTGGAGTTATAATGGATCAGAAAATGAAGGTGCGTCGATAATATGAGGCTCTCGGTGAGACAGGAGGCAATTACTCTGTTCTGGCCTGCTCTGAAGAAGCCTCAACTGGACTGCCGTGGCTCAATCAGAAAGGACATAGATAAATCGGAGAGACTAAAGCACAGCAGCCAGGAGTCAGAACTATGACCCACAGACAAAGGTTGGAGAACTGGCGTTTGCTTTGTCTAGAAAAGGGGAAGATTAAAGGGTAAATGGTTGGAGCTTTCCATTATGTAAAAAGGGCAATACTCAGTTTTTCCCCTGGTAAAGTGGAGGAAAGATAAAGTGAAATCACCTTTGCAGCAAGAGGAAGGTGGGTTGGTTATTAGCAAACTTGGATACCTGTACATGCGTGGGCTCCTTGACATAAAGGGGAGATTTCAGACAGATGAGGCGTGCTTAATCCCATGTCAGGATTAATTGTGCTTCATCCCCTTCACAGGGAGTTGCACCACTCAGGCTATGCCTGTCTCAATTTGTATCGGAGCCTGCACAGAGCACAGCATCCGCAGCAGACGGAGTTAGTGCCAGACAGCCGAGAGGGACAGGGAAGGAAAAGCAGCAATGCCCTGCGCTGGATGCGTGCTGGATTCTCTGCCCCGCTAAAAGCAAAGCTCAGGTGTGGCTTCACCTCAAATCCTGTATCTGGCGGCTTGGGAAAGCAAACATACGCCATGTGGGAGCTGTCTTGGGGTCTTACAGGAAGGCTTCTTGCTTGTTCTCCTGGAGAAGGAAATGATTTTGCAATAGGACAGGTGAGTGAAAAAAAGAAGGGGCGGTTCTTTAAACCAGGAGCGTGCAGCCCCATGTAGACAAACCATGGTTTTACAGTGCAAGTAGCCATTTGAAATAAGGCCACAGCTGTTCTTGGTGACGCTGGTGTTTTGCTACAGCAAATAGCTACTTCCAGCAGTATCCTACTGTCCTGGCATAGCCAAAGCATGACGCAGAGCAGTATTTATTGAATTTCTGCCCTAATAGCCCCCTAGAGCTTAAAATCTGCCAGGGTAAGAGCTTACTAATACCTGCAACACTCTCCTAACTGAAGGGAGTTAAACGAATCAAATCCACCCGAAAAGGGAGCCAGTATCACATCCACCTTCTTGCTGGCGTTGCACCTGCTGTGCTGTACCCCAAGGGGAGAGTTGTCACCGTCCTGCACTGCCCTGCCTCGTGCCATGGCAGAAGACTCGGACCAAAGCCTTGGAACCAAACCAGGTGATCAGGTCCTGCCAAGCAGCGATTTCTAGCACAGTAGCCTTGATTTTCATGTGCTGTTGGCACAAGAAAGGTTTGGCCATGTGAGAAGGCATCAAGAAGCAGGCCCTTAAACACTTCATTTGAAACAACCTGGGAATGTTCCTCCGTGCTGTGAGCAGCCCAGCATTTAATCATCCCAAGTAGCTGCACTGACAAGATTTTAAGTCCCCATAATTAGGTCTTTCACATAAAAATCCAAAGCACAGCCTTCCAGTTTTAAATAGTTCTTGCCTGCATTCACCCTGCTGCCTGGGTTCTGTGCTGCTCTGCCTTGTGTCTGTGGAGGCTGTGTCATTATCCACCCACGGCAGCAGCAGAAAATTTTCTCAGGCCTGAACCTAGCTTTTGTTTTAGCTTGGTTTCTGACACCTTGCTCCCACTGCTGCCCTGGGGAACAGCTCCAGAGAGGGTGAGTCATCTCACAGGGTTGCAAAGATGGAAATGAGACACTTGTTCTGGCTCCAGCACCTTCCTAAAACAGTGTGTGTGGTCCTGGGTGCAGCCCCTCGAGCAGTGCAGCCAGCAGAGATAGAAGGGCGAGGGGATGTTTCCCTGCCTCTGCCTGGGGAGCCCAGCAAAAAACAGCTTTTGCACACACAAACACTTTGCCTTCACACTTCCATGCCCTCTCCTAGCTAAGGCACAACAGCAAACAGGAAGGTGTAAGCCCATGGACAGCAAAGCAGCAGCTGATGGCTGTGGGAATGACTCCTGGTCCCAGCAGAGGTAGCAGCTGTTGGTGCCTTCTGCTCTAGTTTTTGCAGGGCTCCTTCCCTCTCTATTCCCCGAGCTTTCTCAGGTGGCTCCATCCCTCTCTCCGTCCTAGTGGTCTCTCACTGCCATGCTCCGTGTTGTTATCCTGGCAGCATCTCAGTCACAGAGACGTCCCATGACCTGGCAAGGTGGTGGTGGAGCTGTTGACCACCTCTAAGCCTCCGGCATGGTGAGAGGATGGTGGGGAGGTCGCAGGTGGGCAGTTGACAGCCAGGAGCTTGCTGCAGACTTGCCAGCAGAGATCTGACAGCTGATGGATAGCTCCACAGACAGAAGCAAGCTGACTTTAGGGACTTTGTAGTGATTGGAATGAGTTAGCGATAAGGTCTGAACACAATCTGCCTTTTGAAGAGCTCCTGTTCAAAGCAGAAGACTTTGGGACAACTTCAACAGCAGGTAATCACAACTTTCATCCTTGACACACAAGTTATTTATGTGTCTGTATGAGCTTCAGGGTCCTTTAAAGAGGGGTGATAATTTAAATATCCTAAACACACAAGAAAATCAGGATTATTCACGGAAAAGCAATGTAAGGCTAACCTGATTGGCTTACTGTGCCTGCAAGATCATCTGTCTATTGATGGATAATCATCAGAATAATTAGCATTATGGTTTAGAAAAGCATGAGAGATCTGGACATCAGTCCGAACCCTACCTTCGCAAATGAAGGCTGGCAGCCTCACACAGCTGGGCTTTCTTGCGAGTCCCCTGGCACTACCGTGTGTGTTCCTGGCTAGACACACCGTGAGTGAAACCTCTCTTGTACGAACTTGGCAGCCGTGCTTGCAGCCTCAGCCAGGAGTGCAAAGGAAAACAGAACCGAAATGCAAATATTATCTGACCACTTCTAAGCTTCAGAAGCGTTTAAGGTTAAGCAGTGATGTTGGGATATAGATATGCATTAAAAAATAGCAGCAGCTGGAAGGACAGCACAGAAAAGTCTCGTGTGGGTTGGGTGTTTTTATTTTCCAGACTGGCTGTCCTGTCCCCTCAGTGCACCCAGCATCAGAAGAAAGGCACAATTGTGTGGATCAGGAGGAAGAAAGTCAAAGTCAAAGTGATTCCTGACGAGGACTGGACAGGTAGGTGCTGCAGGTATGGCCGCACTCCTGTCGTAGCCCCCGCCTGGCACTGAACGTGCCTGTGGCACGTATGGTGCTGCCATCAAGCCCTCCGGCACACAGGCATTCCCTCAGGGGCACTTCCCCGAGCATCTCCTCTGCTATGTGTGCCTACGAATCTGCCCATTTCTGGCTATTATACATAACCAAGTAGGAGAGACTGAAAAAAGCACAGTGAAATTAGGCACATGTGTTCAAATTGCCATGTCAAACCGCAACATGACATAGATATTGGATTTAATTATAGAACTCTTTTTTTTTTTTCAATCCACCCACTGGCTTTTTTTCTGCGCAAACTCACAATTCAGTTATTCCTTGCCCAGTGAAGCATTATGCAACTAGCTAATTAAGGCAGTCAGAGGCTTTGTAATCCCAAATTCTGCCTGAGAGGCCGTCCTATGGCACAGGGCTCCCTTGAGCCCCTCAGGGCAACCTTTGGCCATGTCAGGAGCAAACACTGCCCATCTCCCACAGTGAAACTCTCTTTTACAGCATTCCCATGGCAACAGGGGGACTAATCTAATATACTTGCAGCCATCTGACCTATAGAAACAGGAAAGTCAATTTTGTTTGAACTCAAACTTTTTGGTATGAGTGCAGAGCCACTAAGGGATGTGTTTTGCCAGTGTATGACACTGGCAGTTCCTGGGTTTGCGGAGAGCTCATGCAGTTTTCTGGGTCTGTGCTGAGTGAGAGGCAACTGATCTCAGGAACCAGAGCACAGGCAACTCGTTAAGGCTGGTCCTTCCTTGGCACATCTGCTCCGAGATGCCAGGGAGCTCAGCTGGGATGCTGGTGGCACTAATTTGGTGGCAACAGCCCAGTCTCCAAACCAGGCAGTACACAGTGACCTGCTGTAACCTGTGTTGAGAAGGTGGGTGTCTTCCTTTGTCACAGCACCAAGCAGTCCCCATCCTTGGGACGAGCACTTGGAGAAGTTCTCATTGGACGTGTTACCGGCACTTAGGGCTCACATAAGCACAACTAAATCAGCATAAATTCAGCAGCTCGCAGAGCTTTGGAGAACATCTGCTGGGCCACTTGAGTGGGATACTGCACGCAATAGCAAGGAAGTCCTATTGCTGGGAGGAGACTGCTTCCACAGATCCAAGCAGCAGGAGGTCAGGGGGCCAGGACAGCCGGCATTCCTGTAAAGCCTGCAGGGAACCTAGAGATGGGGAAAATCCCATGTAACGTGACCACACAACAATGCTGCCTTTTTCTGGAGAGGTGGACCTATCTGCTTGCTAAGTCCACTCAGCAGGTGGCAAATTCATCCCTCACAGGTGCACATACAGCTAGTGTTGAATTTAATGACTCTGCAGCCACCCAAAAACAGGGATACAGCCCTTAGTGCATAAACCTAGATGTTGCCCTGAAAAAGAAGCCAGAATTTCCCCACTTCTTAGGGGAGACATGACTTTTGCCACAGCTGGCAATGCTGCCTTGTCAGAGGGCACCTTCCTCTTGTTTTTAGGGCTAAGAAACTCAGCTCTGTCCCTCTCCCTCAAACAAGTGCTTGAAGGCTCATGGATTGGGGAGCCCGGAGAGCTGGACGGTTTCTCCTCCAGCCTGGAAATTCCAGGGTTGAGAGAGCAGTGGTGGCTCAGCAGGCACTGAGAGCACTGAAAATCAGCTCTGTGGATTTTCAGGAGCAGGCATAAAGGAAAGGACACATTTTAGGGTCTCCGTCAGAGGGGGAAAGGCTGCTTTCATGTTATCTCCACGCTGGAGGAGCCTGACAGGATTTCATCATCACTCCCAGCCCAGCGCAAAGTCTGCAGCCCTGCCCAGGTGAGAGATGGTTATTCATTCACAGAACTTCAAATGCGAGAGCAAGGTCACTTAGCACCCGAGCACACGCGCGTAAATCACCGGCTGTGTCAAAGAGCCCGAAGAGTTTTAAAAGGTACCCTGCCTCCTCACCCAGCCTCCTTGGTGCACCACCAGCCTTTGATAAGGGAAACAAAGAAAGCAATGAGCAACAGAGGCCAAGAGCTACTGCTTGGTACCAGCTTCAGCCCCGGGTTCCCACCTCACAATACAGCTTCCTCCATCAGCCTGTGGATGTGGAGAGAGAAGAAGGTGGAAGTGTTATCCTGGTTTTAATGGTTCATTGCTTCAACTCTTACTTTGGGGGGAACAGCAGACCGAAGGTAACGAGCATGGCAAGCGCAAGGGCTGCCTGTGGGACAGGGTGCCCCAGCACACACGTCTTTCTGACTGCTCACTCCTGGCTCATTTGGCATTTAATTACTAAGACTGTTCCTGCTGTGTCTTCTGCATAGCAAAAAAATATGGATGGTCTGGAGAAATGAAGGTCACAGCTGGGTGGTGGATACCTTTACCACTTGGAGGCTTGGTAGATGTGTGGATGGCAGGGCAAGGGAGAGCTATACAGCATTACAGCACTTTTCCCCATCCAACCCAGAGCTTATCACTCAGAGTAGCATTACAGCTCCTGTTGCCTGCTGGGAGAAGCACCTCTGCCAGGAGGTGTCATGTTTGCAGGGGCTAACTGCACTGGTGCTGCTCCTGTGATGAGTGTTGGGCAGCCCTGAAACACAGACCAAAGCCAGCACCAAGAGAAAATTCCTCTATCCCTATACGCAATCCCAAAGGCCCACTGCCAACAGCAGGGAGTCCCTCAAAAACCTTGCGCAGGTCTGAAATAAGGGATTCGAGAGATGGAGGAATGGGGATGTTTCCATGCATCAGGTTCCCCCCACTACAAGATCAAAAGGGGAAAGATAATCTCCATTCACAACACACCCGCCTCCTGGGCACCCCTCTCTTTGATGAGAAAGTCAGCCCTTACGGAGCTGTACGTTGCCAGTGGCTGGAAAGAAAATAATATGGAAGCACAGTAAGATATCCCTGCCTTACAGCAGCCAGAGCTACTGCAGGAAAGATGAGGGTTTTGTGGATGAAAGCAAATCCTGTCCCTTCTTACTCATAACTGTAACATGCCTTCCCCCTGTGCAGAGAAGCGAAGAGAAAAGATGGACAGTTCTTGGGCTTCAAGGGAAAATCTTGCTTATAGGAGCTCATTTTCCCCCACAATTAAATAAATTTCCTTTTTAGTTTGGATGTCACTCCCTGTGAAAAATTCTGTGGTCTGAGGAGGAAGGGAGATTAAAATGAAGTTCAGGCGAATCCCTCAGACCAGGAAGGCAACCCTGAATTCTTTGCAAGCACAATTGTGTGACAGCAGCTTTCTCAGCCAAGCCGCTTGGGTCTGCGGAAGGCCCCCTGGATGGAAGAGCAAGGAGCGCTCTGGTATGAAACCAAGGCTTTGGTCTCCCCAGCTGCACCATGGCCACCCCCAGCTCTTCCAGCTGGCAAACAGCTTATGCAACCCACAGGCAGAGAATACAAAACAGGGCAGCAAATCACACCCCATCTGAGGACAGATAAGGCTGTCTGCATTTTCCTTTTTCCCCCTGTTGTGGTCAACCCAACCTAACAGAGCACCTGTATTTGGGATGTATTGTTCCCAGATGTCCACCGAGCACAGCACGCACCAGACTTTGGAGCGGCACAGCCCCACGGCAGTGTGTTTAACAGGGCATGGCAACATGTCAGAGCAGCAGCACGTCCTTGCTGAGACTGTGGGGAGTCACTTCAGTAGGCAAAAGTGGAGCCAACAGAAAGCCAGGTGAGCGCTGCAGGGGCTGAGCTGCTCTGGATGGTCACTGAGCAGGGACGTCACTTCTGCCATGGGCACCTGGCCGGCCAGCCTGGTGGCACCTTCCTCCTGTGCCCAGCCTGCAGCGGCGGGCGGTCTGGCTTGGTCATGAGGCTCCGTGATGGCACCATCGGAGGCTCACCGGAATATTCGCAGCCGGACACCACAGTCATGTTTCTGTGGCTTTCGTGCTAGACATTAAATATATATCTGAATATCTCAGCTGAAGACAGGTTTTCCTTCCTGTCTGGCTGGCTATGTACATTAGCAAAGGAAAGCTTAACTGGGCCTTTACAGATCTTCATTCTTCTGTTATACTTGCCGTATCACAAGTTCCATCGCTAAACTGAAAACCGAGGCATTTCTTGTGGCATCCAAGCTGCAAATTGGAATGTCAAGTAAAATGAAGACTTATAGGGCTGTAATTCCCCAGGAGAAAAGAGGGGCCCCTTCTATAAAACACTTCTGTCAGTTCCTTGGAAAGCTTTCCAGCAGGTTCAGCCTCTGAAGGAGGAATTTATAAGCTGGTGATGATTAAGATCCAGAATTGCAAAAAATGGCTAGCAGCCCTTGCTTAAATGACTACTTTGGTCCAAGTCAATAATAGCACAGCTAATGGAAAGGCAGCGAGTACTCCATATGTAATCCCATCAGCTGTTGCAAGCTCAAGGTGAAACTGCACCACAGGCCTGGAGCTGCAGGTCCCTCGCTGTGCCTCAACACCCGACACCGAGACTCGCGTTGCCTCCCAAGGAGCACTCGGGGGCCTCGCACAGATCTGGTTCAATGCACAAAATGGGGGGAAAGCCAAAGTGAGCGGACAGATTCACCTTCCTTACTCAGGTCAGGTATTGGCACTGAGCACAGGGGGCAGAATCTGGCCCTAAGGTCCCAGAGATACTGCGAGCCGCGGCAGAAGGGGCTGCGCTGGCTCTGCCCACCGTTAGTTCCCTCCACACGCGACTCCACTCGTGCAGTGTTCCCCAAATAGAAGTCCATACCTTTTCACCTTCAGAGCCAGCCTAATTCTGCTCTCTGGCATTCAGAAGTCTCCCTCCCTCCCTCCCAGGAAGGAGCCACGCTATAAATATCTCCTTGCAAGTTTTCCGAGTCCAAACATTTCTCGCAGCACAGTGCCGCTCGTTGTCCAGCAGCAATGAGCCCGGCTGCTTTCTGCAATGCCTTTGAAAATGTCGTTGTGCTGCTACAGCTCCACTGAGAAGAAACGGAGACTCACGCAGGAGCTGCAGACATCTGCAAGATAAAGTTAGGATGATCTCTTCCAACTTCAGTATAGCAGCTGGTTCAAGAGGATTGCAAAAACTGTATTAACTCATGAGTGTTTTCAACTGTGTTTTATAGTGGGCTCAAAGCACTCCAAAAAATAAGAAACCAGTTTGGTTAGGTAGTGGCTGACCAGATGGAAATAGTGTGAATTGTGAGGAGGAAAGGGGGTCTGGAGGGAAGGAGGATTTTGCCCAAGAGGGTCAGCGGCAGGCCCAGAAGCAGAGCAGAGGGATCCTGACACTGTGCAGCAATGCACCAGAAGGCCACACTTCTCCTGGCCGAAAGGAGCTTATTAAAAAAAATTAAGCAATGGCAAACTGCACGGTTTTACCTACTTTACAATGCCTGCCAAGAAGGTTTAGTCTCCTATGAGGAGATGGCACTGTTCAGCCTGGAGAATAGAAGAGAAGAGAAGGCTGGGGGGGGATTTCATCCATGTCTATCAATACCTGAAGGGAGGGTGCAAAGAGGACGGAGCCAGGCTCTGCTCAGTGGAGCCCTGTGGCAGGACAAGAGGCAGTGGGCACAAACTGGAACACAAGAGGTTCCCTCTGAACATGAGGAAACTCTTTCTTCATATGAGGGTGACCAAGCACTGACACAGGTTGCCCAGAGAGGTTGTGGAGTCTGCCTCCTTGGAGATCTTCAAAAGCCGTCTGGACACGGCCCTGGGCAACCTGCTCTGGGTGTCCCTGCTTGAGCAGGGGCATTGGACCACATGAGCTCCAGACGTCCCTTCCAACCTCAGCTAGTCTGTGATTCTGTGACTCAGCTTGGGGAACTTAACTGAATTTTAGACATCCGATTATTGGTTTGCATATTGGGAATTAAAGGTGATAAACATTTAAACACTTAGTGAAATGGAGTGGGACCTAAAAGAGCTCTTCCTTACCACTGCTCGCTGCCAGCCCTCACTGCTCTCTTCCTCCCACTTAGGGTTCCTGCTCATGTCCTCCTCCTCAGCCTTTTTCGTGCCTCAGCATGTGCTTAGGCAAGTAGAGCTCCTAGTGAGCCCCAGAGCTCAGGGTTGTGATCCCTCACCCCCACCCCCGAACTCCTCCAGGGCTTTCTGGTCACTTCCAAGCCACAACTCTGATCTTCCTTGAAACAGAGAGGCAGGGGCTATGTAGATGAGCCCACCCCATCCCACGTGCAAGAAGGAGACGTGATGGCCACCGAGGCATCCGTCTGCTATTCCCAGGGTCACACTGCCTGTCCTAGCGCAGACGGAAGAACAGACACTGGGGCCTCTACTCTGTCACACTGCGGACACCCCACCTCATTGCTTTCAGCCATTTGCTGCCTTGAAGGACTCGCGTTCCAGCCTGGAAATGAGTTGGGGAGTGCAGGAGACCTCCAGGTAGCTTGGCAGCCCATGCTGCCTCTGAAAGCNCGCAGACGGAAGAACAGACACTGGGGCCTCTACTCTGTCACACTGCGGACACCCCACCTCATTGCTTTCAGCCATTTGCTGCCTTGAAGGACTCGCGTTCCAGCCTGGAAATGAGTTGGGGAGTGCAGGAGACCTCCAGGTAGCTTGGCAGCCCATGCTGCCTCTGAAAGCCTCAGGGGAAGGACAGCCCCAGATCCTGTCCTCAGGGACCAAGATGGCCATCCCGTGCCTCTCCACAGGAGCTGCCGACAGCTGCCTGCCTGGGCTGTGCAAGGAGGGCCGAGCAGTGAGCAGGGGAGCCACAGCACTTCCCCGGGAAAGAAGAGACGCCCACCCATGACCTCACTTGAAGAGACCCCTGTTTATTGGGAAAACTCCTGCTCCCTGCTAGGGCCTGGCAGGGATCTGCTGCTCGCTGTCTCTGTGCCCTGCTGGTCTCTGCTGCCCCTTGGACACCTGCAATGGAAAGAGCATGGCCAGACACGGCAGGGGCAGGGGTCTCCCGGAGCTGGGCTCTTCTTTGTGCTCCCAAGTAGCAGTATGTGCTGCTACAGGGTCCTGGTGCAGGATAAAAGTGGCAGAAGCCTCCCCTGTACAATGACAGGGATTGATATGACGCCTCTGTGCCCAGGGAGCCCCTCTGGCTGCTGGGCAGCCGCAGTATTCTTCTGGATCGTCTGCCCCTCGGCCCTGGCCTCAGGTGGTTTCTTCTCTCCCACGGTCCCTCTTCTTGCTGCACCGGGGACTGCAGCCGCAGATGGAGCCAGACTCTGGGAGCTTGCAGTGCCAGGCTGGCTGCGGCGCGGGGCTTTGCTGCACTTAGAGCAGAGTCTTGCGGAGCTGGCTCTGTCCTGGGAGCATCTCTTGCCCTTCTGTGCCACTCCCTGTCTTCCAGATGGCAAGGCCACAGGGTCCTTCGCTGCTGGGTCCATCCTTGGTTGTCCCACATTGTCTAGGGGCTGCTCCACCCATGAAGCCAGCACCTGCTTCTGCAGATCTTTAGCAGTTTGTTTGGCTTTGTAGCAGTCTGTCAGTGCTGCGAGGAGCTCTTTCAGGTGGGGGATCGGAAGGCTGCTCCCAGCACAGTCTGCAGGCCGTGGCAGAGCTGAGGGTCTCTTCTCACTGGAGCACTGTTGAGTCAGTGGGGACCTTGTTCTTGGAGGAGCTGTCCTGTCTGGTGTCAGCTCAGGTGTCACCACGTTCTCACTGGGAATGCTCTGGCTTTCCTGGGAGTGGTTTGCGTCTCCCATGGGGGCATTCTTGTCCAGTGGCAGCTCTGGTTTCCCCACGTGCCCCATGGCGGAGATGCTGGGGCCCTCACACTTCTGAGCTGATTGCCCCTGGGGAGCTCCCTCGCTCTGTGGTGGTGCCTGCTCTGCCTGGATGGAAGGGGAGGTACCGTGAGCATCCCCTCGTGTCCCCGGGCCCTGCTCCTTCGTGTTGGTGCCAGGCAGGGTCTTCTTGCTGGCCGTGCTGCTGCTGGCTGCTCCTCCACAATCCCTGTTCTGGGGGCGTCCGTCCCCATCCTCCTGAGGCATCCTCCTTTGTGCCACTCTCAGGAAAGGTGCTGGCACAGAGCGGACGGGCGCCTGCCTCCCTCGCGTGCGTGTGTCCTCAGGGGCTGCGGGGTCTTGCTGCAGGCCAGGGGGCT
>VXAA01007352.1:1924-35555 GCA_013399115.1 Anseranas semipalmata
AAAAAAAAAAAAAAAAAAAAGCTGAATATCTCAGGGGGTAAGTTTAAAAATAATTGTCTTGACAGCAGTTGAGTTTAAACATTTGCTGCCCTTGCCTCCTTGCTCTGTCTCCTGCGGTGAACCCTGCTCTATGCTAGTGTAAGCTTTGTGTGGCTGCAGAGCTAAGTAGGTCGGGGAACTGAACCAGATGAAAAAGAGCCAGCAGGAAAAAAAAAGTGTTTTGAGCTGGCTGAGTGCCTGGATCAGGTTCACTGTATGGCTACACAATTGCTTTTGCCAGCACAGCTCAGGAAGTGGTGCAAGAAGAATAAACATCTGCAAATGAGAGATAGAAGTCTAGGATCTCACAATTGCTTAATCCACTTAAAACATTGATACCAACAGATGTTTTTATAGCCTTAAATTAAAAGTTTCCAAATTGTGTACAGAGCATGAAAAGTGATGGTTATTTTGGCTCAACATTTCCATTAAATCACTTAAATCATTTAAGACAATGAACTTAACTTCTTCAAAAGCAGAGAAAAGCAAAGAACTTCATAAATGGCTGAAGACATCTTTTTAAAGGCAACAATGAGTCAGAATTGGGTTTCCTAATATTCATTTACTACTTTTTAAAATTATTCCTACACCTTTTCAAATATCTCATTACATACATTTTACTAGAAAACTACATTTACTTTTTTAAGAAAAGCATGTCTTTAACTTCATCCATACTATGTTGCTAAAGTAAAGATAAATTCTTGGAAGAAAATTCTGAGTGTGAAGATATTTTCCATTTCAATCTGTTTTAAAGAGAATTCCACTTTTCTCTGTGAACCCTAGGCTATCTTTATTGGTTTTGGACCAGGATTCAAGTTTCAAACTCAGGTTGATCCATTTGAAAACATTGAAGTATATAACTTAATGTGTGGTAAGTACAGTTGATGGGAGTCTCCTTTTTTCATTAAAGACATAATATCTTCGGGGAATTATAAATCTTTTAATAACAAACTTTTAAATGTCCTTAGAAAATTGTCCTTAAGACTTCATGCCAGTTTTCACTAATGAAAAGCCATTTGCTTTTCTGAGAAAGATTCAGCTCCTAAAGGACTAGCAGCTGCTCAGGCTGTGCTTATATCTGTATTTTTCACCAGTCGCTGTGCATGTTCCTCTGACTGCTCCAAAAGCTGACACCAGTACTAAAACTGCCTACTTCACCATCTCCCTCCTGTCAAGAAGGCACGCTCCCTTTCTCTCTCCTGTTTAACTAGAGGCTTAATTCAATATTAGTCACTCAGGTGACCTTATTCAGGCAGAGCAGTAAATAGTGAGCATAGTAATGGGTATGGGGGTATGGGTTCAGCTGCCAGGCAGCTCATTTCCAGAAAGCCTGAGTCATGTCCCCTCACCCCATCCAATTTTTCATGCACTTGAACAATTCCTTGTGTGTTCTGTCATGTGTATTCTTAATTGTTGTTTTCCTTTACCATGTTTTCAATTTTTAGTTACTTGATTTAGATATGTTTTTAATTCAGTTAACTAAAATTGAGATTTTTTTTTTTGAAATTGATATGATATACCTTCTTGATTCATGTAACAAACCTCCCAAATTCATCAATGTTTGTGTCACTTGTTCAATATATGTATTGTATCTTTTAATACTGGATTTGGATGTTTCCCTGTCCATTCTCATTGTCTAATATCATAGCTGTTTCAAATGCACTTTTTTTGTATTTAATGGACTGTAGCTATCTTGTTACTCTGCAGTCCCATGGCTTTAGAGTCTCTCTCTAAAGCTTGTTGTCTCTTCAGTTGGATAGCTGCAATAGTCAGGTTCCCCGTTTTTCATACCTGTATGGTTTTCACTGCACCAGAGAAGTGGGTTTCATTTCAGAAAATCAGACACCTTGCTGTCCTCCTGTTTTTCCCCTTTCAAATACAATGTTACTGTTACTTCCTATTTCTGTGTCCCTTCTCCTTTGTTCTGTATTTCATGGTTTCTCCAGAAGTCCATCACTAGCTTTTCTGCTTTCAGAGTTAATTTATTCCCTTTGACGTCTTTACCTGTTTTCCATTATCTCCTGCCTCCTTGTCTCTCTTGCCAGGATCCATGCTTGCTCTAACACCTGCTTCTGTGAGAGACAATATATTACCAAAGGGTTTGATCCAGAAAACACTTAACGGGAGTACTGCACATGCTTGAGATCAATGGCAATATTCAGGTATACCATATTTAAACCATGTGTTTAAATT
Source organism: Anseranas semipalmata (assembly GCA_013399115.1). Classification (NCBI taxonomy): domain Eukaryota; kingdom Metazoa; phylum Chordata; class Aves; order Anseriformes; family Anseranatidae; genus Anseranas; species Anseranas semipalmata. The sequence continues at coordinate 4,157 of VXAA01007352.1, forward strand.
CTTTACTGGAATAGGAAACGGAGACTATTGTCAAGGAAGCATGTGTCTCGCACCCTTGTATGCTTTGATGTCTTCTTATGTTGTGGTTGATTTCCTTGAACCTTCTTATGCTTCCCCATTCTTTCTGTATATGCTGCAGGAGAGGGGTAGAATCCTTATGGGCATCTCACAGAAGCAAGTTTAGTGGCAGGTCAGACGTTTTATGTGCATTCACTGAGGTCCAGATTTCTTGCATCCTCTACAGATAGAGTTAGAATCCAACACCTTAACTTTTAGGTAGAAAATGATGAAGTGCAGCAACTTACTGGCAACCTTTTCCTTGCCCAGGGCTTCAGGTGCCCTTCTGGACCGCAGAAAGGTATTTTCTTTCCCATGTCATTTGGGTCCCTAAGACTTCTTGTGGAAGTCCCTGACTGCACCTTCATCAAAGGGCAGCTTGAGAAAGGGATAATGTTTCCCATTTATGCAGTATGTCAGCACTTAAAGCATAAACACCAGATATGTACAACTGATTGTCTTGTCTGAATGAGGGAATTTCATCTCATGTTTTCCAAAGTGTTCAAACTGCCAGACTTGGGGGTTTCTGAGGTGTTGTGAGTTCCTGGATGCTCCAGTTAAAATGATAAGAAGATAACAGTGTAATTTAGCTGTTGAACTGGGGACATGAGTTCCAGGATTGATTCTGGTTTATTTTTTTTTTTACTGTTTTGTGTGAGGTATTCATTGGAGCAGGGACTGCTATAGAAAGCTTGATTTATTCTTCCCAAAGCAAAGCAGTTTCTTCTGGAGGGAATGATGTTATAACATATGAGTGGCACAGTGCAGGGAGAAATTTGTTCAATTCCCCCATGCAGGAAGGAAAGTTGAGCTTTGAACTCCTGTGCTCTAGGTGAGTGATCTAGCCACCAAGCTTTTGGATACAAGGCTGTCTCATCACCTGCTGTATTTTATGAGGCAGATGGAGGGACAACAAATCTACAAATCCTAGTGAGGATTAAGCATGAAATGGGGCTTGATCTGTTCAGCATTGCAAAAATGCCTGTTGTGTCTCTGAGCGTTGGTGGTAGGCAGCTTTTAGTTGCTTGAGTTACTTTAACTGCAGAGGTGCTTGTGGAATACAGATATTTTTATGGTTAGAGTCTATTTTGTTGGGAATTTTGAGATTTAACATTTTGGAGCTCAGTGACAAGCAGAACCCATGTTCTGTCCTGGTTTTCTTACAGCTTTACCCTTTAGTGATGCCTATTAACTGAAGTGTATGTATTTAATTTCCAGATAATTAAAAAAAAAAAAAAAAAGCCCCCAGACTTGTCCCCTGAAACTTAATTATGTAGCCACAGGCTTCACGTGTTTGAGATTCCCATTCTGTCTACTACTGCAAGTTTGGATGCTGCAAGTTCATTTCCCTTCATAAGTAAGCCTCGGTCATTTTTTGTGCTTGTTCTTTCCCTCCTTGCAAGCAGACTGATATTGTCCTGAGCCCTAGCTGAGAATATATGTGCTTCCTTTTAAAGGGGTCATTGCTTTCCCTTTCAGTTGTTCTGAATAGCAAGCAGTGCAGGATTATTGACTCACCCGTACTTGTAATAACCCATAACTGTAATCACAATACAAACAGCGGTGTATTACAGTCTTTTTCATCTTGTTATTTGAATTCTTTCACAGACTTGCTTGATTTGAAACCAGCCCCGAACAATGGAACCCATGGGCGCCTAAACCATCTTTTAAGGAATCCTGTTTATACCCCTCAGCATCCCAAAGAAACAAGCCATCCTTCTGAATGCTCTATTGTGGGACAAAGAACCTTTCCAGTGAGCCTTGGCTGCTCCTGCAGGACACTGGTATGTACTGAAATGGTTGAAGTTGTGGAGGCAGATGTCTGGGTTGTATTCAGAGTGAGACTCTGGATTCTCTATTTACCCTGTAGTTTTGCAACCTGTGGTTTTCATGTGGTTTTTGTTCCGGTCTCAAAATCAAATCTTGCCTGGGGTTAATGGGGCCTCTATTTGCATGTTCATTTTTGCAGTTTCCTTATGTAAAGCCACATTCAGCTTTGAAGAGCCTGGAGAATACTGCAGAAGCAAGCTGTGATGGGGAGAGCTTTTAGTTCTCGCTTGCTTCACTTAATTATGTTGAAATTTTCCTTCTGTGACTATGTTGTGTCCTTGGGCTGTAGTTTTGAAGGCTGTTGATTTGCTTGTGGCAAAAACATGTTTCTGCATATTCTCCATAGCTCCTCTCCAGTAGATGTCAGTGAGTTCTGTACAGGGATAACTTGCAAGACAGACATGTTACATTTGTTATTTTAGGTGTAGTAGTGGCTCATAATTTGCTTTGTGGAACACATAATAGAATCTCAGTGGTTTTGCTTTATACTTTTAGGGCTTGCCAGTAAGGGATTTTCATCAGCGTTTAAATCTCACTGAAACAGAAGGTAAGAACTTCAGCTAGTAAAATAGAATGATAACAAAAATGTAGGAGTGATTAAAAATATAAAATGTTTGATGTCTAAACTTCTAAGCAAATCTCAAGTATGTGGGGTAAAAATGCTTTGAACTACTCAGGGCTTATAGTTCTGTTACATATTTGGGATTCAGATGCAGTCCTGCTGAACCATTTGTTCTCAAATAAATGTATATCCTTGTATATGTGTCTTTGTGGCACATGTATTATTATCTGAAATACCTGAATTTTCCAGCACTGTAGTAATGAGCATGCCAGAACAGAAAGCAAAAGTGGTGTATAGGGAAGTATCTGACAAGAAATCCCTGTAAATACTGACATCGTGATGGCAGCATACCTTTAATGAAGCATAGAGTATTCTGTGTGATCTGGTTGTTACACAGGCTTAAGTGATTGCTTGTTGTGCTTATGCTGTATTTCAAAACTGTAGACACACGCAGGCCATGTTTGAGCTGCAGTTTGCAAGGCCATTGATGTGCTTATGACTCATAAAACAAAATACACTAATTTGAGCACGAAGCAGGTAAGACAGTAAGTGAATAATGAAAACCAAGTTGAAATGGAATGTAGCCCTTGGTGCTAATACCTTAAAAAATTAAATCAAGACAATTAGGTTGTCAGAGAAATAAACTGATAGAGACCTTGCCACATGTTTGCTCATGAAATCTTGTTTCTTAAGCAAATAAACTCTGTATTTGGTGACACCCCACTGTACCTCACTATTAACAACTGGATTTGTATGCCAGCTACAGGCAGGCATACAGCAATACTTGCTGCTTATTTAGGACTAATTTAAGGTTTCTGTTGACCTGTGTAGTTTGCCCTGGCACAAACAGTGGACAGTTTTCTTCAGTCTTTTCCACTAAAAACAGGGCATCTTTTAAAATGTGTCCCAGAGCCCTTTAAAAATCACTCTTTCAGTGTTGTAACACTCATGAGAGAACAAAATGAAATCCAGTTAGTAAGATACAGAAGTGTGTGCTTTCTCCATATAGCATTTAAGTAGTTTCACTAAAACAGACTGTTAATGTGTAGGTGGAAGCCTGAGTGCCCTGCTGAATCTGTCTTTGAAGAAATATGCCAGGTGCATAATCCATTTTAATCCCATTTTGTAAAAATACGAACCTAAGGTTGTAAACCTACATTTTTGGAACAGCAGGATTTTGGCTTGAATTATGAGTGAGATCTAGGTTAGCACTTCTCCTAATAGCAGTAATTTGCTTTTAAGCTGTATGAATTGTGCGCTTATTAATTAGAAAAGGCATTATCACAGGTGAAAGAAATATAGTAGCCAGCCTAGATACTCCTTAAAACTATTTAGATTTTATTAATTACCTCTGCATATTCTGACACTGATTGCTATAACTTCACAGAATCACAGGATCATTTAGGTTGGAAGAGACCTTCAAGATCACCTAGTCCACCCTCTGACCTAACACTAACGAGCCCTCCACTAGACCATGTCACTAAGCTCTACATCTAAATGTCTTTTAAATACCTCCAGGGATGGTGACTCAACCACTTCCCTGGGCAGCCTGTTCCAATGTCTAACAACCCTTTCACTAAAGAACAATGAAGTATTAACTGCATACTTAGTTTTATGAAAAAGACTTAAAATGTTTGCCTTTTCCCTTATAGATAGAGAAATAAATGCCATAATCTTGACATTTTTTGTGATGTGAAATTACAGTGGGGAAAAAAACTGCAGCATTCATTGATCAATTTCTTTCCTCATTTAAAAGAATTGTCTTGAAGTTATAGATCTGTGGATCGTAGTGACCTACTTTATGGAAAATATACTTTGAAGCCTTGGTACCCTTCTTTATAATTCCAGACCTGTAACAATTGAAAATACTTGCATTTTCAGCAGCAAAATAATATATATATTTTTTTATTTTAAGATACTTCCATGATGTGCTAGTTTTCCTCAGTTTTTATTTTACATCAGAGAACTGGAAACTTGAAAACCTTATTTTTTGTTTCTTTCCAGTCAGTAAAAAAAAAATATATATATTTAGTATTTTGATGAAATTTAAATTTGTCTTGGGGGGGGGGAACTGAAACTCTCTGCTGACATTTTTTGACTGCAGCAGATGATTGCAGGAGCATTTGTTTCTTATGACTCTGTTTTGTTACCTTTTTTCTTTTTCTTTTTAAGATAAATTATATTGACTCTAAAGTAAGTCTGTTGTGAACTCTGCTTTACTCTTCAGCTTCTGTCTAAGGACTCCCCCTCTTCTGATCCCACACACTTTCTTTCTGATACGGTTTTAAAGGAAAGTCTTCACTCCTCTGTTGGATGAGGTAGTTGGCCAATGAACATAAACAGGCAATGTCGTAGGCAAGGATCTGCCAGAAACCCTGTGCAATATCTTGCATAAAGCACTTGGAGATATTTATTTCTGTATACAAATTTTCTGAAGAGGTGTGGTCCAAGAGAGAGGGAAGGTTTTGTGGCTATCACAGTCATCATAAAGGAAGTCCACACACATCTGAAAATCTAACCAGTATTTCATTTAGATCTCTATATTTTGTGGTCCTTTAAGTGTCACTTTTACATATGACTTTGTGGTTTATACTAAAATAGTTCCTTCAGCTGATTTGAAATTACCACAGTTGGTTTGTGTTCCATCTAATTGTTAAGTAAAAGCAGATCCTACATTATATATTTATATCAAAACACAAAGTCAACTAAGACTTAAATTTGACTTAGATCTATCTACTGTTTTAAATGGCAAAATGTTTTGTTTTGAATATACTGTAAAGCTGAACTTGGTATGTTTGAATTATGGATCTTGGTATTTTACTTTATACTGGTATTGTCAGTTTACTTATTGCATTATCACAGAAACTATACCTTTGATAGAAGAATTGATTTCTTTTGTTCCATTTCTGTGACTTCTCTGTTTGGCAATTAGAAACTGGGACAACCGTAGGTGTATAAGAGAGGAAGGTTCTCAACAACCAGTATTGGTTGAAACGTAACATGCACTATTTCTGCTCCAGTTAAGAAGACAGAGAAACTTACTTTGCCCTATGGACGGCCTAGGGTTCTGCAGAAGAGACATAATTACTGCCTCCTTTACCATTACCGCTATGTAAATGGGTACAGCAAGGACTACAGGATGTCTCTGTGGAATGCTTACACTGTTAACAAAGATGTAAGTATCTGAAGAAAGGTTAGAAGCAACCTTGAAAGGTAGAAAGCTTGAATGTCAGTTATTCCTGAACACCTCTTGCGATACTGTCTCCCAGAGAACTATGTAGAACCACAGGAGATATAAAGAGGAATTTTGTATGAGCTTATCTTCCCTTTCCTATATTAATAAGGATTGTCTTTGACTCCTTCCCGCTCCTCGGCATGAGCTGCAGTTTTGCCTGTGGAGAGAGCAGATCCACCAGAAAGTGAGGAGACCGTTGCCATTGGTACTGAGGCCCTGTGAGTCTGCACTGGCTTACTTCTTGGCAGCATAGGTCCGCTATAGCCGTTTGATAGTGCTATCCTTAAAGTCTTAAAGCAGTGCTCATAATGCTGTATGACCCTTTTGAAAAGATAATTTCTGGACTATCTACAACCATTCATGCCCTGATCCAATCCTTCCTTCAGAAGATCATCCTGACTGGGGAAGAAAAAGAAGTTGATGGAGATAAATCTAGTCTTTGCTGTCCTGAACTATATGCTAAAATGTACACATTCATGCAGATCACTGATCTTGAGAATAAAAGTTTTTCAGGTTGTTTTCCCAATTTGGAGAAAATTTAGAATCCAAGTCATGCTTGAAAAGGAATTAGAACTGTAGAAGATGCTTCTTAGTTTGATTATCTGGGCATCAAAGGTATTAAATAACAGCTATTGTAAGTAAATCAAACTAAACTCTGTCAAGGCTTGCTTGATCTTAAATTTATTGAGAGGTTAGTGGCCCGAAGCAACCAGTTACTGTAACAAGTGGCCATGTGGAGAGAGATGGCTAACAACACATGTGGCTGCCTCTGATTCTTAGCATGAATGAATATATACATTCACACTGGATCAGGTTATTTTTAATGGGGACCTCTGAGCTTTCATTTGGAAGGAGAAGTTATTCTGAACTAAAAATCTGCAGTTCTGTTCACTTTATTTACAAAATACACGCAAGGGATGGGAGGGCTTGTTTTTCACTGGTGAAATAGGGACAACAATTGAATCTTAAAGTTAAGTCTCTTCACACTGCTGAAGGTGGTTGCTGCTAAGTATTTAGAGTTCTGCAGTCCCTCACACTGAGAGGTTATTGCATGTCAGCTGTCCATTTTATCAGTGATACTTTCTTTTTGTTCAATAGGACAAATGGGTTTCTGCTACAGAAGATATCTCCAGCTGTTTACACAAGGATGTTCGTATTCCTTTTAATAACCAGACATGTTCATTTTACAACAATCATCCTCGGCTAACTTACGGATTCCTTTCTCCTCCAAGTAAATACATTGCCTTCATTATACAGTATATGTGATTTAAATAACTTGTAATGTAATTTGTATTCTTTTATAGATGTTACTGATTGATTAATCAGAGTTTGAAGCAGCAGTTGCTGAATTATTGCAGTTCTTTTTAGCATATGAGAAAGAAAAACATTGCAGGTGCTTCAGCAGTTGGCAGGTTGTCCAAGGTCATTTAGTACTTCCTGAAACTTTTGAACTTGTCAGGTTTCTAACATGGCATCTCACAGAAGAAACTGGAAGGAATGTGTAAAACTTGAGTAAAGTCTGGCAAACTAATAAACTGCAGATTCGCTTTGTATGACAGGCATTAGTTGGAACTACCCAAAGTAAAGTTGAAGCATTTGTCCTTAAGTGGAAAACTGCCTTGCTAAGTTTATTTTATATTTGAAATACACTCCTGTGTGCCCTACATGGTTTTCTTTAGTAAAGGGATTCAGTATTTGGTCTGAAGAGTGCAGCTCTGGTTCTCAAAACATATTACAAAAAAACTTGGCTGTTTACAAATGGTTACATTCTATGTGAACTGTTGTTGATATGATTTGGAAGCATTTTACATTGGTTTTACTGCATAAAGTATTAAGTAGTGGGTTATTTTAACATCCACATCAGTGTAATTTGCAAAGTTAAACAGAGCTCCTGTTTTTGCGTCTGAATTCTGCAGACAGAACAAGTTGATCTGACATTCATGAAGTGAATTTTATTCCCTTCCCTGCAGTTCAAAAGCCTGTTCTGACATTTTAAAATGATAAAAAATGTGTCCACTGTGTATCTAACAAGAGCAATTACTGTTGCTGCTAAGATTATTTTATTTTGGAACCATCAGCATATACTGAAGTTACCACTGAGACCCACATCAACTTGGAAAAGTGAAGTTAGGTCAGCTCCACCATAACGTCATTACACTGATCTTTAAACTTGTATTTTCATGCTTTTAAAGTAATGAATCCAAGTAATGAATTGCTTTTTGCTTTCAGATTTTATGACAGATGCAAAGAAACCTCACTATGATGCCTTGCTTACCAGCAATATTGTGCCAATGTATCCTGCATTTAAAGGTATTATATTTGTGCATTTGAGTGTAAGACTGCTGATTTTTTGCTTGCTTCCAAACCACGCAAATGGTCCCTGATATAGCTGTCTCTGTGAAATAAGAGCTCCCCAGAATGTGGACTTCTTACATCAGTGAAAATCTCCTTGAAGTAGGTCTATCACTTGTATGACAAAGGCCCACCATTGTGAGCTTATGATTGCTAATCAACTGGCTAATTGCACAGGACTGTAGTATAGATGTCTCTATTTAATGTCTGATTTTTTTGTTTTCATTTTCCTACCTACCTAAACAAGGTTTTATACAGTGTCTTCTAGAGAATCCAGATGCCAGTTATGTAGTTATGTGAGTTAAATTCACTTCCATTTTAGAAATGTCTCCTAAACTCAGATGACTTTCCAGGCAGAAATCTAGGGTCTCAATCACTAAGGAAACAGGAAAATAATCAAAATTCTAGTAGAAAAGATAAGAAGACCTGGGCTTTCCTAGGTGAGAGTGAACATGAGATGGTCAGCCGAGGGAGGTTAAGCACATTCCTGTTGAAAAGAAGAGTAAGTATGGCACTTGCTGTGGACAAAAGAGATGTCCTTTTTTGTAATAGAGCAGTAGTTCCCTCTTAAATGGAATTAAAAATACAGAGGTAAGGAGAGGTTTCAGGCACATCTAAACTGAAAACATGAGCATGAAATGGAGATGTGGGTGTACATGCTAGCCATGCTGGCTTGATAATGGGGCAAGATACAGGCAGGCATGGTTTTCTCTTATCTTCCCTCCTCTAGCCTCTCTGTGCCTTGGTTTCCACTGAAAGAAACACAAGGCCACAAGGGAGCAGCATCTCTATGCCTCAATCAGGTTTGTGGTTAGGGTGACTGTGAAACCAGAATGCCAGCAGATATTGCAGTGCATGCTGCTGCTCAGGTGGATGTAGCCTTTGAAAACTGTGAACACCTGTATAATTTATTATTTTCCTAGCTTACCATGTCTGTCTGTACTCTAATGAAAACTCTGCACAGTTGTATTAACATTTCCTACCTTGGAGATGATGCTTCCCACTTCTATTACTGTATTTCAGTGTTATGGAACTACTTCCATCAATCCCTGCTGCCTGAGTATGCTGCAGTCAGAAATGGTGTCAATGTAGTCAGCGGTCCTGTGTTTGATTATGACTCTGATGGACTGTACGATCTCCCAGAAAAGGTGAAAAGGTGGGATTCTTTCACGTTGTAATCCTTTTCTTCTTTAGTCTGTTAGTGGTCACAAAATAATTATGATCCTTGTTAGCAAGGAAAGCATCTTGCCAAGATGGACCATTGGCAGGTCATACCAGTTCAGAGAAAGGCAGTCACAGAACAGAATCACGGAATCACAGAACCGTTTAGGTTGGAAAAGACCTCCAAGATCATCCAGTCCAACCTATAACCTAACAGTACCAAGTCCTCCACTAAACCATGTCACTAAGCTCTACATCTAAATGTCTTTTGAATACCTCCAGGGATGGTGACTCAACCACTTCCCTGGGCAGCCTGTTCCAATGTCTAACAGCCCTTTCAGTAAAGAAGTTTTTCCTAATATCCAACCTAAACCTCCCCTGGCGCCTGGGAGAAGAGACCAATGGTCAAATGGCCCTAAACAGATAGGGCTGTGTAAAGCTCAGAAATAAACAACAAACGCAGAGAAAATGTGTGTTAGAAATGTGTCATCCTAAAACCTGACAGTAAAATGTAAGAGAAGCAGTTGCATGTGGAAGAACGCCCATTAGCCTGAAAACTTATGACATTGCCTCTAGGAGTGCATGGGGCAGAAGGCTTATCCCTGGTATTGTGGTTGGTATTCCTGAATCTATGTATCTGGCAGTGGTCCACTACTAAGTTGTAAGCACAAATGTAGTAGTTACTCCCAGCTAGCAAAATTGGTTTAAGACAGCAGACAGATGGTAAGTTTTTGCACCTTTTTATGATAAATCAGTTCTTAGTTGTTATACCTCATCAAACTCAGTACTTGGATCAGCCTACAAGCCAAACTTGATGTGCAAAATATTAATCTGGACTATACTGTCAACTTTGATTACAGATGAATTTTCCCTCCAGAACTAAGCTTTCTTTTGACTAAATATGTGGATTGCTAAAGTCAATATGCAAGAATATAGCTGATTATTGCCATTTGTTCTTTGTACAAGTATGATTTAGTAGATTTACAGAAAGATCTTCTGCATTTCAGACACCCTGGTAACTCAGAAGTTCCTGTTCCAAGTCATTTCTTCATTGTGCTGACTAGTTGTAAAAACACTTCTGAAACTCCTCTGGAGTGTGAAGGGTCTCTAGATGCCTTGTCTTTCATTGTACCTCACAGAGAAGACAACAGTGAAAGCTGTGCAGTAAGTAGTCTGTTTAGTACCCATAAACATCAGAAGCCAGGCTTGAACTTGTTTTGCTTGAGTATCAGTGATGAGCTAATTAAGGACTGTAAAAAACCTATGGTCTATAATGATTGTCCTGGGAGGGAAGACAATGTTTTTGTAAACAGAATTATGTTAAAACATGTATATATATGCTTAAATGTGAAAATAGACATGCTCTGTTCAAAGACCAAAACTTATAGCTAGTGGGGTGGTCAGAATATGTTGAGAGAATCAGTGTGATGCATACATAGCTTCCTGTAGCAGCAATATCCAGTCATAACATCTGAGAAGGATGAAGAGCTTCTAGGAGAAGATGAGTCATCCACAAAGAAAGTTCGGTGTTAGATCAAATGCATACCCAAAAGGAGGAGACAATTCCTGAACGGCATTTATTGCTTCTAGTTCAGGTACCTTGGCATTATGATGGGAATGCACATAGCTATGCTCTGGATAAACCAGAGCAAAGCATATGAAGTGTGCTGACCTATCCTACAGAGAAGATCTACACAAGTCAGTCCCCAAGTCAAACAGAGTTCTCAGCAGCAGTTTTATGATAGGGATGGTGGATAGATGTTGGACTTCATCTGGCACTCCTCACTATCACCAGCTTCTGACTGGTGCAGCTACAAGTTCTGTGTACTTGAGGATGTTAACAGCAAGTACTAAATCAGGCAAGCTTATAACTATTTGTAGAATCCAGTGCTTTCTATTTGTTTGTTAGATGTTTGCCACCAGTTACTGCTTTTTGCCTTTATAAAATGTCAAAATCTCATTTACTAATTTATTAAATATATGTCAGGAAAAAAAAGACATTTTACAACCCCATTATTTCCTCCTCTTTCCCAATAGGATGGCAAATCTGAGTCCTTGTGGGTTGAAGAGAGAATGAAGTTTCACACTGCTCGGGTCAGAGATATAGAACTACTTACAGGACTCAGCTTCTATCAAGACAGAAAACAGCCAGTATCTGAGATTTTACAGTTAAAAACATATTTACCAACTTTTGAAAACGTCTGATTTTTCCTATGGAATGTTGTTGTCCATTTCACAACTGATTTGTAAATAGACTGTTTTTAATGAAAACTTTTTTTTTTTTTTTTAAATAAGCTGGAACATTTATTGGGAACTCTTGACCAAAATGCCAGTAGGGAGGAGAGTGGGTGCCGTATTTGTATCTCAGGGACTCCTGATGGACTATGTATATAACACAGGATGGCAGCTCCTGTCATTCCCACTTGAATGTGGTAGAACCATGTCCATTATTAAAAGTTATTGGCATTTGATCATCATAGTCTGAGACACAAACAAAAATATCTTTTACATGCACTGGAGAGGGAGAAGTTTATAAGGTCTGGGTTATGATCAATATTCTACTTTAAAAATAGAAATAATTAGCAAATGTCTTACAGTTTTGGGAAGTAACTATATTCTTGATCATTGAAATACAAACAGCAGCACCTTTCCACTCCAGTTTTCCTTGAAGCATGAATTGCAATCTGAGCTTTGGGTCTCATAAAATAATGCAGCATTATGGTGCAAGAACCTGTATTGAGGTTAGCAGTAAGACTGATACATGAAACTTCCCCAGCAAGGAATAGGCTCCTGACTGAAGTTCTGCTAGCGGTGACGTGCTGGTATGTTGCTGCCCTCTAGTGTCTCCAACACTGAAGCAGAGTTTGATGCACATTTTGCATGTTGCATATACATCCTCAGAATCGGCAGGATATGGTGCATCAAGTCACCTAGAAATCAGAAGAAATAAATTCAGAAAGATCTCTGAGCTCTCAGAAGTAATTATTTTACTTCAAATAAAACTGATATTTGATGAAAAGATCTTGTTTTCTTAAAGCAAAGATGCCTTTTTAGATTTGGTGCATGATTTTGTCAGTTGTGGTTTTGGAATCCCTTTTTTTTTTCCTTCAAGTAAAGGTAATTTTGCACTAAGATTGTTGCCTTAGAATGGTAAGATGATCTCTAATGGCACATGTTTTACTTCTCGTCACTACAGTAAATGCCCACAGGCAGTGCAGTCATCCATTGGCAGCAAACAGCCAGATCTTAGCTGCATTTTTAGCTGACTCTTTAGTGCTACATCATCCAAATTCCAGCTCACATAAGTTACCTATCTTGAATGCAGATACTGCCAGATGCAAATCCTGGAGAAGCATGTCATGAGCTTTCTTGGAAGCTCTCAGGCTGCACACACAGCTGCTACAGGCACTCAGGAGTGTAGAAACTCCCACTTTTTTCTAGTACACATGCTATTACCTTTGTAATTCTCCCACTCTCACTAAAGCTGAGAAGCCAAAAATGGCTCTGTTATATATAAAGTTTGGCATAGTCAATTACACATTTATGTTCTTCTCACTTTAGAAGAAAGAAAATACATCATGCACAAGTATTTTAGAAGACTGAAGAGTCTGCAACTGAGCAGAGAGGCATTTTACCTTACAGCTTGGTCAGGGTATGCTGGAGGCTGGATTCAAAGCCTGCTGAAGTCAATAGAAGCTTTTCCATTAACTTCAGTTTGAGTGGGCTGACATCCTGGGACCATTTTGTCTTTTAGCCAAGTATATTTTCTTGATCTTCTGTTACAAGCATGATTTTTTTCTAAAGTAGTTTCACTGTGTGAAATTTAAATGTGTTGTAGCAACCTCATATTACAACATGACTGTGACAGCATTGTTCAGTGTAACTGCTTTGTAACATTGCCTGTGACCAATAAAAACATCAGATGATGTATGCTTTTCTTGACCCTTTGTACTAAATGCTACTGACTAATTGAATACTAGTGCAGATATGCAGAACTCTATTTCAGTTGTTTCGGGGTTGGGGGAGCGCTTAAATCTCTCCTCTTTAAGTTGAAGATGGCTTTTCCTCTAACTGAAATGTTATATCCATTATTGGAGGAGGAAGGTATGAAGAAGGATGGTCAGATACCATGATGGATTGCTCCTTAAAGAAGAATTATTCTAGCAGCTTTGTTTTGTCACAGGTAAGAGTGATCAGTAAAGGTAACATATTAGCTAAGCCTGTCTGTGGGGAAAGAACTATATTGTCTGACCTTCTGATGGAAGAGGGAGGTTGGGAGAGGAAAACAGGAAAATAGGTAACTATTAATCCTGCTGTTAAGGTATGGCTAGGACAAAGAGATTGGAAATAAGTAGTTTCAAACTCTTTTGAGCTGTAGTAGCCATTGACCATCGTTTCAGGCAAGAGGTGGTGAGAAGTTCCGTATAAATCTCATTTATCAAGGTTGCTTTTGATTCAGATTGGCATGGAATAAAATTCAAGTAGAAGAGGCTTACAGTGAAATACGCCAATGAATCAGTAAATTTGGGAGATGATAGATTTATCTCTTCTTGGTACAAAATATTCTTACATCTGGTACAACTGCTGTCATCTCCTGAACACAGATGACAGGGATGTTAACATCTTCAGAAAGTGAAGCAATACCAATTTCAGTTAAGAGGCATGACCAACATAGCTCCTGGGTAAAGATGGAAGAGGATGGGCTTTAGGGAGCAGGTGACTGCTGGTTTAACCTAGGGAAGATTTTGGAAAGGAGAGTGACAGTGAAAGCTGATGTGGTCACCAAGACAGGGTGGTTGCTAAGAGGAGTGTGAGATCATAGAATCATAGAATCACAGAATGGTTTGGGTTGGAAGGGACCTTAAAGACCATCCAGTTCCAACCCCCTGCCATGGGCAGGGACACCTCCCACTAGACCAGGTTGTGCATAGCCCCATCCAACCTGGCCTTGAACACCTCCAGGGATGGGGCATCCATAGCTTTGCTGGGCAACCTGTTCCAGTGCCTCACCACCCTCTGAGGGAAGAATTTCCTCCTAACATCCAATCTAAATCTCCCCGCTTTTAGTTTAAAACTATTCCCCATTGTCCTATCACTATCTATCTGCCTGAGTAAAAAGTTGCTCTCCATCTTTTTTATAAACCCCCTTTAAGTGTTGAAAGGCTGCAATGAGACTCCCTGGAGCCTTTTCTTCTTCAGGCTCAACATCCCCAGCTCTCTCAGCCTTTCTTCACAGGAGAGGTGCTCCAGCCCTCTGACCATCTTTGTGGCCCTCCTGTGGACCCTCTCTTAACAGACCCACATCCTTCTGGTGCTGGGGGCTCCAGAGCTGGATGCAGTACTCCAAGTGGGGCCTCACGAGGGCAGAGCAGAGGGGGACAATCACCTCCCTTGACCTGCTGGCCACGCCTCTGTTGATGCAGCCCATGATGCAGTTGGCAGGCGTGCACTGCTGGCTCATGTTGAGCTTTTTGTCCACCAGAACCCCCAAGGCCTTCTCTGCAGGGCTGCTCTCAATGAGTTCTTCTCCCAGTCTGTACTCATGTCTCAGATTGCCCCGAAACATTTGCAATTGTGTTATCTGAGTGTTGTGAATAAATGCTTCTATTTTTTACCATAACCTGACTTGTTCACTTACTAAAATGTTTAGGATGCTGGGGCAGGAATGAGCAGTGGGGGAGAAAATATCTCAGTATGGTTTTGCTGCTGACAAAATGCACATGGAGTTGTGCCTTCAGCGGTATTCAGGCTTATATCGCTGGCTGCTCTCCTCTTGGTAACCGTGAGGTATTTCACTTGACTAATGCATGATAGATTTCTTGCTCTCACTTACCTCAGGCTGTCTGAAGTGTTTTAAAACTAAAATGAGGCAATATCAGTCTGCCTGTATTTGAGACAGGCCTGTTCTGGTAAGTGTGCTCTCAACACACCCATCATGCATTGAAACCGCTGCATCCACCCAGTGCACAGCAGCTGTTTGGTATCAGCACCTGCCAGGGTGCTCAGTCTCAGCCAGAGAGTGGGTGGCCTGGGTTTCTGGCTGTCTTTAGGATGAGGAGATTTGACGTACAAAATTATCTCCTTAAATACAAGGTTATAAACCAGGCTTGGCAGGCAGGGAGGAGCTACCCCTCCGTTGCATGGGAGGGCACTTTTCCTTTTGCAGGAAAATGAGATTCATGGAGGCCAGAAGACAAAAAGGAATAGGGAAGAAAGCCTAAATCTGTGGCTCTGTGGTTAGGGCACTAAGCTGGGAGGAAAGGCCTCATTTCTGGCCTCCCTTCTTCTTCCAAGATCTGTAGCAAAACTCAGTGCTGTTGCTGAGGAGGCCTCCTCCTCTGAGGAGCCAGGACGAGCTGCCCATCCTACCACTCTGGAGAGGATGCTCAAGGGTGACAGCATCATGAGGGACTTCTCCTGTGGCAGGGTGACCGTGCAGCTGCTGCAACGCTGTGCCCACAGCAGCACCAGTAACAAGGTTAGGAAGCCATCCCAGGGTGCATGGCAAGGACTATACCCAGCTCTTTTACTACTGCGCTGTGGGAAACCATTTTTATGCTTCTGAGGAGTTTAGGGACAGAGTGAATGTGAGCCCAGCAACTTACTAAAGCAGAAGTTTCCAAATATTTTTGTTTGGGTATCAACATCACCAGTAGCAGCAGCAGCAGCAACATCTCCTGCTTACCCTTATGCACCCTGCGGCAGCATCCAGCTGTCTGGGAGCACCGTGCTGAGGTGGCTTGTGTATCATGAGTGGTACGTCTGCCATAGTTCAGGAACCTCTGTATTACAGGAAACCAATCCAGGTTTGGTATCCTGTGACTCAGATGCCTTTGGAAAAGAGTCCGAATCCCTCACTGAACCACTGTGAGTCACCACACTGGCCTTCAGCCTCAGGAAAGGCTGCTATGGAGACCATGGACAAACTTGCAATAGTTATGGAAGCCTGGCAACAGATTTTAAAGGATGCCGTTGCAAATTATCATATTCCTCCTCAACCACAACATGCGTTAAATTTGTGTTGCCCTTTATTGCAGGTTTAGACCTTTTTATTTTTAGTTTCTCTGCTTGAATAAAACAAATGCAGTGGGATGGAAGACTGAGTCACCCCAAAGCTCCTGACCCAAAGCTCCTCATCCCAAAGCTCCTCCCCCAGTTAAGAGGCAGTGGAAGAGCCCTTTGGTCATGTCCATAACACTCATGAGGCTCTGCGCTCATGGCACCCCGGCAAAGATATACTACAGCACCAGCCTCTGTCTGCAGCTTGAAAGAGAAATCATTTGTGTCTCTTCCTATCTCCCTGTGCTTTAGCTTTGCAATCCTGTATCTGTACCAAAGCTTTGAATTTCCAGGTGGTAGAAAGTGCGCTGCTTGAATACAACAAATTCACTTTCAAATCTTCTACCTGCTGGCTGCATGAAATGGCACAGTCCATCGCAAAATTTTAATTATACTCTTTGTTATAGTGCTGCAACTAGGTGAAAACTGTAATTAGTCTTTTTACACTGGAGAAAGTAATTATGTGCACTTGGTTCTGCTATTCAAAATAAAAAAATAAATAAATTGTTTAGGGGAGTGCAAAGTTTAGTAATCAGTTACAGGAGCATTCAACTTTGAACAACAGCAAATGCAGCTGCAGCTGCAGCTACCTGCTGCTCTTCTGCTCTGATCTGAGGTAACTGGGAAAAGATCTGTTTTGCTCAGTGTACATTTTCTAAAGAAGTGTGGTGCCAGGACAGTAGAAATCCAGGCAAACCATTTGGAAAAGAATGGGTTTTCCTAAGCTTTTTATGAAATTCTTCACATTCTTGTAATTAGCTAACACTCCTACTACAATCTTTAGAGATGAGAGCATTGGGAAGACTGAATTACTGGGGTCCAAAGAATCCAAAACACTATTGGAAGGTTATGCTAGACAGACTGAGGAAGGGTTTGTATATCCTGTGTATCAGACATAACAGTGGAACTAATTACACTGCAGACATTAATAGTTTTCTTTCCTTGTCCAAATGAGCTCAGATTATATAAGATGTGTGTTGCTAAATCCCACTACTGGCTTCAGCAGGGCAGAAATGTGGTATGACTCTGTATTGACTGCTTAATCACTGGGAGCAATAGTTGTTCTTGGGATATCTTACAGAAATGGATGCCATCTTGGAGCCCAAGTAATATAAACCAGGCTGTCCCTAGCTTTCTGCAAAAACGGGAAAAAAGAAAAAAAGAAAAAGTAAAACCAAGACTCCAGGTCCCTTGCCCCTATATACCACAAGACCAGAACACATCATAGCCAAAATAGTCTGGTTCAAACTGGAGAGGCAGGTAGTGTTGTGACAATGAACACTCAAGACTTCAGGGGAAACTTAGCTAATGGATTGGGTGGCAGAGACTGTATGTTAAGTCAACAAATTTGGCTGCAGATCTTGGGTTCCAGAGGACAAGATTTGGCCTGATATGGTGTTCATATGGAGGAGCGAAGAGTTTTAGCAGGGCTGGGCTAGTAGGCATATTCTCAGTACGTATAAAGGGCAAGGCAAACAAACTTTGGAAGATCAAAAAACACCTTGAAGAAGGCACCAATTGTTAGACATCTTCACCAGCTGACTCTGAGTCCAGAGTGTCTGTTAAAATGACTTGCAGTCTCTATAGTCTTGTCATCTGAGGGATGAGATAGCTATAACTCTGGGGAAACAGTTGGTGACAGCCATACAGGTTCAGCATCTGATGAAAGTTGCATTCAACACACGTAGCTTCTTGACATGTAGCTCCCTCAACACCAAAGATATGGAGATTCCTGCAGCAACCAGAATGAATCCTTTGCAAAGCAATGATAATTTGCCAAAACAAGCCATCCACACCACAATGAAACTAAGAAAACTGGACATTTTTGGCATCAAAGCACTGCATTCAACTCTGGGGCCCCCAGCACAAGAAGGACATGGATGTATTAGAACAAGTCCAGAGGGGGACCATGAAGATGATCAGAGGGCTGGAGCACCTCTCCTACGGAGACAGGCTGAGGGAGCTGGAGTTGTTCAGCTTGGAGAATAGAAGGCTCCAGGGAGACCTTATAGCGGCCTTCCAGTACCTAAAGGGGGCCTACAGGAAAGTTGGGGAGGGACTCTTTGTCAGGGAGTGTAGTGATAGGACAAGGAGTAATGGTTTTAAACTAAAAGAGGGGAGTTTTAGATTAGGTAGATATTTGGAAGAAATTCTTCACTCAGAGGGTGGTGAGGCATGGGAACAGATTTCCCAGAGAAGCTGTGGATGCCCAATCCCTGGAGGTGTTCAAGGCCAGGTTGGATGGGGCTTTGAGCAACCTGGTCTAGTGGGAAGTGTCCCTGCCCATGGCAGGGAGGTTGGAACTGGATGGTCTTTAAGGTCCCTTCCAACCCAAAGCATTCTGCGATTCTATGATCATACTACAACAGAATGAAACCTTGCTTTGATCCCAAGGGAAAGCTCACCTGGAAACTTGCATGGCGTGTTTATGACTTTCAACTCCATGGGGAACTGGGCAAGTTGCTTTCTTGGCCAGATGTTCCCTGACAGCATGTCTGAGCTTCCCCAAAATCAGACTGTGGGGCTCACCCTTGCAGCTGATAGACTGGTCCTAGGAGCAGGTTGTGGGGGTACCAGGGGCTCTTCCATCTCAGAGCTTGAGGTGACAGTGCAAATCGCATGCTCTGGGTGAGGTCTCAGAAACATAGTGGCAAAGAATTATATACCCCTCAGTACAAGCCTGGTCAACAAATCCAAAAAAGACAGAAACTCTGTGTTTTGTGACCTTTTGGCATCTTTCTGGGTGTCCTGCCACAGCTCTTTCAACCAACAACATGCAGCTGGACAGGTACTTGCCCTCTGAGACTGCTTCAGGTCTCCTACCATCTGAGTCCACCAAACTTGACCCCAGCTCTGACCCCCCACAAGTCCAGAGCTCACTGCTGATCTCTATCACTGTTTCACAGACCGGTCCTACCTGTGGCATCCCAGTGCCTGAGATGCCTTAAACTTAATGGCTGCCATGAAGAAGGCAATCTGTCTTCACACGCCTTGTAGCATAGGAGAGGTCAGGGCTTTTATACTGGGAATTCAGGAACTGTTGCTGACCCATATGAATAAATTTGTCACAGTTCAGTTTGGCTCAGACTGAGGTGTTTGCAGATGACGAGAATAGGATTTAGATGGCTGGTAAGCAGGCACTATGTTACCACAGTTCTTGAACGAGTATTGGACTTTTAAGCAATAGGGAGTTGGTTCTGTGTATTTGAGTTAGGCTACCTAGATGGCTAGAGCCTAAATCTGTGTTAACCTTGGATTTACACATTGCATGTAGGCTAAGAAAATGGACAGGCAGGTTAAAGCATTCCTTTGTTTTGGGGTGTTTGAAAGACTAAAACAATGATACTAGCATAAACAAGCAAAACGAATAGGCTAACAAACAAACAAACAAACTAAAGCACAGGGGAAATAGAAGCCTTAAGAGCGAAACTCAAAACTTAAATCTAGGAACCTCCTCTTCCCTGTGTGAACATAAGAATTTCAAAGCCAACCTGAAAACAGCTGGAGCTGCTGTGCTAAGGCAGAATCAGAACATAAAATATTTACTAGGGTAATATGGTGCTAGGGAGAGAATTTAACCTGAAAATGTCCTAGACCTGCTTGGCTGAGATACTACCTTTAACATGAAAAAAGGGAGTTCAGGGATTTCTGTGTAAAGCAAATTGTGTAAGGAAATGTTTGCCTAATCTGGCGTCTCAAACCAGCAACTTGGGAGCACTACTTGTGCACAGGTAGTTTTGAGATGTAACTCTTGGCAGAGACTTAGCAGTTGAAGAATTTGGTCTGTTAGGACAGTGATCACGGTGAGCACAAAGATGGGCTGTCCCCAGGTCTTCCCAAGAAAGATGCTGGCACCAGGAGAGTGAAGAATTTTTTTCTGACCCATGCCTGACACAGTAGCCCTGATATCTCAAAGCCTCTGGGTCCTGTGCCACGTCTGAGTCATACTGAGCATTTCCAGCTGGGTTAGCTGAGTTGGTGATAAAGGTCTGAAATTCTGTGAAGATCACTTTTTAAACGCTGTTCACCTGGGAAGGGTGATGTGAGGAAACGTATCTCTAAAAAGCCTCTTTTCTCCTGCAGATGAGGTGCACCAGTAGTGTTAAGGAACAGAGCAATGGAAGCAAATCTCAGGTAATTCTGTGCTTCTGAGTGACTGCCAAAGAACAGCTGTTGCTATTTGAAGGTGTTATTCAAACATATTGTTGAAAGGATCTTCATAAGTATTTTTTATGAGGGAATAGTAACACCCAGCATTTTGCACCACTGTTTTGAGTCTAAGTGACATAGGTGTCCACGTACCGGACTCTGCTCTGCGCTTTGGCCAAGGGGTCAGCTGTGGTAGAGAGGCTAGGGAAAATGACGCACGGCAGCCCGCTTGGCCATTTGCATGTCCAAATCCATTTTGCAGAAATGGGTCTCTATTAAGGAGCTGGATCAGAGGGTTTTTTTATGCTCATTTTGGGTTAGACCTGGAGCACCAGACTCAAAATCCCATTCATCAGACCAAACCTACACAAAATGGACACGACTCATTGTCTATGCATGTCAAAGAAGTCGGGAGTGACAAGTTTCCCTTTCAACAATTTAACACAAAAACTTATTGTAACATAATTAGTCAACAGGAAAAAGAGGTGTAATTACATAAGATAATTGCTTGCATTGCTGACAGATCCCCAACACCTACGTGTGAAGCCATACCCGCCCAAGGAGGAGAAGCAAGCCCTGTTCATCCCAACACTTGGACCTCAGAGGGTTGATTAGTTTCTAAGAGGCATGCAAGATAACAAACAAGACATTTAAAACATTTTTCTTTATTACTGCCTTTAATAAATACACCTCTCTTCTCTTTCAGAGGATTTTTCTGGATGCTTCCTGGTGACAACTACTGCAATGTGTTATTGTGATCCAGGCCAGGTGCCATCGGGAAGCCGGGGAAAGTTGGAGGATGCCCAGGGGTCTGTGTGGGGCTCCTGTTATGGCCCAAAAGCAGGGGTGAGAGAGGATCAGTGAGACCTCATTCTGCGACCTGAAGCTGCTTCCAGACAATACTTAACTGAGCGCTTGTTTATTTTTTTTCTATTCTCTGCATCTTTTATATAGGTGACAGTGATATGAAGAGTGTATAAACATGTCTAGGTAATGCATGGTGCTCAGACGTGTGTGCAGCTATTATTCAAATACTTTACGGGAAAATAGGAAAGATTCCCTAGGTCTATGCTTATCTCACACCACCCTCAAGGAAATAGCAGGAGTTGTTTCAAGCAAGAACTGAAATGCCTACCACCGAGAAGTGAACTTGTTTACGTGCATCTACGCGGAGGCAACGCTTGCAGCTGGTGGCGAGCATGCTGCCGAGCAGCCACGCGGTGTCGGTGTGATGCCGGGAACCGGGCGGGCCGGGGAGCACCGACAAGAGGGTGTTTGCTGCTTCGGAGCCGCTGCTCTGACACTGGTTCAGGTCGTGTGTTAAGCGCCAGCTAGGCTAAATATTAGATTGTATAGTCGTGCCTCCTACACCATCTAATAACAGCAGCCTATAATGAAAACCATATGCTCCAAATTTGCCTCATTAAAAAAAAAAAAAATCTAAACACACTCATGAAATTAAATGTCAGACTGACTTTTTCCCCTTCCCGATTTTGTAGAAGCAGCCAGCTAAATGCAGGTGCCAGAGCACAAAGGCGTGTTTTCTGACTAAAGGACAGGTTGTTTCTGTGCAGTCCTGGTAGCCCACAGGTTTTCCTGCTGTGGATACACAGAGCACAAACACATTCGAAGACTTGTTTAATGAAATCTAACTATTTGGAGAGATCTTTGACAGGACTGTTAACTGTTTGGAACAAGTACCTGTTGCCTCTCACAACCAGCCTTCACCATGCAGCACAAGGAGATTTTGTCTGCCAGCATTATGGCTGCATGTTTGGCTCTCTTTTTGGTGGGGGGTGGGCATCACATGTGTCTATGTGCAATTGCTAGCAAATATTCATATAGTTTCTAAATTGCTGTGTGATAAGGTCTGTGGAGAATGCCATGCCAAAACTAAAGAAAACACTTCATAAATAGTCCCTAATTTGCTTTTCAATTGTGTAAAATTCTGCTTATAGGAAGTCTATTATTTCTTGACACAGAAAACATGTTTTTACCCAGAGAGTTACTGCTCTCTAAAGGTTGGCTGTACTTCAAAGCTTTGCCATGTTCATTATATCCTTGCAGAAGTCAGAAAAGCCAGAACTAAGAATCTCATTTGTATACAGTTTTCCAAAGTGGAAAATGACCACACTCAAATTTGTAGAGTGGAATACTGCATGAGATGACACATTTATATGATAACTGCAGCCTCATGAGGCTAACTGCATCATACAGAAAGCTACAATGTGCGTATATGTGTGTATAAGGTGAGACCTTACTGGATATCCTTACACTAGATTTATCCTGTGTTGTCTAGCTTTTTAAGGGTCTGGTTCTCTGGATGATAAGTCAAGGTAGGTAATGCTGCCAGTTCACCTCCAGAAGCATTTTGTTGGGAATCTAATAACTGTACAATAACTATACAATAACTGTAAAGTAAAATGGCACTTCTCCAGTGCTGTTTATTGCTGCTGTGCAGCATAAACACGAGCAGCAATGCTGAATGTATAACACAGCAAGCAAAGCTAAATGTTGTCTTCTCTTGCAATGCTGATACCGGGTGGCTTCTGGTGGGCATTAGCAATGCTGGGATCCCTTTGCGATCAGGGACAGGGGCATGTTCTGATCTATGCAGAGCTTTCCAGTGAGGTTACTTATCGACCGAGTCTATGGAGCTGTGGCTGGAAGGAGCAACGGAGGGAAAGAAACATTTAATTTCTATACCATCTTACAAAAAGTTTTGGAGTCACACAGAGTGGAAAATCCTCAGCTGGGCATGACCTCCCAGACAGGCATCTACAGCTACAGCACCGATGGGAATCCCATTGAAAGACACTCATGGCAATTCCCAAGATAAGGTGAGCTGGCCTTCTTCATTAACTATCACATAGGATTTTAGATGCCTCATCAACTTATTGACCTTGGCCTTTTTGACCTCAGAACAAGCCTAGAATTAGCACAATGTGTGTAAATGGAAATGGCCAAATGTGACTTTCTACATATTTCCATTGTTCTGCGTGTTTCCTCTACTGCATAAACGGTGTTGAAAATTCAGTCAAAACAAATATTCTTTTCCACTGAGATCAATGAACTCTAACATTGACCTTACTTAGGGTGGCAGAACTTGGGAATTTGTGAAAATAACTCTTTTCTCAGCAAGACTGTGTCCTTTTATTCCCTGGCTTCCCAAGACTGCAGTGGTTCTGAACTGTTTTCATGCCTTTTTTTTTTTTTTTTCCTTCTGCTTTTCTTCAAAGATGTATTTCTCTCCTTGCTCTTGATTCACAGGTAAGAAGGTGCAAATTTTATACAGTATTTATTATCTTGCTCTTGTTGGCTGATATCTGAACCTCAGAGGGACGGTTGTCTGTTTAGCTGATCTGTCTTCTGTTGTTTTACCAGTCCTCTCCTCCTTCTGGGCTCTGCACATGGGGCTGGAGCTGTGTGACAGCAGGGAGCTGGCTGGGCCATACCCATTTTTGGATCATGGAAATGCTATGCACCTGTGGTGAGACCAAAGCCTGAGAGTTAGGGCAAAGCAAGTTCCTCCAGAGCATGGCATTGTACCAAATCGTGAAGCCCGTGATGAGATGATCCCCCTTGGAAGCTATTAAATACCTTCTTTGGTTAAGAACACAGACCTTTTTTTTTTTTTTTTCTTTTAATTGTATGATTTAAGAAATACAGCATAATTAACACCGTAGCACATCACAGTGCATTAAGATTATATCTAATACCTTCCTAGATGTCCCACTATCTAAAGCTTGAACACTATTTCAGATGCATTTTGAATTCTAGTCCATCATGTTCATTTACCAGGTACACTGGCTTATCACCTGCCTAGCAAGTTGTACTTTTAGCTGTTTACAGAATGCTTTCTTGTGTAATTTGTGTTCCTCCAAATGCTTATTGCCCAGCAAATGCCAAGGGTGCCAGCCTGTGTCCTCCTGGGAGCCTGCCCAGGCACACAGCCCTGTGCAATTCCCTTAACTTCTCAGCCTCAGGACTTGGGGTCACAGTTGGCCTAAACCACTGCAAGTGCAGCTATGTGCATTAGCTGGGCTGACATAAGTCCTGAAAACCAGCTGAAAAGCTTGTTCTTAGCATTTAGCTCAGGAGCAGGGAAACATATTTTGTAGCTGCTGAAAGCTGTTAAATACCTGCTTATAATAAGACTAATTTACAACAACAAACATTTCGGATTGTGCATTTCTTTCAGTAGCCCAATTAGCGGGGCTGAGTAATGAATGGAGGCACCACTGGGCTGTGTTCACACTGCGGTACTGTTAGCAACCTGCTGGTCCAGCTCGTGGGCCTGCTCCTCACAGCATAAACACTGCTACTGTTAGGCTTGGATTTACTTGCCATTAAGCAAATGCATCTGGCACTGCCTCAGTAGTGTACAGGAGCGGAAGAATGCTGTCACAATACACAGGGTGAGGTTTCTGGGGGTTCTTTTCACAATTGTCCCAAATTTGCTGCTCTGGGGGCGTGGGCTCAGATGAGAATGGGAAGAGCTGAAACCGCCAGGGCTAGCAGTAGTGGCTGCAAGCAGCTGTCCTTCGACGCAGGAGCAATGCTCGATTGTGCAGTGGAGATGGGACCTTAGTCATGCTTCTGAACTGCGTTCAAACTCTAAATGTGTTGAAGGCTTTAGTACAGTTTGGGAACAGGTTCTCTGAAGAAATTTCTGGTATTTCCTGGTTCCAGTCAGGCTGAAAAACACTGTGAGAATGTGGTGGTTTTTGGTATGTCCATTTAAGGGCATGAATCAAAGGAACTGCAGGGAGGAAAGAAGTGGAAAATGAGAGGAAAAATAAGTTAACTGAGCTACTTCCTCTCTCAGATTCTTCTTCGGTTTTGGGCAAAGCCTTACACTGGTATTTCATCCCAACTTCTCCTTGCTAACTACTTCCATATGCAGGCATAGTATAACATCAGTTAAAGCCACATTTAAGCAGTGTTTTTGCTGGTAGGATGCAAAGTCAGAATGGTTGAATTATTATATGTTTAGGTAAGAATATTACTGTGCCTTCTTACATTTAATGTCCTTTTCAGTGTGATGGTAATATTACTTTCTTCAAGTGCAATATCTGAAAAGGCTGTGATACATTAAAAAAATACAAGTGATCTAGTTAGAGTATGCTAGTGATGTGTCCAAAAGTCAGTTTTCTCAGTTGAGTCCCCATCTTTGTGAGACAAACAACTGGATACCGTTCAAAGACTTATTTGTTCCTGTGTGGTTATGGATCATTAAAAGTGGCTCATTCTTGTAGAGTTCCTTAACTAGTGTCTTTTGGATGTTTCTTAGCTCTGAGGAATCTGACAAATTTCCATCTGGAGAGAAGAGCCTATTTCATACGAAAGGGCTATAATCTGTGTCTTTTGTTCACATCTGTCTTGTGTTAGAACGCTAAGCTGCAAATCCATGCAAATGTGTTATGGGACAAAATTCTGAAATATGATGGCTTAGAGTTATTTCACAAATTATTTGATACTCTGGTCTCCAGCCACCTTCTGTTTAATGATTGAATGTCATTTATTAAATAAGTATCAACTTTACAGTGGTGCTTTACCTACTGTATTATTAGTATTGTTGGAGATTCATTTTAAGGAGCTAGTCATTTGAATTAATATACCTTCATATGTGAATAAGGTCTTTTAAAAGTGCAGTGGCAAACCCACATCACAGAACTTTCTGAGGATGCAAACTCAAACATCTAAAAGCAAACTCCTCGAACAAGGTATTTTGGAAGGAATGTGAACCAATGTTCTCCCCCATTTAAGTGGCTTGGGATTTTTGAAGTCAAGTTTTTATTCTTGCATCCATATATCTTGGGCATGAAGAATGAAACGAGGAAACATCTTTATGGTTGAAAGGTCCACATTTTAGCCATCATTTAAGATGCCTTAAATTCCACAGAAGAGTTCCTTTTTCCCAGGATACCTTTGAAAGAAAGTCTTACAAACAGTGTGATGCATACATCTCTAGGAGATCTTACAACAAATTATTTAAATTTCTTTACCTTCAGAGGTAAAAACCTTCATAAGTCTAATGCCTGTGAAATGGTGCAAAATTCATGCTTATGCCAGAAGATTACATATGTTCTCGGAAAAGAAGAGGACTGCAAATCGTTATGTTGCAATGATAGCTGAAATTTATGATCCTTGATACGCTCAGGGGAGAGTAACAACTTGCCAAACACATTTGCATATGCAGCATACTTCCTTATTTTAATTCACAGCAGTAAGAGCAACCACCATTGAAATATTCTAACAGGAGGCCTCTTCCATACTCCTCCTCCGGCCTGTGAAACAGCATGATAATTTGTCACATGGTGGTCAAAGCAGCTCTTTGCATTACCAAGCAGAGGCTGTGGTCCTGAGCTGCTGTGGGGCAGCCCCTTTATGGGTGCCTTTAGTTTCAGGCAGCCCTCTCTGGAGCAGGGCGCTGCTGCCTCTCTCCAGCCCTGCAGCCTCATATGCCAGGCACTGCTGGTGGACAGTGCCGGGGAGGCCGCAGCACTGTGCAGCTTAGGGGGCTGAGATACAGCCCCCACCTAAGGGGATTGAGAGCAAAAACCAAGTGAATCTCGTGAGCCAGTCAGGAGACTCAGGAGGCTGATGTTATAGGGAATTCATTATAGTGCCCAATATCAATTCTGATCATTGTAAAAGAACACGGTTCTAATCAATGGGATTGGTTTTAATCAATAGGATTGAGCAGCATCATACCTCATCTCTAAGGGCATTACTCCCAACCTGCCAGATACATTGTGCTTCTCTTTGTTCTTCTGATCCTGAGAGCTTTTGTAGTGATGTAGTGACGTCCTGTCCTTGCTGGAACTAGAAATGACAGTTCTCTTAATATTTAGGGGTGGAGACACAGCAGCAGTTGGACAATCAGTCCTTGTGGTTATATGAATGTTTGAAGTGTTTCCAGGGTGAACTGAACGGCTGCATCATATTCATAACCTGCAAAAAAAAAAAAAAAAGAGAGAGAGAGAGAGAAAATGCTGGAGAGTCTCAGGGAGTGTAAGAGCCAGAAGCTGCCCAAAACTATTTCTTATGGGACACAGAAAGCCACTTCCTCATGCCAGGAGAATTCCTCGTATTTTGGAGAGGAAGGGGAAATGCTTCTATGGCCTTATGCACAGTCTGGTGAGGCCACTGGAAAGATTCCCATTGACTTTCTATTAGTTTAGGGTCCTGTTGTCCATCATTAGTCAAAGCTGGTGTTACACTGATTTGCTGCTAATGCTAGCTGAAATCAATGGGCTTGGAAGGTGCTCAAGAAGGATGGACATTTTTGTAAGCTAACACTCTTTCACCACCAGGAAATTCCAGATTGAACTTGTTTGCCTGAAAAGGATTCTTGTTGGAGAGTACGTTTTTTTTCTGAAAACAAGAACTAATGCTTCTAGTGCAAAGGTTAATTTTAAATTCAGAGAATCCCCTAGTCTTAATAAAGGGGCACAGAAAGTCTGTTATTAACATAGGACCTAGTACAGGACTGAAGTTTTTCTTTTGACTTTAGGAGGTGAAGGAAGTGAGTCTCAAACTGTCCTTACACTGTTTTTTCTTGTCTGAGAACAACGCTTGGACCATCACCAAAAGGTGTAGCTCTTACAACGTTTCTCATCTGTGGGCCTGCAAGAGCTTGAATCAATGGATATTTTACAGACAGAATTGTCAGGTAAAATGATTTGCCCCCCAGTCATCAAATAGGAAGATAATCCAGGTATTTGGCATCTGAGTTCAGTGCTCTGTCTACCATAACATACTAAGGTCTTAATTCAGGTAGAACCACAGGTAAGTTGGCATTACTCTGCAGAAGATCTTAAGAGGTCCCTTCCAGTCTGTATTATTCTACAATTCTTATGATACAGCTCATTAACTCTTTACTGAGAATTTTACCAAATTTTGGACTGCTGGATTTGACTTGAGAACTACTTCAATGCACATTTTCCTTTCCTTAGCTGAAAAACAAATCTTAACCAGTGAAACACTTAATGAAATTAAGCACACTGCGTGGATTATTATAGCAGGGGTTGAATCCTAAGGTGATCAGCTGGCTCATTTTAAAGGCACTACGTGATGCCTGAGGGAGCTGTTGCGCTTTCTAATGCAATCGTGGGCTTGGCAGAGCCCGCCTGGCCCTGCCCTCCATTCAAAATTCAGAAGAGTAATACACGACAGTTGAGTCATGGTCAGCAGAACAAGTGACCGTAATTCATTTAGCTTATTCCTCAGTGTATGTGTTTCTAGACAAATAAAACATACATCACTTGAGTTTTACTTAATGCAAAGCCAAGCCCCTTGAGAAATATGTAAGGAAACAGTGAAGATTAAATGAAATGCCAAGCCATTTATATAAAAAATATAAATACTTTATTTTCAACTAAAAAGGTGCAAACATGTAACTTTTGGTCACACTTCTCAACAAATAAACTGTCCAAAAAGAGCCATAGTCAAAGAAAGAAACAAATGCTCAAGTGGAAAGACTGACTAGCTACAGAAGAGCCCTTCTTCTTAAAGACACTTGTCCAGTAAAATGGAGGCAAATGCATTTTGCCAAACAGATGAGTGCTTTTTAAGGATACAGACACTTCAAGTCTAACACTCTCCAATCTTGATCTGATCACCATTTCGCCCCATCTGAACAATTTCCACTAGAGTATCTATTTCACACTTCGAATGCATTGTCAGACAAGCTTTAGATCCTACCTATCTTGTTCCAAAAAAGAAGGCTATCACTGAAATATCAAAGCATTAAACAAAGGCACAAAACTTTAAATTAATTTAGATAACTGTACAAATATATATACACAGTATTTACAATATTAATAAAAAGTAGCTTGTTACAGGTAAATTAACTGCCACAAGCTGTCCAGTCTAATAGACATGATTCTGATTCTTGTTGACCAAGCCATATGAATCAGAGCGTCAGAGCTGAAACATTACGGTCCTGACTAACAGAACACCTTCTGCTTAGCACTTTGCTGGGTGAGGGTTTGCATTCCAGCTGTTGCTGTCACTAAACCAGTGTCAGCAAACATGCTAATGGTCTCCTTCTCAATTGCACTACTAGGTGAAAAACACTGTACCACATTAAGGGAACATTTGCTTGAATCTGCTTTTCCTGCATATTTCCCTTAACCCCTTCACACCACCTCATGAACAGCATGTTCTGAAGCTGTGTCTTGCTGTGGTCCCACTGTCCATTTTACCTTCTTCTTCAAACCACCGTTTGGGGTCAGTAGACAAATTGTCTTAGGTCACGTGGAGCAGTTTGTTGAAATTAAAAAAAAAAACTGATTTAAATACCTTGTGCTATTGAATCATGTTTACAAAATGAGATGCAAATCAGTTCAAGTTGAGAATCTAGTTAACGCCTCCTTCTGGCTTTACGCCATGTCTCCATACATCTTTCTGTAGTACAGAGACTCAAAGATGTCATTGTCTCCAGGGCAGTTGTAGTGGCACGCGCAGGTCTTGATGAACATCATTTTCCTTTTCATGATCTCCCCATCAGGGCACTTGAACTCCACAGGGAGGGTGGCTGTTCTGTGGGGTGTGCAGCAGCGCCCGTCAGTGCAGACACCACAGAACTTAGCTCTGTAGGTCTTCACGCTGGTGCAGCCAGACAGCTCAAACTTGATGGGCTTGGAGATTTTGGGGGTGCGAATGCACTTTTTGCCTTTCTGTTAGGATATAAGTGAATACGACATGTTTAGAAGGTAGACTTTGATGCAGCACTGAGCTTGCATGCTAAGAGCAGGCAGAAGCACTAATCCTTGTAATGTTTTTTGACAAGCAAAAGTGTTTTACATAGTGCTGTAATAACGTGTGACAGAGAATTAAGGGCATTTAATCATAAAATATTCACTACTGGGGCAAAACTCAAATTTCATGGCGAACCACTTGAAACTTACTACCTATCAGAATGCTACGTTTTTTGGTAAGACACGTTTTTGCCAGTGGAGGGAAGCATCCTAATAGATCATACATTAAAGATGAGACTCTTTACCTTGATGTTCTCCTCCAGGTCTGCTTCGCAAGGTCTGACCATGCAGAGTCTGCTCTGCTTCTCCAGTCTGCAGAAGGCATTATCGTTGGTGACCCTGGTTGAGATGCCCATGCCACAGGTCTTGGAGCAGGCACTCCATTCGGTGGTCTGCACCAGGCAGTTGGCACGCATCATGGTCGGGTCTGGACCGTAGGTGTCTTCCAGTCTGTAGGCTGCAGGGGACAGACAACCGGGATGAGACCACCATCTGACTTCGCACCCTGCTAGATGTTCTCTCCCTTTCCCAGAGAAATTTAGGCAACCACGCTTATCTGTGGGGCAACCCCATCTGCTGCCGCCCTCCAGCTGCTGGGGCAGCCCCGTGACAACCCGTCCCACTATGCTCGACCCCCACACAGACGCCCCTTCCCCTCAGGCCACCGCCCACGGAGGGACCCCCGCTCACCGGCGAGAGCCGGTCCCACGGCGGTCTGCTCCTTGGGCTCGTCGCAGACCCACTCCTCGCAGCACTTGCCGGGGAGCTTCACCCTCCGCGGGAAGGGGCAGTCGGGGCTGGGCAGGCGGACGTCCATGCTGCAGAGGGGCACGCAGCCCACCGCCCCGTCCAGGCAGGTGCACTGGTACTTGCAGCTGCTCTGGAAGGACTCGCCGCTCCGGTACACCATGCCGCCGAAGACGCACGGGGCGCCGTCCCGAGCTGCGGGGGGCAGGAGGCGGGCGGTGAGGCGGGCGGAAGGCGCGGCCGCCGGCCCCCGGGACCCCCTCTCCCCGTCGCCGTCCCCGTCCGACGGCGGCCCCGGCCCCACTCACCGGTGCAGACGCCGATCCGGCGGTTGGCGGGGGAGCCGAAGTCGCAGAAGAGCCCCTTGTGGTGGTCGCAGGGGTCGCGCTCGGTGCAGAGCTCGCCCAGCTGCTTGGCGCAGACGCGGCAGCAGCCGCAGCCGTCGAGCACCAGGGAGACGCCGGCGGGGCAGGCGGGGCC
>VXAA01007352.1:36349-51309 GCA_013399115.1 Anseranas semipalmata
CTGGAGGCGGGGCGGCCGGGCCCGCTGGTGTCGCCGGGGTGCCCGCGGCCCGGCCGAGCATATTCTGAGCGTTTTGTTACGACCAAAAATGGTATAATTACACTGCGGGGTATAAATTGACTCTGTGTCCTCCTGAATCATACTGAATATTTGTAATGTGTTCCTTTCCTAATAGATGCTCTCTATGAATAGAGAGAGAGCGCCTATTTACTCTGAAATATTTGGCACAACGGACTGAGTCTGAAGCATGGAAGAAGTGGCTGTTATTTTCCCGCTGCCTGTGTGCAGCTGTCATTTCTGAGCAACACATTCTTAGCACATCCTTGCTTCCTAATCTTGCTGGTGATCCGTCCCGGGAGGCCGGTGACAAGAGACTGGCATGCCACCATGCTCAGCCAAAAGCTAAGCACCGTGGTTTGTGTTTGACCGAACCAAAACCTACACGTTGTGGTTTGGATTAAATCATTACAGATAACTGTTAGGGTTGTCTTTTTTTTTTTTTTGACCAGAAGGATGGTTCTTCCCCCCACCTCTCCATGTATCATTTGAATATTCAGTGATGTCATGTTGACTGACCTCTGCTTTAGCACAAGGAATGCCTGCGTTTTGGCTTTTGACCTGTAGAAGTATGTTAGTGTTAATGAGAGAGACTGCCTTCATGCATCTTGTTAGGCAAATTGCAATCCAATGGGTATCTTAAAAGCTACCATCTTTTACGTGTAGTCTTTCTCCCACTGCCATATTCCCCTTTCTTTCCATCCCTCTATACATATGCACACTTACATCCACACTATGATACTGCAATACGTATGCATAGGATTCTTGAGGGAAAAAGATACATTTTCATGTAAAGCTCCAGTAGGATATATCGTATTGTAAAACTGTACTTATATTCTGCCAGCCCTGTACTTTGGCTGGTAAAGTCGTTTGGATGTCATTCCTTCTACTTGAAATTCTCCATTGAAAGAAATGAGATTGGTTCTGAAAAAGTCCCAGAGGAACAGTTATGGTAAATAATATATGTTCCCAAACACAAGGCCTCCTGAAATCTGTATTTACTTGAAGGACTCCAATGGCCTCAGTGCTGGGTAAATAATATGTGTACCAAACTATGTATGACATGCATACCAAAATGCAAATGTAACCAGGTAAACAGAATGCCTTTTTTAAATGCCTAAATATGGTAGGAGAACATCAGAGAGAGAGAGGCTCTAGACATGTTTTATAACTTTCCATGTAAGAGGTTTTTTCAGAGAATCAATTTTATTAAACAAAACCTAAGAGTCTCACCGACAGAAAAAGTATGTTTAAAAGTAACAAACCACCAGAAAGCCAGGAAATCCAAAATTAAAGGATAAATCTGTCCTAAGTCCTCACACCGCGGGCCAAGTACAGCAAGCCCCATCCACTTACTGCCCTGAGAAAAAAGGCTTACACAGGACAGGCGTTTGGACTTCAGAACTAGTTTTGGCCTTGCGCTGCCGTGAATCGGGAATTAGCCTCCTGAGTTACACGTTGTACCAGCCGATGAAGTGGGATGCGAGTCAGAGCCCTTCGGGTTTGCCATTTTGTCCTGTTGGTTTCAGTGCTGTTAGATGTGACTCGCCGGCTGCCTGGTTCATGCACGCGTGTGTATGCACAGGGGCGAAGGGACCCTGCAAGTAAAGGTGGTTCTGCCACGAGCTGGAGAAGTGCATCTCGGTGTTGATGCATAAAACGGTTAAAATGCACTCATTTTGACTTCCATGCAGGTGTTTATACAGCACATGCTTTTAAGATAGTATATTTTTTCTGCTGAAATTAGGAATTCACTACACTGGTCTTGCAGACGTGTTTACACAGCTATATACGGTATGCGTGTGTCTACATCAGCTTCAGTTGGTGCAGTTCCTTTGGTGAAGTCTTGTAAAATGTACAGGTGTGGATATGCTAAATTCCTCTCTTGTGTTATTCCTTCTTTTTTTTTTTTTTCCTTCCCCCCAAAAAGTCACTTGATCAGGTATCAGACATACTGAAAACCTGGCAAGACTACAGGAAAGTGGCTAGACTTGGAGTGTTTGTGTACTTAAAGAAAGAATCTTGCACATTTTCAACTTTCAGTCACAGATATTTTTTTATAAGAGCAATTGGAGGTCTGAGCCAGCCCTCAAAGCGGAAATCAAAAGCTCCCAGAGAAACATACCCCAGGAATGCGAGTGTGATCCAAGAACCATACGCAATGCACATACAGTACTGTCAGTCTTATAGGAAGTCTGCCATATATGGACATCTGGACCCTGCGCTGTTTATCATCGCCATGGGCTTGTAGCTGGCTTCCGACCTTCCTGGCTCGCCTCGGGGTTAGCATGCCAATTAGCTCCTTTCCCAAAATGCTCACCAGGATATTTCTTAAGCGTTGCAACGAATATATCTCAAAATCCAGAGAGGTCTAGTTAAAGTTACGTTAGTAGGCTTTTGCTTGAAGTGCAGATTCCAAGCAAGACTTACTCCGCTAGCTCAGAAATAGGCACAAAACAAAAATAAAGAGATTTATTCTGTCGCGGATGCGGTTGCCTGGTATTTATCTTTCTTAGAAGTCACCTGCTGACTTATTCTATGTATCTGTAGGCATAGAGAGTACTTCTGAAGTAGACTACTTGCTACACTTTTACTTGTCCTTTTCTGGAGGCACGTGTGAGCTCGTGAATCAGCAAAGGCAAAGGAAAATAGAAAACTTCACTTCCCAGGAGCTGTCAAGCCAGTTATCCACGTTGCGCCGTTTGTTTTACTATGTCAGAGCGAGTCACGTGGCTCAACTCGTCCGCACTGGAGCAATGACGGCTCGCATCAGCTAATCTTGCCAGTGAGATTTTATTTGCTAATAGGCATCAGCTCTTCCCCAGCGTGAAGCGGAGTGAGAAGGCTGGGCGGTGCGCTGCGTGGCATGGGGCCTGTGGAAATGCTCGCTGCTGAACTTGTGGACCTAGTCCAAGTTCCTCGAGATACTGGGTCAGATTCTCTGCAAGTGTCAGGTGGGTAGTTTCACTGAATGCACTGTTGGACATCAAAATACTTGGACTTGAGAAGCCCAAGCCCAAGCCTAAAGCATGAGTTAAGCAAACCCATCAGATGTAATTGCCGTTAGCAGATCCGAGTTCTGTTGTTTTCCCTAATCGTGGCTATTAAAACTTATGTTCTTTATGTTCAAACATGTAATGCTTTATTACTTCCGCAGTCACTGGGAATGTTGCTTTAAGCTCTTGGCTTCATTCTTAAAAAGTAACTGGAGTGTTTCACGAATGTGTGTGGTCTTAAAGCAGCAAAGTGGTTACTGGAAGTAGAATAATCAAAATGAGTATTCAAAGCACATGTAAAACTCTTTGTATGAAAGGGAGATTATAAGTAGCATGAAGCCAAGGGTCTTTTACCTACCAAGCCCCAGGTTCAGTATATCTGAATGTATTCTGACAAATTTGCTGTAGATCTTTTCCGCGCTGCAGGGAGCAGCATTCATTGCATTGTGCAGAGTTTGGCTGCGTCCTGAGTTCCAGTAAGGAAGCGCAGAGCCATTTGCACAGCTCGCGAGGGTGAGTAAGGAGGGAAGAGGCTTTCAGTTGTCTATTTCTTGGTTTTGATTGAGGCGCACAACCTCTTGCAGCAGTAAGTGGAACTAGTGTAGGACTGAAGTGAGTCACTAGCCACTCCTTTGACAATTGTCCTATAAATGGTTAACAGAGTTCATAAAAATGAGTGGTGCTGGCTGAAGAGGAAACGTGATCAGGGCCCTGATTCAGAACATTCACCAGAAGTCATTTGAGGTCCCTCTCAGAGGAACCATGTGGAGAACAGTTGGAGGAACACTTCCTCCAACTCTGTCATGGCTTACCTGAGCAGGAACGAATCGGATCTCCTTATTTTAAAATGCATGTGATCTTACTTTGTTTTTTCACCTTGTTTCTGTCAGGAGCTGTCAGTGTAAATTTTGAGGCTTTGCACTTTTTTTTCCCCAAGCTGAGACATTAATGTTTAGTTAAGGCTTGACTAGATTAGGGACGTTAATTAACAAATGCTGTTTGCTCTGCAGTAGACTATGGGATCTGTTAATTTATGTTGTAGCTGCTGTGGAAAAGTAGAGTCCTGTGGAGAATCCTGTGGGATACATTTGTCCATGTTGTCTGATGGGGTAGGATCGATATTTATACGTGAGGGGATGATGAACATAATAGACCATTTTCTTTGGGGAGCAAGAGAGAGATCACTGTCTCTGAAATTTGCCTCTTTTTGCTGCAACCTGAGTTAACTGACCTTGGTATTTTGCAACATGGGCTTTTCTGTTTGCACAGGCCTTCCTGAGAGTGTGGAGGGACTGGATTACTGTATAGGTCTGCAATGCCTCTGGGGAACTTGATAAGCACGCTGCGTCAGCTGACCTACGACCTCAACATACTAACATATTATTTTAGAGAGTGATGGATTTTCAGGAAAATGGCTCCCCATGGTTCAGCAGCCAGCTTGGCTGGCTGTTCTTTCAGCAAGTGATCTGTGGTATGTGAACTGTGTAAATACATCTGTACAGCTGACGCAGGTGGGGAAACTAGGATGTAACCTACAACGGCCAAGGTGGCTTCCTTATTGACCTGCGGATGTGTGTGAAATTTAGCAACTACCAGACCAGGTCTGAAAACCATCTTACAATGCTGATCTCTCTGGTGTCTGTGGGAAATTCTCTGTCAGACTGTTTTTCATGTGGAGCTGAGAAAAGCAGACACTCGAAGAAATGTGCATTGTCAGGGAAGTGGGGACATTTCTAAGATATTTTGATTTCCTGCAGGAACTAGTCGAGGAAACTGAGTTGTGCAGTGGTCCCTGGTCTAGAGTTTACAACCGTGTTGCAGCAAATGTCTTGGTGATGAGTGGCTTTTAAGTAATAAACATGAAGTTGTAAAAGCGGTAGGACTCACACCAACGGCAAGTATTTCTGAGCATATTACTCCATGTAAAACATTTCTATTAAAGAGTTTTAAATAGAAATCAAGGTTAGGTTTTTACTGTACCTAGGTGTTTGTTTTGACCAGTTTGGACAGTGGGGTCTCTATGAAATTTGAGTCTGTGAAGTTACTTGTGGTGAATTTCTTGTGAGGAAGTTACCCGTGATGGATCTTGTGGAAAAGTCTAACCTTAATAGCATGGTAAATCTTTAAGATTATTTAGGATTCAGTTATGACATAGGATGAAAAGACAGTTCATCAGTTGCCTTTTTTCATTACCTAAGATTTGCAATGTATTTGGAAATCCTAAAACAGTCCTAACCAGTATTCACTCTGTAAGTTAGGAACTTTGTAATACCAAATTTTCAGGTGAGTTTTGAAAGCAGATAAGAACTAGCCACATCTTTTTCTTTCTCCTCATGTCATTCCTAAGATACAGAGGGCTGAATTCCAAATTCCTCAGGAACAGCTTTCTTATTTTACAGCCTTAATCCAGTGAGACTGTGCCTAGGCCTTCACCTGTCTTTTTTTTTTCTTCATAAATGACTTACAAGGAGTGACGATGCTGTACGTGGCTTAGGAGGTGTGCTTTCTGTTTCTTTTTTGCCATCAAGCTGCCACAGGGGGGAGTAGAAGGTTGGAAAGGACTGTGCTGCCCAAGAAGTCAACAATACAAGTCAAGTGCTGTACTCCAAGTGAATACCCTAGACAGTCCGGTACGTGGAGAAAAATGGGTGCAAAAGAAGAATGTACGTGCTAGGAATTAAAGGGGTTGTTGGAGGGAGGAACGGTAAAGTTTGTGCAGCTGGGTCGAGCTGAATGGTTCACCGTGTCACAAAACCACGCTGTTTTTCTTATTCATTGCAACCAGCTTTTCTGTCCAGATGTGAGGGAAATGTGACTGAGTTGTTTCCCTGCCTCAGAAGGGAAGATGACATGTGGGAGTTGTACAGGGCTTGCAAACTCCCTGTCAGTCTGACGAAAGGCTTTTCCCACGTTAGGACTATTTGCTAATGAAGAAAAAATGCTAGGCAGAGGCAAAGCATCTTTGCAAGGCAGAAGACACAGTGAGGACTTTGCAACTTAATAGGAAGGGGTTGTTCTTGTGGGACTGCTGGGGCTGGTGAAGTCCACTCTCCCTACAGGAGTAAAACACAAACAGCTGGACTGTCCATGGGTTGTGCGCAGCAGGGACCGGGGGGGACATGCATTCCTTACACCTTGGCCCTGGTGTGGGGTCACTTTCTAGTCCCGTGTTGAGGACCCACAGGCAAACAGCCGTGGTCTTGAGTGGCAAAGGGCAAATAGGGCTGAAGAGAGAGGTGCATGGATGTGTTTATGTGGGAAGGGTTGGGGGACAGAGAAGGAAGCGGTGGAAGTGGTGTGTGAAGACAGCAGCATAAATGAACCAGCCAAGGATGAGGTGGGCTTGGCAGCGTCCTTCCCACCACCACCACAGCGTTTCACCACCGAGAAACAGTGTTCAGGTCTGTTAACCCACGGGCGAACTCGTTTGCCGGAGGAAAAGAGATGTGTCTGCAGCGCAGTCTGGGTGCTCCTGTTCTGCTCCTTTGGATGCAGGTCTCCTTCCTTCCTTGCCCCTCTGAGCTCAGGAGCAGGCTGTGGTTTTGATCTGTACCGGGGAGCTTCATCATTGAACAACCTAGTCAACATTATTTTTCTTTTGGTGAAAGAATCAAGTAATTTTCAGGAATTACTTACTGATCAGAAAAGCAACTGAAAGGAACGGATCAGACACACTTTCTTTTATGAAATCCTCCAATCTTAGTGTGCAGACCCACAATGAGACAGAGTAGTAAGAAGGAAGAATTAAAGGAAAAATGCAAAAAAGACATTTATGTTTTGGTAACCTAGCAGGAGAAATAACAAAAAAATGCTGTGTGTTCCTTGCTATATGTGTTATTCTGGAATGAAGAGAAGATGGCAAGCGGGTCTTTCTTTTCATTTTAATGGCAAAGTACAATGGGAAAGTAGAAAATTCTTTGGGTGACATTTTTCTGTGCTTTTTGTATGCCTGTGATTCTAGGACTGTTGAACTATCATCAAAAGGAACCTGGGAGAGATCCACATTCTTTGTGTACAGTATATTGATAAATTCAGTGCCTGTTCCACAACCTTGTGCATAACATACACACACACAAAAAAAGAGAATTAATGGTTCAATTTCCAAGTAAGACACAAGGAATTTGTTTATGCTGTTGGGAGGTAATATATTGAGGTTTGAATGGAAGTATGTTGAGTATATTCAAAGTCTCAAGGAATGCAAGGCTGGTTTTGTTCAGCAATAAACATCTAAGGTAACAAGAACATTTATACATTTGGCAAATTTGTTCCTAAATCTCAGGTTCTCGGCTTTTCTTAGGGGCAGTTGTTGCAAGTTCAAGGAGTTAACTGGAGATAAAAGCACAAACAGAAAAAGCTGAAATCAAATAAATTCAGAGAACCTTTGAATTTGTCCCTTAGTTCCAGTGATGCATGAATTCTAGAAGGAACTCTAGTCAGAAACATACTGAAGGTTGTGCCACAGTTTATTGCACTCACCTGGACTCTTCAAATAATAAAATCCCGGAGAACACAGACCTGAGTCATTGTCACAGCGTCACATGGTCACATTTAAAGTTACCACACTACTGTCCCGCTCTTCCTAAAGCACTTTCAGCTTATTATGTTGCCAAATCTTTTTTTCTAGAACTTTTGCTGAAGAAATTGGCAATGATGTTTGAATATATAAAAGAAGATAATAAAAAGGAAGGCACTTAACAATGTAAAAAACCTAGGCCCACGTTAGAGTGTTTTTGCAATGTACTCTGTCAAGATACTCATTCTGGACATGGTGCATGTTCCTTAACATTTGAAAAATGAATACATGTAGAAAGACAAAACCAACAGCAAAACCAGCATTATGTGGTTGTGAATCCATAACCCTTTCCATGGCTTTTCAGTTTTCATCACTTTATTCTTTTCAGGAAAGAAAAAAATTGTGAAGTTTGAGGGAAATTACAGCAATCCATTTTGAGGGCTTAAGACATCCAACACTTTGGCTAGATGTGTTAGCCCTTCTATTTCTACTCTTCATTACATTTTAACCCTTGGATAGGATGAATGGACAGCACAGTTACTGTAGTGCAACCAAATCATTCTTTTAGTTGAAGAGGTGTAGAGGTGTGTTTCTGGTCACCAGAGCTATATTCTGTATTCAGCAGAGAATCCATTGTACATTATGTTCAGAGCTGACACATAAATACTTTGGCATTTGAAAAAGGTTATTTTGTTATGATACAATTCCAGCAATAAAACCACACATGCTGTGTTTCAAGCCAAATTAGTTGATGAATGGATGAGATGTCTGATTTTTGTTTCTTGAAGGCCAATCTGAACAAATCCTGCCAAAGTTATGTTTTTGCTCAGAATTCCTTCATTTGTCCTGCTTTTCTGCAGACCAACACAGAGCAGGAAATTCTCATCACTTAATTATTAAATAAAAAATAAAATTTGTACACAACAAAGAAAAGCCAAGGTAACAAAAAGTTCTGTCCCACAGTTATTTATCAAGAAAGCCAAGCTGGAACATAGTTGCAAGACTTTGAGCATATTCAATACTTCTGGACTAAATGAACCAATGTGTTAGAGTTTTGGGGAGAACTAAGATGAGAATAACAGGGGAGGTGGAGAGAAGAAAACTCCAAAAGGTTAAGAGAGTATGGCTCCCGTAATTTATGTGATACGGGGCCACAGCATTGATGCTGGGAGACTTCTGCCATTGACAGCTGTGAATATAGACCCAAACTCTGTTATGCTCTTGACTAATGACTGCTTTTGCTTGGAAGGAAGTTTTGAATCAGGAGTGCAAACAGTAGATACCAGCTTCTTGCTGTGATGACACAATCTTTTTATGCCATTGTCCTTAAAAAGTTTCTGTTTTAGCTGTCAGCCATCATTTAAAAAGTCAGAGTTCCCCAGCTTTGGACATACGAAGTACACAGCATATAGCCCTGCTCCACAACTGGAATGACAGCTAAGTAGAAAATATATGTGAAAATTACAACTGTAAGCACTCTTGACTTCAAAAATGCTGAATTAATTTCTTCAAACTTAACCCAAGTCCTGGATTACTCTACTAAACAGCACAGAAACAGAAACTCTAGCTATCTCTGAGTTGTGAGCATGACCTCGGTGGTTACAATATTTAGCAGAAAGAGCCTTTCCCCACCCCCACATAAGTGACTGTTTTCATCTTGCTCAGAGATTCAGTTTCAGGGGGTGACCAAATATGAAAGAGCTTCAACCAAAAGGAATTACTATCAGGAAATTGCAGTCCGTGAAGTGAGTAAGTGTGGGGCTGAGATAATAGCTAGACATATACAACTAGTCCCAGCTATAAATAGTTTCAGCAGACTGGCCATAGGCAGTGGTCACATTCCTCCTGACCAACTATAAAATGTCGTCACTGGTGCGTGAGGGGTACAACTTTCTTCCCTTCCTGACTGTGCTCTCCATCTTGCAAAGTATTCACTGACTTTCACATGATTTCTGTATCAAATCCCTGTTCATTTTAGAAACTTTCTCTTTTTCCTGACCATTATTTTCTCATTCCTGCTGAATCTCAGTCCGTTTCACCACCTTCCCCATTTCACTTGGGTTGTCAGTACATTGCCTTCTCTCAAGCTGTTGTTCCTCCCAGACTTCAGCTTGGGTTCCCATGAATCTCCTTTTCAGTCTTTGGGGTAATGCCCCAGTCTTTTGTAGGTGACTTCCTTGAGCTGTTTCTGAATAGGGTTTGATAGTTAAGACTACTTTTGCTAGCCTAAGGGAGAAGTTTTTATGGGATAGCATACAGGTGAATGTGGAAGGCTTTTCAATGGGCCATTGAGGGGGTCTTACAGATTTGTTCAGCCTGTACAGTAGCATGGACAATACTGTTCAGATCTCTGCTTTCCAAGCTGGAAAGGTCATGGTGTTTCTTGAGAATATTTTTGGAGATGTTTCTGTGGTTTGTCAGAGCTAAAAATAAGCTATGATCAACGCATTTAAAAATTATGACAGGATTTTTTTCATGAGTATAAAAGGCAATCAGATGTTTGTTTTCCTCTTAGGGAACCAGTCAGAACGACGGCCACCAAAATCCCTTTAGATCTCTGGATCTTTTTTTTTTTTTTTTTTAATGTTTCAGTGTGAGGGCATCTGCCCACCTATCTCTTCATCTGTCTAATGCAGTTCGTACAGCCTCTCATTTTCTCAACTGACGGAAGAGTCACCAGGAACATCTGTAGTCTTTTCTCCTTAAATTTCTAGGGCAATTGGAAAGCTTTCATCAAAGTTTGTTTTCGTTAGAAAGAGGCATCCTGATGAAATAGACCATGGGCATCACTTGTATTAATTTTCAGTAAAAATGAAGCTTACAAAAAACTTGGAATTCTTTCTTTTAACATGTTAATGTTCTGTTTTGATTTTGGAAGGGAGAAGCACTGAGGGAGTGTATTTTGAAATTCAGTTTGTGTCAATAACTTACTTGTCTTGGTTGGCCTGAAAAAACACTTCAAATTTTTTCACTTTGAGGGACTTTTTTGATCTTTGTCATTTTAAGTGGGGCTGGAAGAGAAGTTTGGAATCCCAATATTTTTCAAGGAGCAGAAAATCCATTTTGTGGCCCACATTAGAGAACACTTAAAAAATATTTCATGATTCATTTTAAGTCATTAAAGCCTATTGTGTAAAAGCAAATTTGGTAACATAGTTTTACTTTTTTTCTGTCGCTGTAGTTATTTCTAAAACAAGTCCCATTGTTGTGAATGATTGCAGTACAAAGCCTTTTCTTAAGTATTTCAAAGGCTCAGTTTTGGATGACAGACGTGTGAGTCCAGCGGGTAGGGATCCATCACTGATGACTTCTGTAGAGACCTTCAGCAATCAGTCCATGTCTTCTGTGTTCTTATTTGAATCCCGTGCTTGAATATTTACTGTATTTGGGAGTGTTGGCTCAAGTTTCATTGCCTTGGATGAAGTGGTCCTTGTATGTAGGACTTTCTCATTGCTGGGGCTAGAGAGGAGGTTACTGAGATACTGAATCTGGTGAGAGCTGACTGGGAGAACTGAAGGTACAAAGCCATTCTCTGATAATGCTCACGCACTAGGGCCTTACCTCCCCTCACAGCTGCTTCATGACTATTCTGTGGTTATAAAGTTTCATCTAAGTGGCCCTGCACACAACAGCTCTCCACAGTAGTCGCAGCTGGATTTCTGCCACGACTCCTCAAGGATCTCAAGGAAGGGTGACATGCCAGGGACATTTTGAGAGGGCTCGGGTGGGTGGTGGAGCAGGTGCCTGGAGTCTGAGAGCTGGTGCCGGTTATTCCTTCAGGGATCTTCCTGCCTTTCGCAGCAAAGGGCAGTAGCATTCGGCGCTCATCAGTGTTACCAGCAGTTGCTCTTTCAGAACCACTGCTTTGCAGATGGGCACAGGGAAGGGAAGAGCTGATGTGGGAGCCTTACCTACCACCTCTCAAGTGCATAGGTTAGAAAAGTCATCCTCGCGTTTAAAAAAACAAAGAAGTAACACGACCTCTCTTTCTGTGTATCGATTTAAATCCCATCCTATTTTAAACCCCATCTTCATCAATGAGTCTCATCTAACACTGGCAGAAAACATACAGGATGTTGCTTCTCATCAGGACGTAGCCTGCATTTAGTTTTCTTTCAAGTGGCGCAATAAAATATGGGAATAGGCTTCAGCTTCCCATGTTTTAATTCTTCTTTTTTAATCCCTGTTTTCATTTTCGAAACTATTTGGATCTGAGAGACATTTTTTCTTTCCACTTCTGATTTGTTTGTTGGAGCGCTGCCTTCTCACCCTATTTGGATGTTGAGAGGCTCTCTATTTTTCCATTTCTGGAATAGCCATTCACGACGCAGTGTTTCTTGTGCAAACCCTCAGAATTTACAGTGTGTTTATTGGTCTCTTACCAACTGCAGCTTCTCTCTTGTAATATTTTGTTTCAAAGTTTCTTTCAGATACTGTCATATAGATTTTGTTCACAAAGTAGTTCTGCTGTAAGCTGAGAGTTTAAGTGACCGTGTTCCTACAGGTTCTAACTCATCAGCTAGTTAAAATATGAGGGATTTACATAATTTGTTGAAATGGTAAATTTAAGACATAATTGAGGAGGTAGTATGATTTTAACAGTAAACTAGTGTGCAAAAGATACTGATTGCGCAAAGTGTTGCAGGAATGCACTGTAAAACACCACCCTGGCGTTGAAGAGACCACACTCAGGTCCTGATTTTGGCAGCCGTGCTGCACAGATTAAGGGAATGTTTGTGTAAAAGAGCTTGTAAAATCTGGGAAAAT
This sequence comes from Anseranas semipalmata, assembly GCA_013399115.1. Lineage (NCBI taxonomy): Eukaryota > Metazoa > Chordata > Aves > Anseriformes > Anseranatidae > Anseranas > Anseranas semipalmata. Next base: position 48,683 of record VXAA01007352.1, read on the forward strand.
AGGGGAGAACCAGTAACCCAGGGATGGATATTTCATCGGAGTGCAGGTAAAGGGGTTTGACTGTGGGGTGTTTCAGCTGAAAGGAGATCGGAGCTGAAGTATGAGGGCCCATTGCTGTTCTGCTGGCACTGAAGCCTGTTGGTACAGGGAAATGTTCATGGACTTCACAAAGCCTTTGACTCTTTTCCATTTTACAGCTATGGGAGTTGAAGTGTGGAAGGAGACTGCAGAAGTCGACAGAAAGCTGGATAGGCTTCATGTATGTGAAGGAGGTCTGGGCCATTGAACAGTGCAATGATGCAGGACCAGTGGGTGGGAACCAGTATTCCCGGTCAATAAAATGAAATATCTGCCAGATCAGATTTGCCATAAGACTGCATTTCTCTGTCTTCCATTAAATTGGACAGCTTTGGGTTAAGTACTTTTTGGAGGCTGGCTCAGCAAGGAAAACAGCATCTATCCTTTGGTTTGAGTGCTACCCTTGAAGCCTAATGAACTGGTTCAATGAATTAGTATCATAATATTGTTTTAGACAGCTTAGTTTTAAGCCTAGGCATGAAATGGTTCTTTGCTGAAAATCAAGAATGTCTGGGAATCTTTCTTTTCCTGCTGTGGTCCTTGATGAGTTTTGTCCAGGATGTCATAGGAAATGCGAGCTCCAGATATATCATGAGATGGCCTGTTTTATGTGGCAGCTGCCTGTTTCAGAAGAAAATGTGGGAGATAGCTGAATGTGCACGCCGACTTTGGGATGCCCATCAGCACTGATCCCAAACTTTCTTTTCAGTTGCTGATCACTGATTAGCACTGTGAAGGAACACAAACACGATAGCTTTAACCACTAAAAATTACCCCTCTTCCGCTCTCACGGTCTCTCTCATTTTCTTCGGACTAGAATTTTGTAAACAGCCAGATGGAGTTTTGTTTCCAGAGATCTCACAAACCAGATTTTGGTCCCAACCAGCTATTTCAGGCCAATTTAGACTCTACTGAAAGATGGATTTATAAAGAAAATGTTGACAGATCCTGGCCTCTTGTATTGCTGGTGGGAGCCACGATAATAATAATGATTTCTTTTAATACTCTTCCATCAAATGTTCAAAGCAGGAGTTTTTCCTTTGGTGCAAACATCAAAAATGTGAATAGTTGCTTTTTTTTTTTTTTCTAAACTTGGACAACATCTGTGTTTCTACCATTTCTGTGGGAATGCAATCCACCCTTTTCCAATTTTATTTAAAACTGCCTTTTTGGCTAGAGCGTGTGCCATTGCAAGCACTTTTATGATGTCTCATATATCTTGTTCTAGGAGGCTGGAGTCTGCCTCTTTCGTTTCTCCAAGACTTCCTTGCTGTGAGGAGTGTGCATCAGAACTGTGGTTTTCCTCTCAGGATGCCTTCAAGTAGTTTGCCTTCTTAACCTAGACATCTTAAGTGTTTCCAAGGAGTTAAATTACTGTCCAGTGACAGTAAGGTTTTACTTATGCTTATGTTGCATGTTGTCCCAGAACAGAGCTGATGTTAGAGACGGTTTGAGTGAGCTCTGACATCTGGAAAAAGTTATACTGAAGCCTGGCTGCAATTCACTTCTTTACCTTTTAGGACAAGCCTCTTGTATTTGATCTGGGCTGGAAATTCTCAAAACCAGCTTTGGAGATGTTCTGATGTGTGTGTGGAGAGAAGGAGGTAAGAGAGAAATGCAAGAGGATCTCATTGTTTGAATTCTGCTGAGTGGCAAAGAAGGCTCCCATCTAATGTCAGTGTGAAGGTTAAGTAGGCTTGTCAGTGCGAGGTAGAAGTCCCGTCTTAGAACCTGTATCCATATTCTATAGGCAAAGAATTTGTTCATAAAGCAGTGTTCACTACCTGAAGGGAAGACTGAGGGAAGATTTGTCCTGGCTCGTGATATCCCACGCACAGCACAGAAGTGCTTCCCGGAGAAGGAACTAGCTGTCCTCTGAGCAGGGGAAGGGTGGAAGCTACTTACAGTCCTCTCAGTCTTGCTTCAGAGTTTATGGAAAACGTTGGCCTTGCCTGCACGCCTCTCACAGATGGAAACAGGCCGGCCATCCGAGGGAGTGGTCTCATTTACATGGAAACTGCTTCACGTAGGAAGAGGGGGCTGGTCCCACCAAGGTGTGGGTTTATTTACATCCGCGCTCTTCCCGTGTGATTGGAGGCCGTTTGGAAGGTGTGGTCTCGTTTGCATCATGCCTCCGCCGCCCTTGGCTCTGCTGAATTCAGCCCTGCCTGTGGCTGTAAGAGGAGGGGAGTGCTGCAAGCAGAGTAAAAACGACTGTGTGAAAAAACATTACTGTTTTCCTCCTCTGTTTCTCCAGTGTATACATTCCTGCTGGTATGTACCTGAAAAGAGATGGACACATTCCTGGGGAGAGGGTTTGGGGTCTGTGTAGGCATGCGTATGTATGTTCCCGTGTGTGTGCGTGTTTGTAATGCCAACGTGAGCCTAACAGTTTTGTGCTGCTCTGGGGTTTGGAGGGTGTTGGAGCTGTTTTTGAAGAAAGGCAAGAAAAACAACTTCTTATTCATTGCAAATGTTTCCTTTATTATTATTATTATTATTATTATTATTATTATTATTATTACTTTAAGATGCATATACAAGTTCGG
>VXAA01007352.1:52108-86156 GCA_013399115.1 Anseranas semipalmata
TTATTATTATTATTATTATTATTATTATTACTTTAAGATGCATATGCACCTTTTCAAAGGTGCTACTGACAGCTGTGGAAGAAGGCCTGTCTTTATTCAGCGTGTGCCACATTTCATGTAGTCCCTTGCATCGGAGTGGACCCAGCATAAACATGGCAGCAGCAATTTGCATGGTCTCTGAATGGGGATAGAAGACTGCAGTGCAGGATATGCAGGGCAGTCATGCATTGGCTATCTTACATGCGGCTGCCATGCAATGATGTGTCCCAGCCTCACTGTGCAGATAAGGTATATTTAACTGTATCTTGTGGTCAGGAAGCAATTCACTTGTTACTGGCGCCTTTCAGCTAGTACTGGCCTTTACCTGCACTAACTTTGGGGCACAGATATCTTTTTGTTAGAAGCTGGACTCTGGGAACTACTTGCATGTGGATTGCAAAGCATCCAAAAGCTACTTCGAGCCACTGTTGACTTGGTTATATTGAATTTTCTGTGATTGTGCTAGTCTTTCCCTATTTTTCTTCTTCCAGTCATGATTGATGAGACACAATCTTGGTGAATTCCAAGCCATAGGAAAGGCAGAAGGCAGAAGTGATACTGTGTGGTGATGTTTGTTTGGTTTTGTGCTTTTTTTTTAAGAAAAGGATATAAAGTGTTTTGAGTCTACAGCAGTTTGACAATTGGTCCAGATGCACGTACACAAGTGCTAGTGTTATTTTCAGAGAGAACAGAGCTATTGCATGATTTTGGCTCTGGGTGGAAAATGAAAGGAGAATCCCTTTTGACATGAAGCTCTGGTTTGCGGCTGTCTTTGGAAGCCCAGGATGCAGGAGGAGCATCCAGGCCTCCTACCCCCTGCCAGGGCTGGGATTACTTTGCGGGCACATGCCGTTGCTCGGTGCAAGAACAAGGCGCTTACAAGAAGGTGGCTTTGTGTGGCAAAGTGCAGGTCACAGTTCCCTTTCTCTAATGCTTCTCGCTGCTGCCTCTGATTATACCCTTCTAGCTCGTGATAAACATCGGGGCATGACAGCCGAAAGATATTAACATTTTAAAGCTCAGATACCTCTGAATGCCTCTGTGAACATCTGGCAACGAGCCACTTCTCTTTTACCCACAAAAACTCGGTGAAACTAAAAGTCTAACTATCTAGCACAGTCTGGTTTAGGAGATGAAAGTTAATAAAATACTTCCTCTCTTTTCTGTAACCAGGGCAAGCTGAAGTGCACAAAAATGATTGCCTGCCAGTCCACTGCAGGAGGAAAATTGCCTGGCATTGTGTCACTGGATTGCAGACAGGCAGGAGAGCCAGAAGATTTGTCGTCAGGATCCCTTGCACGTACTCTGGGGCGGCAGCTCACATTTTTAAGTAAGTTACGCATACGTATTGCACAACTTCTGAAGACAAGTCCTCCAGATGATGCAAGCCAAGTGAGTGATATGTTCTAAGGACACCAGTGTAAATTTACCTTTTTACACCTGAGGAGCTGACTGGTTTAAACTGCCGTCTCAGAAGCTGTGTGAGTTAGCCCGCACTGTGTGCTATGCTGTTCTGTTTGTCCAGAGCCAAGCTAGGCTGTTTGAATAAGGCTTGTGAATCTCTACAGTGCCCTGCATTCACGGCTGCGACTGCAGCAAGAGCCATATGCCTCATTTTTAAAATTGGCGTAGGTTCCAAAACACAAGGGTGCTTTGTAAAATTTTCTGGCTTCCTGATCTTCCTCTCCTTCTTGAACTTTCTTCTCAGGCCTAGCTTCCCTCCTTCATCCCCACCATTGCGCCCAAACAAATACTCCGGTTAGACCTACGTGGGCAAGTGAAGGTGCCTGCCCCAGCGGCAGCTCTCATGAACTCTGAGCAGCCGTTCCGCATGCTCTGAATGGCATGACAGCCCTTGGCTAATGTACACACACCAGAATAGAGCGTTTCTCCTGTCAGAGGAAAAGATGTCAAGCTTATAACTTAAGGAAAAAGGGATCTAAAGGAGATAAGAGTATAAGAGACGTTACTGCAGTTCTATATTTGAAATCAGTTACGTATGCGTGTGGTAACCCAAATGATGGGCGGACTACACTTTCCCATTACCATAATTACATTTCCTTTCATAGCTAGGGTTAGGGACACATCCAGACATTGCAGAACACATCAGTAGATTTAGTGTGGCTTACTCAGTCTCCATTTATCAGACTGTGTCCCAATTATGTTACATTTAGGAAGCAGAATAATTTTCTGGTTATAGCACACAAAATTTGTGGCATTCTAATCCTAGTCATCCTACTGTATGACCTTGGAGAAGTTGTTTTACTTCTCTTTGATGGTAAAAAATTAACTTGCCTCATGGATGGATTTTAGTACTGTGCCAAGTTAAAAAAAAATCTGAATCTAAAGTTAGCCTTCTAAATCCATATTTAGGGGCTAAATGGGGTGATTTGTTTTCCACAACCCTGAGCACCCAGCAACTGTCTCCCAATGAGGCCAGCTGGAGACTTTGGGTGTTCAGCAGTCTGAAACGTGAAGCAGAAGAAGAGCAAAGGCAGCCGCTTGTGTGCACGTGAAGAGAAGAAGCTTACTGATGTGGTGTGAGGCAGGAACAGCAGTCTGTCTTTACTGGTTGGTTGTCACAGTGACAGTGGTGGGGAGATGCGGGTGGGATTAATCTCACTATTTTTGCAGTCTAGAAGTGGGATGTGTGCCTTAGGCTGGTTGTTCACAACCTCTTTAGTGGATCTCTTGGTTCGGTGGATGCAGAGCAGCTCCCAGTGGAGGCAGATGAGCATCCCCGATGTGTCATTCTGCCCACCTGTCTGGTCTCAGGATGAGTTGTCCTCCGGAGACATTCAGCTCTGCCCACTGAATACAGAGCTTCATAAATGCTTAGACAGCGTGCTCAGGCTCTGCTGATTGTTAAGTCAGTGGGTGACTTACAGTGCATTAGGTTAAATCCAAGCGTGTTGCAGAGCTGCTCATAGCTGCAGAGAATGGTGAAACCTTACCACAAGCCTGAGAAGGTTGGTTGTGAAAGTTATGATCAAGTGAAAGCAGGGAGAAATAGTTGAGACTTGCAAGGAAAAAGAAATATAAACCTGACTGTAATTAATGAAAACCTATTCCATATTGATGGCATGGTTTGTTTCCACTGGACAGCTTTGTTCTTCAGGGCAGTATTTGAGGAGGAAGATTAATTTTCCCACGGGAGAAATAAGCTTTGAATAAGTCAGCTAAAATGGATTGTTCTTATGTGCACCGCACATCTATAGGAGAAACAGAAGACGTTTACATGCTCCCTGAGGAGGAACCATGACAAGCAGACAATTAACCAATTCCCCCAGATCCACCGATTTAAAGAACCACGTAATGACTTAATTGAGTTGAGTTGCTGAGAGTGCAGCACTGCACTGAGATTCGTGCTGTGAAGTGCGCGATTCCCAGAGGCATCCATCAGGTTTTAAAGAATTGACTTTCCATGCTAATTGACCCAGATGTGCTTGATTTTACCTCACAATCTCCACTTCATTCAATTACTGGTAAAGAGAAGGGAATGAGAAAAAAAGACTCCATTTATCTCATGTACTATATTAAAAGGAAGCTTTCCTAAAGCAACATTTTGTAGTGCTGAACAAATTGCTCAGCTTGAACTGGAGCAACATTTATGCCACTTTTTTATTTCCCAAATGACTGAGCACATATTTTGTAAGGACTAGAGAATATTCGTTAAGCCAGTCTGCTTGGCAAAGGAAATGTAGGCATCGTCACCAGAAGAATGAGCGTGGTACAGATGGATGGACAGTGTCTGACCTGCCTGACCAGGCACAGCGTGAAGTCTGAGCGTTCTCATGGCTGGAGGGAGCGCTGGCCTGCCTGATCCATCAGTGGAGGAAATCACAGTTTAGCTATTTTCATCTTTAAGAAGGCAAGGAGCCAAGTTTGAGGAATAGGCTTTGCATTGTGAATGAGCAGCTGCACTCTTCCATGTAGCAGGACAGTAGGCACCCCGTTTTCGCAAGCCATGTTCACCTTTTATGTATGTCTAAACATCCCTGGAGCGCACAGAGTAATTAGCACAACACTGAGGTTTCCAGTGCATTCTGTGTGTGTGTGTGCAGAACCCTGTTTTTTGTTCCTTGTCAGTTCACAAGCATTAATTCATTTATAAATCAAGTATCTTTGTGTGGTAGGGACTGAGTCCACCTCTCTAGCAACATTCCTGGAATACCAGTGGAGGCTTTCTTTCATAAAGAAGCGTGCTCTCTACCTGGTTAATGATTTCAAACTTACCTCAAACAGTGCCAGCAAGAGACGTGCCGAGGAGCTTCTGTGTATTCGTATTTGAACAGGCTGTGTACCATTGAAATTAGTGGACTTAATCTGAACTTGCATCTTTGTTAGGGGAGCAGACTTTAGCCCCTGGTGCTTGTGACTAGCCCCATTTTGTATCAGCCAGTCAAGTTGTGGAGCTCTGCAGTGAAGTGAAGGTGTTCAAGACATTTATTTCTTTGTTAAAAATTTTATGCCATATATGGTCAGCTGTGGCTTTTTTTTGTTGTTGTTGTTGTTGTTGCTGTTTTTTTTTTTTTCCCTTAGGTATGCTGTCCTCCAAACTGCTGAATCATGCTGCAACCATAGACATGGTCATTTTTCAGAATTTGAATCATAGCTGAGCTCTCTGGATATCAAGCTGTGAAGCCACACATGGGCTCAGCAGTTTGGCAACCACTGAGTACAGCTTTGGCAGCATCTTATTCACAGTCCAGATGTCGGATGGTTCAGCCACCACATACAGCATATTAGAGAACAGAGCAACAACATGACTAAAAATTGCAATTTACCCTTCTTAAATACCATGGTTTGTACTGTTCTTCATAATTTAGTCTGGAGATGAAGAACCACAGATCTGTATCCCATCCTACAAGAATTTCTCACCTAAAAACCCTCATGCAGTGAGAAACATCTTTTGGGATACAAGCTGCTTTTGCTTTTGCATTGCAAGGTCCCCCGTGAGAAACTGTCCCAGTTGGGCCCACTTCTGAGGTCAGTTATAGATTTTGATTTGTACAGGATTAACAAAAAGCATCGTGACCCAGTGGAACCAGCATTAAGAAAGTCAGGGTAGTACCTGGGATTTGTAAATGTAATGTGATCATGTTGTCTTAATGTTCTGCTGTGCCCTTAAAAGCTGCAACGATTAATGCCTTAGCAATAACTGGGAAAGATAGAGACAACCTCCATTAAAATTGGATTCTTCTTCAAGCTATGCTTCTGCAAACTCAGTCAGTTGAGCTGCTTCCTGAATGTGCTTCATGTTAAATAATGTTCTGTACTCAAATGGTGTGTTTTGAACATGCTAAAGTTTTGTGCGTGTGAAACAAGAAACTGGGGAGTCTCGACAGTTCAATTCCTGTATCAACACTTCTTTATGACTACAAAACAGTCTGTGAAAACAGCTACTGTTGTTTTGCTGGGCATTTAAAAGAAAGATCTTTATTCTTTCATACTGAGCACTAAATCTAGACAGGAATAAACAATGAATCACCTAGGCCAAATTACTTTCTTATGTCTGCAGAAAACACAGTGGCAAAATTTTTGGATTTTTTATTTGTTTGTTTGGTGTTTTTTTTTGAGGGTGACTGAGACACTTAGTAGCAAAGTGTTCATTGATTTTATCTAATGTATTTCAGCTAAATGTTGAACTTGAGACCAATAGAGAAAAGAAATCAGGGAACATGTATAAAAAGCATTTACACAATGCAAGAAGGTTCTTGTGAAAATACTGAAGGACTGATGATTTCACTGTGCCTGTTATGCTAAAACTGCACCTTGAAGTCTTACCAAAAGGAGGTAATGTATCTGACAGTTTTCTTTGCTTGCCAGCCAGTTAAACTGAGCTGTTTTGTGGGAAGAAGTAGCACTGGAGCAGAGGAGGACTTGCGCTGGAGTATGAGATACGGCATAGACGAGTAGAAGGGAACTTCTGTGTGTCAGTCTCAGTGCTGAGTAGATAGATAGGAGGCTCAAAGGGGAATATTGTCCCTAAAAGAAGAAGGGATTTAGAGACAGGGAGAAGGGGTGTTGGAAGAAAAAGTGCTTCTTGGGGTCCGTGACATGGAAAAGAGAATAGCTCTGCTGTCTTGCAGTAGAGGAAGAGACTTGAAGAGAAAACAAGAAGAGCAGCAGAAAAAATATGAAAGAACCAAGATAACTTTTTGTTTGTCTTGTTTTGTATTTCTGCAGCTGAGGTGAAGCTGAGTTCCTTCAAGGAGAACATCAAATGAACAAAGCAGCACAGGTCCTTGAAAGAGAATAAAATGACTGGAAGGAGAAAAAGACCCAGGCAAAGAATATCATAAGGGAATTCAATGCCAGCAAATTCAACTTGCCAAAGAATCTAGAAAGTTTAGAATATATTGTTTTTTCCAAGAAACAGATATGTATAGTCATAATCGAAGTGAAAAGTAGTATGTTTTCCACTGTTTGAGGTAATTCCCATTTTTTTCCAGTACAATTAGCTACTTAAGTGCTCACATACTGAGGAGAGCAGAAAGGGTCTGCACTTTCAATGAACACTTTAATACTAAAAGTGAGAACTAAGAGGAGGAACTATGAAGAATCATACCAGCAAAGGATCTGCCCCGCAGGTCCTTGAAGGTTCTTCAGTCTTAAGATGAGAGAAGACTAGTTCAGTCTAAGTTCAAGTCAGAAAACTCCACTATCAGTGGGTGTAACAGTAAAAACTATTAAAGCCGCTTTTATGATGTGTATTAATTATTATTTCTGTCTTATCTACGAGTCCAGCAAAGAATGAAATCCCTGCAGACAGATTCAGTAGTTGAGTTGCACAGTATTTTGGTCCTGTTTCTGACAGAAGAAAGTCAGGTCAGAGACTGACTGGTACATTGACAGTTTACTTTGAGTTTAATAGTGTAAAATAGAATTATTTTGCTTTTGCATACTGAAAGATGATGCTCCCAGGAAGAAGTCAGAGTAAAATGTATGTGGTAATTCTATGCAAATGAAATAGATTCCATCAGTTTTATTAAAATAATTCAGAAGCAAATAGAGGAAGTTTTTAAAAGCAGAGTTTTTTTGTTCTTGGGAACCAGGCTGACTGTCATGGAAGCAGATGCTTACAGGGAGTACAGGACTTACCACTTAAAACATCCAAACAGCAATACAGCAACAGGCTTGCTGTGTTCCTGGAATCATGAGATACACATGAAATGCTTTTAAAATGCTTAAATTAGTCAAAGACTTAGTCATACTGAGTGCAAAGAAATCTGTATGGTAGATCATCTCTGCCTAGATTTCTGAGCTATTAGGTAACTTAGATACTGTTAATCCTATCCTGCATTTTATTTCTACAACATCAGAGTCTCATACTAGAGATACTGGATGTCTTGCCTCCAATGTTTCATAATATGTAATTCCAGCAGGTTTATGTGTGTGCTTGCAGAGAGATGACATCACCTTTTATAGTGTTGAAAGGGGGAAATGTCGTTATACAGACACCCTGTGTCATTTTAAAGCAGACAGGAAGACAATAGTATTATTCAGATGTAGAGTTTGGAAACAATAGAACTGCTTACCTTGTATGTGCTGAAGTTTTAAGTCTACACACATCTCTAGTGGAAACCCTAGGAATACACTCATTTTCCTTCAGCTCAGTGACTGATGGTCAAGGATTTAGCAGGAAACTTTATTCAGTAAGTAGTAATTGCCAAGTACTAGCCAGATACCTCAATTTAAATACTTTTGAAGGGAGAAAGAAATCCTAGAATAATTTGTCATCTTTACTACAAATTCCAAAACCTACAGTATGTTTGGAAGAAAATCAGACATAGCTAAGGGACAGAGAATTACACAGAAGCCTTAGAAATCCATGAAATAGCACTCCTATCTCCCTGAATTAACAACCAAATTAGCAAATTGATTTTGTTACCCTTAGGCAAGAAACTGTGTACTGAAAATGCTTAGCTGGACAATGGAATTGAAATGCTACAGGGTTTTTTATCCATTATGTTATGTGTGAAGAAGAAAACATTTCGTAGGGGATATATTATTTCAGTGTTGCTATATATATGTATATATATATATTTCTGGAAATAAGTTAGTGGTTTTCTCACTGCTAGGATATACCACAGAACAATTATTCTCCTATATCCCCCAAGATAGTTTGGATCTTAGCTATTCCTTGGTTTCATATTTGCTTTGTAAGAATAAAATCTAAAGTCATTGTTTTGGGTTGTTTTGTTAAAACTCAAATTTAATTCTGTTATTGCTTATCTTTGCTTGGATTAGATATGAGTCACAACCTAATGATCTCCCTTCCACTACCAGAACAATAAGAGGTATCTTTTTTTAGCACTTGAACCTGAGAAAGCTGTAGTTGTCCTGACTCTCAGTCACCCAGTGAGATCTTATCAAGCCTCTGGTTTTGTTTTCCTTGGTGCTTGGACTCGCTACACAAATGTTTTGAATGACAGCTCCGTGCATTTCTTCAGGAACGGGATGTAGGTAAAGAAATCCAGGAATGACAAGCTTACATTCTGTGAGATCACAGTCACTGTAGGACTGAGTGCAGAAATGGTGGCTAGAAAAATAAGGAGAGGAACAAGGAAAATTAAAAGAGACAGGCATTGGCTTTTTTAATCCACTGAGAATGATAAGAGTATTTTCTGGATCTGTATTCCCTCACCCAGGTAACCAGAAAATAAACTTCACAGATTAATTTCTAGAAACATGGAACAATTCCAAAAAACATTATTATATGGGAAATAGATTGTCTTTTTCAAAGTGCACATTCTTGCTGCACTAGACCTAAAGAGCTTGTCTGGCAAGCACATGATTTTCTTTTACATTGCTGTTGCAAGAATTATTTCAAAGACTTTTCTTGTACTAGTTCTGTTTCTGTAGGCCCTTCAGGAAGATAGTTATTGGCTGTTTTCCAATATATTGATGGTGAAACAGGCTTTTCAAGAAAATGGAATCGAGAGCTTTCTCCTCTCCCCCTGCTAGAATACTACTAAAGATTATTAAGGACCTCAGCAGCAAAACTTGTCTGAAAAGAAGAGGCTATAACTTCAAAGGAAAATGAAATGTAAGTAAATAATGAAAACACAGATATAACCATAAATGTTACAGCTGTTTGCTTAGCCTCTTCATCTCCCCATGGAAGCTCTGGTTTTGTCTAGATTGTTTGTAACTTTTGAGTGGAAAAGGGTAGGAATTGTATTCTTTATTCTTTTTAATGTCAGCTAACAATCACCTTCAGGACAACATTCATTAATTACTCTATGTACTTGAAAGCAGCAAATCATTTTTCCATGCGGAAGACCTATACTGCATGTTGTACTGCTGCACCTCCTGGATTTGTAGGGAAGTTGGTTTCCCCATGGTATTTTAGAAAAGTTCTAAGCCATTAGTAGAAATGAATCCAGCAGCACCATAAAGAAGGGAAATAGCATAAAATCTTTCATTTCTATTCAGAGAACCTATTTAACTAGTATGGATAGTATCATCATCATGCATGAGTAGTGCATGGGTGAGTATCATCATCATGCACAGGTGAGTGTCACCATCATGTATTCTAGGCATGGCCCAAGAGTCTGTAGCCCCTTTCCTTTCCTTTCCTTTCCTTTCCTTTCCTTTCCTTTCCTTTCCTTTCCTTTCCTTTCCTTTCCTTTCCTTTCCTTTCCTTTCCTTTCCTTTCCTTTCTCCCTGTAGCACTTGCTGTTCAGATCATGTGAGGCTTGCACTGTTCTCCTACCTCCTAATACCGCTTGCAGCTGCATGCAGCCTTTCATGTCTACTTCAGCTTGGAGTTGTAGGTCTGCTGGAAAATCCAGCCACGAGACACTTTAAGTAGCAGTTTGATCTCTGTCAGTGAGATTGACTCAATTTAGATGCATGCCGTTGAGAGGTCAGATCTGGACTGGAATATGTTAAGGGCTGTCAGAACATTGTAAGTGGGAAAGACAGACATTGCAACCAGCAAGTGTTTGATTCCAGCAGAGAGTCTTGTAAATGGGGATGTTTAATAGACCGTGGAGAAGTTAAAAGGAAGGATTAGACAACTGGTGGGGTCAAGTGCACTTAAGTAATCATAAATGCATAGGGTACTGCTGTAATTAAAAATGTTCCTTCACTCCCTTGGTTGGCCGTGGCGTCGGAGCCGTGCCTAGTTCAGACATAGTCTCAGTTCCAAGGGGCTTCTGTTGTTGGTCCAAATCATAAGAAAGCTTTAAAACTTATATACGCAATTAAACTTAAAAGGACGGGGGAGAAAATACCTGAATCATTAAGACTCTTGAATAATCAAAATTAACTACTTTCTACTCTGAAGTAAAAGTATTTGTGATAGCTGCCTGGAAAGGAAAACTTTCCAAAGAAAAGTTTCAGTTTTTATTTTGCCATGTTCAAAAGAGCCTAATTTTTAATGAATAGTTTTATTAAACATGTTACCTGAAGAGCTTCGATAATGTTTATCAGAAACATTTTGAGACAAAATGTCTGTGAAAACTATAAGCAACTTTTATTTTTAAAATAAAAGGCCATTTTTTATTGAAAAAAATGTTTCTTGACTATTTTTACTATTTCTAGCAAACACGCAAGAGTTATGTAACTCCATTAAATGTTTAGAATAATATTTCCAATGCACACTTTGCTTGTTAAGTTAATGGAGTGTTTTCTTACGCACCAGGCCAGAATCACATGATGAAATTTGAACTGATGGTTTTAGACTTTCATTCTATTTGATTATTTATTTGGGTCAGGCATTTAGAAAGAAGATAAATATAAAAAAAAAAAATATTGACCTTCTCTTTGAAAACATGTTTTTAAACAAGGATGAGAGTTGCTGCTTTGTGCTTTGTGATGTGCTTCTAGCTAAGTTCAAGTTCAGATTTACCTATAATTTTTAGTGACAGGAAGTTTACAAATGTCCTCTTCGCAGCAGTGATGGAAATGTATGAGGCTGAAGTCTGAAAATACTAAAAGAGCAGGAAAGGGCTATCTGCCTGCTAATAAAAAGTTTGTTCAGAATATGATACTTATGTGACCCAAAATAGCACTTCTGTTTCTCTCATATTATATTTCTTGTATTTGGCATACAAAAATTCAGCTGGCATCCTGGCTTCTTAAAAACCCTTTTTACATGAAAAAAGAAATGACCTTGCCTCCTTAAAAGTCCTGGCCCCTCATGTTCCTTGCACAAGCTTCAGCTGTGCTGAGAGTAAGAAAATAGCTTACCCTGCTATCCTAGCAAAGGTTTTCGGGAAACAGAAGTTAGGACTGGATATGGAGTTTATATGGAAACTGGTAGAGCTACAATGGAGCTTGTTTAGCATCAGCAAAACTGTTAAAGATTAAATAACATTTTACTACTAAGATTTTTTAAACTTTTTTTTAATATCTTTTTAATAGCGAAGGCAAATGACCACTCAGAAATACCAAGACTGCTTTGGACAACAAGTGAAATGCCTCGCAAGAATACCGGAGGCTGGAATGGATTACAGAGGGAGAAGGTAGAATTGCTCTCCCAAGGTCTTTGCAGGCAGCATCTTCAGGTGTTTGGGACAAAAGTCTGTTAGGCCATAGGTCTACAGAGAAACAGAAGGACAAGCAGATTTGGAAACCCTCCAGAATTCATTTGCCTTATGTCGGTAGTGATATTTCAGGTATTTTAGAATGAAGCTGTCCAGTGATTTGTGTAAATCCTGAATACTGTCTTCCTGCATGGATATTAAAGACTTGCATTTCCTGCCATTATAATGTGCAGAAAGCAGTTGTTCTGATATGCGGTCCCTGAAAGGGGTACGTTCTCTTAGTACCATACATCCTGAGATTGGGCAAAACATGAAAGCAAAATCATAAGAAGCTGTATTTCTTCCTGGTTCTTAGGAAGATAATAGAGAGTCTCAGAGGATAAATGTAAGCTGCTTTGTTACTTACTTTCTTAACATTGTTTTCTGTGATTTGCACATTCTGAACAGTGCAGGCGGGAAAACAGAAAACTGCCTTTCCTCTTGAACTATTTCAAATGCCACTCTAAGCACATCTCCATGCCTTTTCAGCCCCTCAGGAACATGTCTAAGTTTGTACAGCACCAAACTCAGCAAGGCCTTGGTCCATGAGTGTTGATTTCAGGCACTACTGCAGTACAAATAATTCACAGGAGTAATTTTTTGTGAAAAAGCAGATCCATTCTCAATCAGTGATACCCTGAGAAACACAGGCGAGGTTTCAAAACAGAAATCAGAATAGGAGCATGGCTGGGCTGTGTTGGAGCTTTGCTCTGCTTCCCTTGGACCACTCCGTTTCCATTGGAGAGGAAACGTGTGGCACGTACTGAGCGTACGCTCATGGAGCTGTTTGACCTGCCACTTCTGCCGTGTTTGTGTGAGTGGAAAGAATACTTTACACATTAAAGTGTCTTTTGTTTGCCAGGCTGCATTGTTACAAGAAGTCTCTTATGGTGAGTGTGTTCAGCACTGTAAGTGCTGGAATCCATCCGTAATAAACTGGGGTCTCTAGGAGAAAGATGTTTCAATAAAAAGCAATCCAAATTGTCTTCAGAGCTAGAAAGAAAACATGCTCCACATTCAGGTGAAACCTCTGTCCCACATCCCCGTGTGCGCTGTCCATGTAGCCGCTGTTCCCCGCTCAGCACTGGGGTGGAAGCCGGCGGGTTGCTCCGCACCCAGCGGGGCTCTGTGCATCCTCCTGACGAGCTGCCTCCCTTCGTGTGGGCAGAGGCTGCCCAAGATGCCCAGCCTCGCCAGCGGAGCCGAACCGCCTCCTCATGAGCAGAAAACCTGCTGCTCTGCTGTTTGTGTTGCTGGAAGGTGGCTGCGGGAGGCTGCTCCTGCAGCACCGTACCAGGCTGCAAGCCCCAGCAGCTGGACTGAGCCTGCCGAGGGAAGATTTTACATTGTGTTGCCTAAAGACGAGCATTCAAGCAACAGTTAAAATGGCTGAACAGCTTGTCCATTAGAAAACAGTTTTGATTTTTTTTCCGTAGTCACTTCCCAGTCTTGGATATCCAGTCACTAGTTCCTGCAGAGATCCAGCTCTGGCACGAGAGACTTCTGAAGCATTAGGCTGCCCTGTGTGCTTGGCACCAAATTCAGACAATTTTGGGAACAGTTCAGATCTTCTGGAGGGTGGTTGTTTTTTTTTCTTTTCTGTATTTCTTTCCATAAGAAAGCCTTTCTATTTTTAGAACTTGGCCCAATTTGTGGAACCCAGTGGTTTGAGCTTTACTGTTGTTGTTTTTCCTCTCTTCAATCAAAATGAAGTGGTTCTGGCTGATCTGAGCCAAGCGATAGCGCTGGTTCTCTTAAAGTTATACTCGAGTAGGTTTTGTGAGTACACAAGCGTGTATGTGTGCGTGGAAAGTTTCTCTGCATTTCCTGGAATAAAAGGGGTCTTTGCTTCCTCTAAATCTGTGCTCAGTGCTTGTAAATGTCATTGTTAAGGCTGATTTTATGGATCACACTGTGAAGGGAGGCAGGTCTAAAATATGATATATCATTACAGTGATTTTCATATTTGAGGTTCATCTACCCAGTCTCTTCTGTTTTCTTTCTTGCTGCGGGTATATACCATAATGTTCAAATGGGTAAAGAGGTTTGTCTTCAGCCTGTATAGATACAAAACACGCCATTTTTATCACCTGTGGAAGATCAGACAGCATAACAAACTGACAACCAGAGCAGTGATTGAAGCCAAGTATCCTTGCTGTCCTTTGGCTACAGTGCATATGTATACCTTGCACAACCAAGTTAGCCTCTGGGTAAAAGGCAGTGTGGCTGCCTCTGCAGGGTGCTGTGCTGAAGCTAGTTAGCTTTTTTAGCTGTGCTGCTTCCAGAGCCCAGGGGATTATGGGTAGCTTGGAGAGCTGCCCCTCTTCATACTCTACACATAGAGTATAAATTGTCATTTACTCTGTCTTTGAGAGAATCTGTCCTTCTGTTGCACAGGATTTCTAAGCAGATGGGATGACAAGTGCCTGTAACCTGCTGGTTTGGGAACTTTCCAAAGAAACAGGGAAAGGCGGAGCCCATTTCTCCCACTTTTGAAGGACCAAGGTGAGTACTAATCATCCGCTTCCAACCTGAGTGCGAATGTCCACCAGAACACTGGAGACTGTCCTGTGGTTATGTTTGCAAACCATGGCCCTGTTTGCAAGCTGGAGAGGCTCGCTGCTCAGTGTTGGTCACAGCAGTGCAGAGAAGGGATGCGGTTCCCGGTAGCCATCCCCTGCACAGTGCCTGGTACATAGCAGCCCAGCGTTGCAGGGCTGGGCGCTGGCTTCTGCACACCAGGCATCCCCACAGCGCCGCCTCTGAATCTCTGGGTGTAGACTTTTGCTCTTTCTAATGAATATAGATTTAAGGCTTGCCTTCCAGGACTTAAGGGCATCCAAAAGATCCCAGGGTATTTTTTAAACATTTGAGTGCACTCATCAAAACTGTAATGAATTGGCAGACTGCTTCCAAATGTAGGTCTAGCCCCAGGTCTTAAATCTTACGGAAAAAAAGTATTCATATGGAGTCTAGCATTTCCTGGGTCAGAAGTATCTCTGTTTCTTTCTGCCTTCTGGCCCTGGATTCTGGAATTTCAGAAATATGTAAATCTCAAAACAAAACCTTATTTTCCCTTGATTTCCATTTTGCTTTCCTTAAACAGTCATGGCTTTTTTTTTTTTTTTTTTTTTTATCAGCTTGAATTTAATAGAGATTCAAAAAACATTCGTTCTGCTGTTGCTTTTTAAATTTTTTTTCACACTAACTTGCCTGCCTACTCTCTAACAATGTGATGTGCACCTAGCAAAGAAACTTGGATTAATTATTCTAAAAAGTACATTTTTTTAAAGGAGTGGAGGTGCTAGCTTCAGTTTCCTAGGCAATTTTTTATACAAGTAATTACATTCTGTCTACTGCATTCCTCTGCCACTTCAATTGGATACGGTATTCTTCCTCAATTTGTGCCCTATGCTTTTGCATAGCATGACAGACTACTGTTAAATATTTGTTGTCCAGCATCCCAGCAGCGACTTCACTATAGTGGCAGTATTAAAGTAAGCCACCGGATGAGCTAAAATTAGTAGCATATTCTTGTGGTATTTAGCATCAAAAATTCGTATTAGTCCAAAACTCTCAGAGTAAGATGTGTTTTTAACCATGACTAGGTAGTACAATAACTTCTGACATAAATCAGCAACACAATTAGCTACGGTTACTTTCAGATGAGGAATGTTCGATGGTGACTTTGGAACAGCAGTATAAGAGGATCACTGTGGGCCATCTGCACTGATACCTTCAAACTGTGACCACCGGTTTACAATGGAAGCTGACATGTTATGTTGGTGGGTGAATTAGAGGAGGTTTACTGTGAGTAGACAAAGAAAATAATCAGGAACATCCAGCCGGCAAAAAAATCTGGGCAGGGGGAGATGAGGGCTGCTCCCCTGATGTATTCACAGTGGGTACGAGCTGTTCATAGTGGTTGAAACATGATTAGCAAGAGGTGCATGACCACTAGCTAATTCCAGGGAACTTTGCTGCTGCTCCCTGATAATCACAGCATTTCACAGCTCTCTGCCAGAAGTAAGAGTCTTTTCCCCCCTGCCACATTTCAGCACTTTCATTCAGTACTGGCAGAACTGGGACCTGTGAAGCTAGTGTTAGAATGCTAATTTTAGCTTTTCTTTAATTTCACTGTGCTACAGAAAAGAAAATATCCCCTAATTTGCGTAGTCCTTTTCCTGGCAACACTTAGCCTCTAACACATTCAGTTTAATGAACCAAACCCACCAGTACTTGTTTCCCCTGAAATTTTACCTGTTTATTTGATTTCACCCACCCAGACTATTATACCCTGGAAGATAACACTGTATGTCACAGCTGGGGACACCAGACGTGGTGATCCTGTGGATGCTCTTGGGTCAAGGCTGGATCTGAGCAGCCTTCAGGACCACCTGCCAACAGGCTGCAGAGGGGCCAAGGTCAGTGCAGAGCTGGGGAAAGCCATCCACTGAAACCCAAAATGTCATAGCTGTGACCAAGCCACAGCAAATTCCCGTCTTGGAGAAGGAGGAGAGTTTTGTGGGGAGGGAAGGAAGACATGGCAAGACAAGGCAAGACCGTCTTATTCTGGGAGTTGTAGATTATGTCAAGAATCTACAGCCCAGATGCAGGAAACTCAGCTAAACAAATCTAAATATAACCTGACACAGATGCTGGAAAGCTAGAATAATGAAGTATCTGACATTATTCTGTGTTTCCTGTAGTGGAAATTTCTTGCTGTCGTCACTTGGTAAAGCTGCAATGGCACGACTGGGAAGCAGTTGAAAAGCTTGTGTTAGATATGATAACTGTAGCCTTTGATCTTGTCCTTATTCCCCTACCAGTCCTCAGGTTTGTTTAATGTCTGGTTCATTTTGTTTGATACCTGATGGTGTTACGCGCCCAGATTCGTGTTTCATTGATGTAAATAGTTGCTGCTGCTCCACGCCAGGAAAGAAACAGCGGAAGCCGCTGGCCTGCACTTTCAAAAAGGAATCAGGCGAGGGTGCCTTTGGGGAAGAGGAAGGAAGGGACCCCAAGTCTCTGCCATCCAAACTCTTAAAGGGAACAGAATTTTGATGGTTTTGGCTAAAAAATCAAATAGTCTCTAAATATTAAAATCTGCTTGCTGCCAGCTCAGCTGGCTGATGGTGGATGCTTACAGATACTCCAGGCCTCCTGATTGTTTTCATTTCTTTCTCTTCTTTTTCCTGAAGGAGATGCCAGAGCTCACATTGACCTTCTCACTGCGTCCACTAAGGGCTTCAGAGAACAACCTGAGGAATGGTTTTTGGACACAACGATGAGACAGAAGATTTTTCTTAAGTGTATATTTAATTTAGAAATCTTTATGACTTTTTTGTTTAATCTATTCAATTTACACATCTTCTTTTCTGCTACTTTGAACTTAAATCCAGGTGCTTGAAACAATGTCATGTAGTTAGTGCAGGAAAAAACAAGGACAAATATCATAAATTTTGGGGGGTTTATTTTCTTGAGGTACACCACAACTTTTACGCAGCAAATATTCTGAGTTTGTAAAGTTGCTAAGCTTGATCTACGCATCCCCAATTTTTTAGCATTCCTTGAAAGCTGTATGCGCTAATGGATTTCACAACTGTGTTGCTTCACAATTTCTTCATGTCTCATAAATTAAATGTGTTTTCAAGTTTTCTTAGTTGGGAGTTGTGGATTGTAGAAATGTCCTTTAAATACCATTGTCTCTCACTTGACAAGCACCTGGAAAACAACACAATTTGTTTTGTGAAGAAAGGTAATTTCAATCTAGAAGTCCATGAATAGCTTTCTTTTTTTTTTGCATTTAGCGCTGCTGAGAAGGACATTCACTGTGCTGGGGACCAAAAGTCAGGCACTGTTTTGTCCTTTTTGGTGCCTATTTCTTCCTGGCTGGCATGGCCTGTGGTGGGTATGTTGTACATTTATGTGGATACAGGTGGACACAAGTAATCTCTTGGGAGATTTGAATTCAAGCAGGAGTAAGTCCTGTACTCTGCAAGTTTTCCAGGTTTCATTTTCATAGGAAGCCTCTTGTGGATGAGGCCTTTGGACCCTCACAACAACGTCCCTGAGACAGCGGATCCAACCCATAGGCACGCCTGCCCGGTGCAGCAGGCCTGGGGGCTGCTGCCAGACAAGAGCTCTGCCCTCAGCCACGATGCTCCCGTGGGACACTGCAGCGGCTGAGGCTCAGCCCAGGTCCTTGGAGCGCTGCTGCCTGCTGTGACAGCAAGCAACTGCGGGGCCAGCACGGCGGCACCGCGCCTGTTTCCTCTTACAGCATCATGGCCCTGGCTTTGGGCATCTTTGTACCACATATTTCCGTATCAGCATTTCTGAAAAATTTATTCTTCCTGTAAAAGGATGAAGCAAGCAGTTACTCATTCCCTTAATGATGCACCAGGAATGTTCATTCTGCTGATTTGACTGAAGATTCAATCTTTACTGGCCCTAACGAAATTGTAATAAAAGCCCGTGTAATAAAGTAGTAGACTAAGCGGTGGGATAACAGAAGCACGTGAAGTACATTTGTAAAGATCCCGTTCTTACAAGGGTACAGTGGCATTACAATCACCAGTGTTACTAGCACAAAGAGGAGAGCTGTTCCCCAGTGAGACCAGTGGAAGCCCAGAGTTACAGCACTAACTGGTTAGCAGCATTGAGCTCGTGCCCCTGCAGGGCGCTGCATCCTGCTTGAAAGCTCTTGATGGCAGGCGTGGGGAGGCTATGTCAGGAGCTAGGGGGTCAGGGGAGGTGCAGAGGCAGAAGCTCTGGGGACGGCTGGCCAGCCCTTCCAAAGCCCTCCTTTGGTTTCTGGTAGTTCTACCACTGTGAGGTGCAGGAAGATAGAAATGTAGCTGCTTTACCAGCAGGGAATTCAGAGCTGCTCACCGGGCGCTCCGTTCTGCCCATCCTGCCCGCTCAGCCACTGCTCTCCCCGCAGCCAGCCAGCAAGGCAGAGCGTGCCCTGCCGGCCGCTCATCCTCCCATGACGGGTTGCCTGCCTCCTGCCTGCTTGGCGTGTTTTGTTTGGCGGCAAGGGGCGTAAATGCTCCAAACCAGCAGTTGTCCGTGAGGGCTGTTGAGGGCTTTGAAATCTGCATGCTGGAGTTGGACTGGTGAATTTTGGAAAAAAAAAAAAAAAAGGAACAATTTCATCTAATAAACAAGAGGCCTGCAGCCAACTGAGAGGTTCCCTTGCCCTGCCAGTCCTCCTCCCTGCCACTTGTACACTGCTGGCTCCACCGTTTAATCACCTTAACAGAAGGGAGAAGAAAAGGGATGCATGGGGTGAGCTTGGCTAATACCAGAAAAGAAAATGTTCTCCATGCTCCACCAGAAAGTAGGAAGAAAGAAAAGCCCCCACACTTAGTAAAGCATGTTTTTTTCTTCTGCTACATTATAAAGCAGAATCTAGAAATCTAAAAGATGCCCTTCCGTCAGGTTCAGCTTTCGAGAGCCTGCCTGATTGCCGGGTGTCGTGGCACGTGCACAAGGCAGGGCCAGCCCGCTCTGCTCGCAGGGAGGGTTCCCTGGGCGGTGCTCAGCACTGTGTCCACAAGGATTTTCCCAAGGCAGGATGAGCCTTCTCCTGGCTGGATGAGCCTGCCCGAGGACAACACGCCAGTACCATTGCACAAAGGTGCTCTTCTATAGGCATATCAAGACCATAGCTTCCTCGTGCTTTGCTGGGCTCTGGGCTTTTCAGCCCACGGGAGCCATTAGTTGCTTTCTGGCTCCCTGTTGACAGGCCTTTAGAGAAATGTCTTGTAGTGGAGTTGTTACCCCAAGAGATTATTCTCCTTCTAAAATACGCCTCGCTACAATCTAAAGAAACAGATGAGACATTTCTTTATTAGAAGTACTATCAGATGAGATCTGAGAAAGTGAATCAACTTGATAATGGAACGGAAATGTCGTTTTTTAAAAAATCATCAGTTTACAAAATGGAGACTGGGAGGAGGAGGAGGGGGAGAATTAAGTTTAGAACTTAATTCATCCATGCTCAACAGCGTCATTTACAGGAAGAATACAACAAATCTCTTGTTTTTGCAGCACAAGGGCTTTATACAGGTAAACACGCCGAGAATTTTGCCTGTAGTGTTTGCCCAGCTAGACCATAAAGAATCCCTGTGAGCAGGGGGAGCTGGTGGCACTGCAGGGCCCCGAGGAGCGCTGCGTTCCTCCCGTGTCCATCTGCCCTAGTGCCAGGCAGGGAGACCGCTGGAGTCGTGCTATTCCTGTGAGGCCGTCCAGCACGTTTATTCTGAGTACAGACGCAGTGGTCTTCCATTTTGCAATTACAGAAACAAGAATATCCTGTCGAGCTTTCTCGCTTTCCTCCCTTCCCTGCTGCCACCGCTTGGTATGGCTGTAGGGAATATAAATGGAACAGGAAATTTGACCACGTCCAGGATCAATGTCATTAAAGACACGTCTCGTTTTAAAATCTAATTTTATATAACTGCTCCGTTATATAATATGCTTTTGTTTGTCGTCTTGATTTTTATCGACGTAGTGTACATTCCCCTGGACCTTTTCATGAAGGAATGTTTATACCTGTGGGCAAGCGCTAATGGCAGTGAAAGGCTTGCATTCATGGGAATAGCATTTAGCAATTCATGGTTGCCAAGGTAAGCAGCAAAGGCATGCCCTCTGCCACTCCACTGCCTCTAAAAGAAACAGTCTCTAAGGTAACAGGCTAGCACCCCTTGAGGCCAAAAATCTTTAGCTTTTTAGACAGAAAAACACATTAAATAATACCAAGAAAAGCATTTTTTTTGTCCAGGCATTTTTTCTCCACAACAGAAAAGGGGCTCAAAGTGTTCTATTTTTGGTTCCGCGCAGGAATTTAATTCAGATGCTGCCCAGTGCTTTGTGCGCTCAACACCCCTTTGACAGTTGAGTTTCAGGGGCACATAGGACTAATGAGCCAAGGCATGACTGCAGTTGGAGGCTGGCGTCTCCCAGGCCTGTGGCTGTTGTTCAAGTGAATAGGCAATTTCCCTGATTAGCTTGGAATTTGCAAGATTATCTGGATGGTTATTTGGCAAGAGCCCTTTTTCCAAGATCACAGGCAATGTGGGAGATTGAGTCACCTGAAGAAAAGATCTGCAGAGGCAGCGCTTGCTAGCTGCTGCTTGTGATGGGACAGGAGAGTGGGCTTCTCTTCTCAGCTTCATCTCGCTCTGAAGCCTCTTGCCAACCTCCTTCATCTTACTGTAGCAAAAAGGGGGAGAGTAGTTGAGTCATCACATTTTCCCAGTGCAAGATTTTAACTGGAAGAAGAAACAAACACCAGAGGGCTGTTCTAAAAATTGAATGCAACAGCTGGATCACCTTGCTGCTAATCTTGGTGCATCAGAGACCCATTCCATGGAGAAGAAGACTTGCCTTTATCATCTGCAGGACTTTCATATGACTCTAACACTAGCCAGTTAGCTGGATAGGGGGAAAAGCAAAAGAAACATTTTCTGGCATATTTTTTTTCTAAACAACTCAGGTTATTGCAATTGCTTTACAATTATAAATTGACAGTTCATGGACTGTAACTGAGAAATACAGGGCATGCTTGTTGTCATAAGGCTTTTTGCATCTGGTACAGTTCCTGCAGATGTAACAAAGGCCTTAGGGCTCTTCATGAGAAGAAAGATGCTTCCTGGAAACCTTTTGCAAGTTGTTCAACTGACTTGATGCTGACATTAATATGTTTTTACTCAGAATAAAGGCAGACTGATAATCAGACCTTAACATACCTTCAAGTGTGCAACGCAGGCCTCACATTATGCCACTGAGCTGACTCCTAACAGTGCAGGGGGGATAATGAGTCACCTGCTTTCAGTCTGAGAGAAAGAATACTGCCCTGATCACATTCAAAGGAAGGACATACATCAGAATTCACTTCTTCACTTACTTTCACTTCATGTTCTACAGACAAAAGCAACTGTGGAATAACTACAGACTTTCTATGGTTCAAAGCATAATAACACACAGAACATTGAACAGGGAAATGAATTTGTTATGTCATCCACCTCAGAAACACCCACAATCTGATAATTTGTTATTGTGCAAAAGATACAAAATCAAGGGCAAGCTAGAAAGTACCTAGACATCATTTTAAGTTCAATACCTTATCATGTCCATGTTCTGATGCAGCATACATTCACATGCTGTTATGGAAGTTCTGCTCTATTTGAGGCACAGACTGGCTGGGGCTCACTTAGATATGAAGCAATTAGGTGTTTTCTCATTGCATGTCTCACTCTGTATTCAAGTCTGAGATGCATAAATGGATTTAAATTTCACTTCAGGTAGGATGGAGACATGTAGCTAGCTGTGAGAAATAGCCTGTCTTCTGAGGCAGAGTGTGCAGGCACCTAAGCAGCCGTTGTGAAATATACTTGCATGCCCTCAGTCCTCCTACTCTGATGGCCTGGTGAGCTTACCAGCTTGTCTGGAGATAATAGCCCCTTTCTGCTATTTTGTAAGTTAAGTGGCCCCATGCCTCAGTCCAGTGGGACTGGATGTTGTAACCAATAGCTTAGCAAGCCTAGCAAATACCCACAGCACTGAGTTCAGGAGATCGCAGGCACTTCCAGCTGAAATATGACCAAGTTGTGAAATGAGTCTGGTCAGGAAAACAAAAACACCAAGCCTGTAAGCTCTTGGTTGTTCTCAAGAACATCCCTGTAGATTTGACCGAAACTTTTCAGAACAGTTCATCTTGAGGAAGATATGCAAAAGTTTGATTTGATGCAGTTTTAAGTAACAGAAGATAAATTCTTGAAATGTGATTTTTCAGACAGTTGTAGTAATAGGGAACAGTATTAGATTCATCTGTAAACTAGCAAATAATAAGAACTAGGGACTGACATAAAAAAAAAAACAAAACAACAACAAAAAAAAAACCACACAGCTTTTAAAACTGCTGGCTTCAGTTTACTTCCCTGAACTTAGTGTTGATATTTTTGTTGACTCCACAAAGTAGGTTAACTTAATCTGTGTCTCTAATTATAAAATATTATTTGATGTCTAAGCTATCATTATTAGCTGAATAGTCTGAACTCCTTTTTTTTTTTTTTCCCCCCCAAAGAACCATTATGATGTTACTGTGAAAAGACGGAACCTTGGGAAAATTAAAGTAAAAACTGACTGCTCATACTTGACAGTGTGGTTTATAAGGCTTGTCTTTCAACAGCTATAAAATACCTGCATTCCCATGTTAGAAAGATGAAAATATGCAACTGCCATTTGCTTAACAGCTCTTAACTGCAACTGGAAAATGTATTAGTTTCATCTAACTTAATTGCCATCACATTTGTCCTTCTTTCCTATCTATTAATCTGTACTTTTGCAGATCCTAAGGCACAGTGTACACATGCATTTATATAGAATTTATCTTCAAATATACACATAAACTGACATCTTGGGTTGACCCAAAATTCAGCAAGGTCACTAGAAAGACTCCTAGCTAAGCATCAGTCTATCTCCCTGGAGCCCTGAGCAGGACTTTTCCTTATAATGTGTTCCCTAGATTTCAGTAGCTGCTCCCAGACTAGGGACAGGGACTGCATTAATGAGATTTTTTTTCACATTCAGGGTTTATTCATCCATTTAGCAAAAAGTTGACTGATGATGGAATTTCAAACCACCACAGTTTTATAAAGCAGCTGGATATTGGAGCTTTTAGAATATTCTTCCTATAACATTTATCTTACCCAGTGTCCAAATAGTTTTGTCCCAAAACGTTGGCAACTTAACTTTAGTTTGTGTTTCCAGTTCAGACACACATCCGAGAACCCAGACTCTTATCCAGACCTTATTTAAATGAGTCAAACATCTTGATACTGCAAAATTGGACTGGAAATTATATAAGTCTTTCTTGTCAGGTTTCCATTATTTCTGGTTCCAGTTGGCACTACCATAGTTTCAGCTTTTCTTTTGTAACATTGTCTATACCAGATATAGAAGCACAAAATCATAGAAAAACATTTGTAAAAAAGACCAACCTAATGTTTCAGAAAGCAAGGCAAGCTTTGGATAGTACTGATTCTAAGAATAGGCAAAGGTATTTTATTTCATTTAAACTACTTTGCCCATCTTTGCCTCAGTGTTTGCCAGGAAACCTCAAGATATTAAAACCTAGACTTATTACATGAACACAGACAAATGTAGTGATGCTTAATGATATATGTATTAGCAAAGCAAAAACAACTGTGAAATCTGTTATCAGTGACAGATTCATTGTATTTCATAGATAATATCAGGTACTCATGAAGTGCTTCTCTCAGACCAGTGTACTTATTGCTAGACCAAAGTCTAACTTTATTCTGAAGTGTTTCTCTAAAAATGCTAGTGTATGCCATGGTTTTTGTCTCCTGCTGGCTTAAAAAAGCTTTAATCCATTTACAGTTAAAATACTGTTTATCTTTCAATCCCAGGGATCATGTGTATGGTTGATAAGGAAACACTAGTCATCTTATCCCTGTGCACTGCCACTTACCCCACCACAAATAATATGCCTGGTTATTATAAATGATTAGCACCTTGTGATGCTTTCCTGGCATTTGTGCTTCTCAAGATCTCCCACATTTTCTACAGTAATGTCATACTGCAACTGAGACTGGTTTAAAGGTGATGATACATGAGCCAGGAAGAACCCTGCCTTACTTTCTGCTAAAACCACCAGCATCCTTTTACTTCTAAACTGAGCAAAGGTGATGGGAAGTCACTGAAAGACAGTAAACGTGAACCACCCTTAAATGCTAACCTGGCTTTAAATAGTGTTTTGACAACACACAGAAAACTATTTATTTTGAGACTTACAGGACTTCTGCAGGACTAGTTGGTGCAAATACAATGAAAATTGTCATGTTTACATTAACTATAAATAAAACATTAAAGAAACCCAAGTCCCACCAGGATCACAAGTCAAAAAGGAGTAGGAATAAACAAGATCATTAATACACAGATCTGTTGATTTTTTCACCTTAATAAACAATGAAGTCATTGATATACGCATATCTGCACATATATATATACCTGCAGAACTCAGAGAAAACTAGAATGTTTATCAAGGTCTGTTTCCCAAAATACTGCTTATGGGAAGCAGTCAAGGGTTTAACAGAAAGGCACTGGTTTCTTGGATTTGTAACTAATGTTTCTTAAGAGAGTGAGTTAGATTCTCAAAAGACACTGAGGATACTCAGAGAAATCTCTAAAGATAAAATTCGTAAAATGCAGACTGATACAGACAGAAACCCAGTCTCACATTATGTGCATGAAAATGTCCACATCTGCATGTGCATGATCACTCACCCAAAACATAAAATCTTCTTGAAAAAAAAGTGTCATCACATATAGTAGAAAAATAACTCTCGATAAATCGGTGTGGAAAAATATCAGCCTCCAGTGTTTGAGGGAGCAGAGGAAATTATATACAGTGGTTTTTAATCTTGCTTTTTGACAGTTCATCCCAAATTAATGGAAGTGCCTCTTGGTCCTTTGGGTTCAAATCAAAAGCCACTTTCTCTTGCTTAGAATCTACTGTCTATGAAAAAATCACCACTTCCATTTCTAATCATCAATGTAAATTACAACTGATGTAGAGGTAATGCAGTAAACTTCATTAACATCATTTCCATAGATGCATTATTAACTAAAGTCTATTTTTCATGCAGACATACCAATGTCTTTGTACTAACTGTAAAAACTAACTAAAAAACTAACTAAAAGTAGTCTTATTTTTGGCAAAATACAGAGCTGAGGGAATCACCAGCCATACAGATAAAGCAAGGTTTGAAAAATGAAGATAATTTTACTAGAATTGAAAAAATCTGCTCTGGGATTTGAGGAAGCTGAAGTTAATGACCGAGAATCCTTAAAAGTTACTTATACTTTCCACAACATTGGCAGAAAAGAAGAAAAATACATTTGAAATTTACACGCCCACTCATACTCCCCTGGTTTTCCACCACAGGGAAATAAGCTAACATTGAAGTACATTGAATAGTTTCCCCATGTTTCAAACAGAGGGAACTATGTCTTTGTTCACCTATGCGTTGGTTAGTGATTGTGGCCACTGAGCTTCTGCCACTGTCTTCATGCAACCAGTTATAATAGTTTGCTACATGGATGAGTTAGAAATAATTAAGCTCCTTAAAAAGCTATTTAACCAAGTATCCCAGGTCATCCTCCTGCCTCACTGTACTGCAGTGTTCTTCGGTGCTTTGTGCCCTCCATGCTCTTGGCACATGCCTGTCTCCACGCAAGCGCATCCATCCCAGGCTGGCAGAGTGCAGCATTTGCTGGATGCAGGGAGACAAATGTGGTTTTGGTGGCACACTAAGTGTGGGGGTAGAAATACGCCTAAGGAGTCCTGTTGTGGAAAAAGGTGGGGACATCCTTCAGTTTGGGGTCAGAAGATCATAGCAACCTTTTTGCGAAGACTTGGCTGTGCTGATATGCAATGTATGTTGAAATTCAAAGTCATAGGGAAGGAGTCAGAGGACCAGAGCTACATGAAACTAACCCACAGATTCAGTGCTTTCCAAAAAGATCTGGGGGGATGTTTAGCTGCTACAATGCAAAACAAATATGGATAAGAATGGGATGCATTTACAATGCAAATGAAAAGGAAGAAAAAAAAGGTCAA
The DNA here is from genome assembly GCA_013399115.1 of Anseranas semipalmata. Taxonomy (NCBI): domain Eukaryota; kingdom Metazoa; phylum Chordata; class Aves; order Anseriformes; family Anseranatidae; genus Anseranas; species Anseranas semipalmata. The sequence continues at coordinate 78,341 of VXAA01007352.1, forward strand.
CATTTAAGCTGTGGTTTACATTAAGAGGAATGTGATTTGTAAGATGACAAGGTAAGAGAGGGAATGATCTTACTCTGCTTGGCTCCTAGTTACAATAGTGAAACATTTTTTGGCATGAGAGTTTGGAAGAGAGTAAAAGTTATAAGATTAGAAAACATGACCTAGAGGAGAAGGTAAAGGAACTGGGTTTGTTTTGTCTAGAAAATGGAAGACTAAGAGGCGACATGTTAACATAATCCTCCAATATATAAAGTGTTGTTTTGAAGAGGACAGTGAACATTTGCCCTCCTTTTCTCTTTGGGAACAGGACAAGAAGAGATCAACTTAATTCTCAGCAAAGAAAGAAATTAGATTTCAGGTGAAAATGTCTAATTGTGGTATTGACATACTGGATCAGATGCTAAAGAAGCCTTGGAGCATTCTTCACACAAGGTTTTCTAAGAGCAGTTGTAGTCAGCTTGTGTGTGCTTTATCTTGCTTTGCTTCCGGAAGACAGTTTGGAGGCTCCATTTTAGGCTTTTTGGAAGACCTACTTCTACAGCTTAGGAGGTCTTAACACAACATTTACTAACATCGTAAGTCCAGAGTAAGTTATGGACTAGATTTTTAAGATACCTTGTGTTGTTTTGTGATTATTATACTGATAAAGTACTTTCAGCTTCATCTTTGTTAATGTTTGCATATTTACATAATTCAGTTTATTGAGTTAAGTAATCAGAGGTACTTAGGTTAAGAATTTATCCAGATTTTTTGACAGTGCATCTATTACACAGAAGAGTTTATAATTTAACCTCTGTTTACCCGGAAGTTCAAGAGCCAGACAGAGACAGAATATATGTTAGTTATTGTGATTTAAAGTCTTAAACCTACAGCAATAAAATTTTTGTGTTATATTCCTTCATCTTTGTTAGTCATTTGGATTTTGTCAGGGAACAGAAAGTAGCTGAAAATCCTCTTCTGAAAGGTCTATAGCATTAAAATAATTCTAGCATCCCAGTGTATATGGGAGTTCTCATTAAATGCCTGCAGTTATTTAACTCAGAAACAGAAAAATAAACCTTATCTTTTTCTATTAAGATATCTGTAAGACTGAAGATGACTTCAAGTCAGTGAGAGTTACACAGAATGAGAAAATTATTCTGTACTTCCTACTGGTATTATATGGTCAACTTTAAGGAAGGCACACTGGGAAAAAAATAATATTAGGATTTGGGAAGGTGTATTTTGTTTTTCAGTGGGCAGCTAGTCTTTGGATCAGTTCGATAAGAAACGTAGCTCCCAGAGGTGCCAGCCTGTATGCCCGGATTCACAGATCAGGCAGGAGTTAAGTTGGTGCATACAAGAGAGTTGCTACATTTGCAAACTTTCATAATAATTGATATAAAAGCATCTTTTCTTAGGCTAATACCAACACAAAAATACAGATGATGATGACCACACTCTCTAATTAGCTTGAACCATTTGGCCAAGGAAGCTTACAAAGAGCTTGCCAGGATTTTTAAACCCTTATCAGTAAGTTTTCTAATATCAGCAAGGCAAAACTGTTAAACGTTAAATATGGATTACAGTTTGCTAGGTTTTATCAGCAAACACCTACTCCTGGCTAAGTGTTTGGGCTTTACACCTTAGCTGATGATAAGTGACTCCCAAAAGCCCTGTGTGACTGCTTACTTCCACTTGCACTGCAGCCTGGGGAGACTTACCTTCAGTTTTGTTAGGCTGGTTTAAGGGGCCTCCAGAAACCTCTTTCTTGGCACTTTTTCTCCAAATGATGTTTTGCACAAAACCAAGTGGCTTTCATAGGAATTGTGCATTTTGACCCAGATCGAGCAAATGTGGAAATCAACAAGACTGTTACCAGCAACTTTGCTGAGCGTACAGTCATGCCCTTGAAGTTTTTGAAAGTGTTGGGCCAAAACTAATGCAACTGAGACAGCAGGAGACCTGTCAGAGGTCCTGGGCTCTCATTCCCCACTGACCAGAATGGGTAGCTGGAGGAAGCCAGCTCTTCATCTTGCTTGCACAGTAGTGACAAAGGTTGGAATGGCTCTGTTGGGATAAAATAAGAACTAGTGGGAGGAGGTCTTTTCCATCCCAAATTCTAATGAGCTCTTTTTTTTTTTTTTTAAAGAAGTTTGGAAATAAGTTATTCAAAAAAAAATTGTTTTTCATTTTCCTGCAGGTCAGAAGCTGAAGGAATGCAGGTGGAAGCACAAGCAGACATTCTCTCTTCTGAACAACCTAACCTTTTGGAAACCTTCAGGAATCATGCAGAGCATGATTCAGCAGATGGGGATGTGCTCAGCTGTCTTTTGCAGGATCACTTGTGGCTAATTAGGAAGAAGAGTTGAGAGAGCTAGGAGCTAGGTCAGATAGCAATGCCAGAGGCTGCAGATATACCCTCACTCTAGCTTAAGTGCCCAGTTTGACCTCAGGCTCTGGATCTCTGTTCATTTTTTTCTGTTGATAACAGGGTCCTGGGCAAATATATCTAGTGAAATAAATCTAATCTTCCTGAAATTAAACCCACAAATTATTCTGGGGAGAATTTGCTTCCAGAAACCACCAGTTCAGCTTGCTCAGCTCTATACAGTTTTCCCGTTATTCTAGCAAACTCATGCTCTCAGATGTCCTCACACAGACTTATGCCATGTCCCATGGTGTGCATTAATTTGATATCATAGAATCATAGAATGGCATGGGTTGAAAAGGACCTTAAAGATCATCTAGTTTCAATCCCCCTGCTCTGGGCAGGGCTGCCAACTACTAGAGCAGGCTGCCCAGCGCCACATCCAGCCTGGCCTTGAATGCCTCCAGGGATGGGGCATCCACAACCTCTCTGGGCAACCTGTTCCAGTGCCTCACCACCCTCTGAGTGAAAAACTTCCTCCTAATATCCAACCTAAATCTCCCCTGTCTTAGTTTGAAACCATTCCCCCTTGTCCTATCACTACGTGTGTAAACAGGCGTTCCCCCTCCTGTTTATACGCTCCCTTCAGGTACTGGAAGGCCGCAATGAGGTCTCCCCGGAGCCTTCTCTTCTCCAAGCTAAACAAACCCAGTTCCCTCAACCTTTCTTCATAGGAGAGGTGTTCCAGCCCTCTGATCATCTTAGTGGCCCTCCTCTGGACCCGTTCCAAGAGCTCCACATCCTTCTTGTGCTGGGGGCCCCAGGCCTGCACGCAGTATTCCAGGTGGGGTCTCACCAGAGCAGAGTAGAGGGGGACAATCACCTCCCTCTCCCTGCTGGCCACCCCTTTTTTAATGCAGCCCAGGACATAGTTGGCCTTCCGGGCCGCAAGCGCGCACTGCCGGCTCATGTCCAGCTTCTCGTCCAGCAGGACCCCCAAGTCCTTCTCCGCAGGGCTGCTCTCGAGTTCTTCTTCTCCCAGTCTGTATAAGTACCTGGGATTGCCCCAGCCCAAGTGCATCACCTTGCACTTGGCCTTGTTGAACCTCATTAGGTTCTCTTGGGCCCACTTCTCCAGCCTGTCCAGGTCCCTCTGGATGGCATCCCTTCCCTCTATGGTATCAACTGCACCGCTCAGCTTGGTGTCGTCCGCAAACTTGCTGAGGGTGCACTCGATTCCGTCGTCTATGTCATTAATAAAAATGTTGAAGAGCACCGGTCCCAAGACCGACCCCTGAGGGACACCGCTTGTGACCGGCCTCCACCCAGACATAGAACCATTGACGACAACCCTTTGGCTGCGACCAGCCAACCAATTCTTAATCCACCTAACAGTCCATCCTTCAAATTCATACCTCTCCAATTTAGAGAGAAGAATGTGGTGAGGGACCATGTCAAAGGCTTTGCTCAAGTCGAGGTAGATGACGTCCGTCGCCCTTCCTTTGTCCACCGATGCCGTCACTCCATCATAGAAGGCCACCAGATTGGTTAGGCAAGATCTGCCTCTGGTGAAGCCATGCTGGCTGTCCCGGATCACCTCTTTATCCCGTACATGCCTTAGCATGTCTTCCAGGAGGATCTGCTCCATGATTTTCCCAGGCACAGAGGTGAGGCTAACTGGCCTGTAATTCCCCGGGTCCTCCTTTCTCCCTTTCTTAAAAATGGGAGTAATGTTTCCTTTTTTCCAGTCACCAATATCATGCTATGGAGGCACCACTGAAGCAGGCTGAAATGTTCTGAAAGGTCACGACATATAATAATTGTGTCTTAGGGCCATGGGGGGTTCCTATGGGCTCCAGAGAAGACAGCAGCAGAGTTGCTACACAGTATAGCCCTGAACAGTATGGAAGCTAGTCTCTCCATGCTACCTGTTGTAGGACTGCTCCCCAGAGGGAGGCCTGTAGCAATGTGGTTGTAGCTGGTGCTGCATAAATAAAATAGAGAGTTCCTAAAACAGGGAAGAAAAAGAGCTAGTCTTAAGGATTCTCAGAAGAATGAGGAACACCTAAGCAGAAAAGATATTTATAGCCTATTCAGACAATAAAATGTATGATGGATGAAAAGCACAGCAACTGGATGAGAAGTTCTTTCTACTTCTGCCAATACTTCATTGCAACAATATGTCACAGCCAGGCCCTGAATAGTGATTTGCTCTACCATAATTCCTGCATTCAATTACCACTGAAATACATTTATTGCTGGTGGTTAGTGTCCAGCCCTCAAAATGGTGCACTATGTACCTTGTTTTTATATTATTTAGTCAGAAAATGTCCTAATTTAACTTTGTTTTGCAAGTATTCTGACAGACCATGGAGGGCCCTTTGTATTCTGCTAGATGTTGGGTGAGTCCTCTGCAGAATTTTCAGCATCCAAAAGCACAGAACTAAACACAGCATCTTTCCTCTTGAGCAGGGTGATATGCAGAGAAGACTCAGACCTCCTTCCTTCCCTGTGTCCAAAATCCCTGGAGAGAGAAAAGGTGGAACGGTTCTTCAAACCAGCGTGAACTTTGCTCCAGGAACACTCTAGCAACAGTTGTGCAGTTCTGGCAGGAGAGAAGGAACAATTTTTCTTTCTGTTCTTGATCCTTCTTTTCAGAAAAAAAAAAAAAAAAAACCCAAGGATGTGGGAGATGGAAGTACTCAAACTCTTGACCCACTGTGGCCAGCACATAGCAGAGCCTCTTCAGCACACCGCTTCCTGGAGTATGCCAGCTTATAGGAAACAACTGCTCACAAGCCTAAGGGAAAATGGAAAAAATGCTACAAATGCCACAGCATTTTTCAAGAATTTCTGCTTCCCCAACAGCCCTGAGGATCCCATCCCAACTCCAGCTGGTGTGTGCCAATCAGTATGTCCGGGAATATTGGCAGAAATGTGGGCAAATCTCTTCAGTCACATGCTTGACCTTCTAGTAGCCCATGTGGAAGCAATGCCACATGTTGGTTCATGAAAGCTCATGGGTTCGGCAGCAATTTCTCCTGCAGGTACAGGTGCTCTGCGGCCTGTGTGTCCCGACCATGTCATCTTGAAGAAATGGTGATTTCTTTGAAGAGATTTCATAGGTACACCAGCTACTCTGTTGAAATCTCAGGCTTTCTTAGTAATAGAGGTATAGGGAAACAATGGATCTGCTGCAGATATGGAAGGAATCATTTGCATTTATACCAAACTTTAAATTGCAGGTTATTCATGTAAATAGTTTGACCTCTAGAGGAAGAGCAGTGCAAAACAGAGAAGTGGCATTTTTATATCATTTCAGCCCCAGGATGGCACATGGGAAGAGCCACAGTCTCAGGCTTCTTTTTGGTGCATTGCCTCCACTCAGTAGCTTGGATTTTTTTTTTTTTATTTTTATTTTTATTGGGCAATATCAAGACTTTGGGACAGCAATAAAAGAGAAACCTCAAACCATTTCAAAGGCTGTTGTAGTCTTAAAAATTTCAGAAATAAACTACAATAATGTAGTGGGCCTGGTAGTTCCCTTTAGTTGTGATAAACATGCATGGTTATGTGTACAATGGTTGGGTTTTAATTATAGAAATCTTAATTGCTGTGCACAATTTCATTTTTAAATGCCACGGTCCTTGTTCAGGAAGGCTTTTCTTTGGGGAGCTAATTCTCTTGCAGAGTGGATGCATATATACATATCTATATTAGGCACACCAAAGATCTGTAAACTTTTTTTTTTTAAATTATTTTATTTTATTTTGCTCTACTTTATTTCACTTTATTTTAACTTTAGTTTTAGCTGCTCATGCTTCTACATGCAAGTAGTTCCAAACTGAGCAAAATAGCTGAGCTGTGTATCTCATTTGGAGAAAGTAAATAGAGTTCAAACATGCACAAGTTCATTCAGTGATGGGGGAAAACTGCTCTGCATTGCCACTGCTTTCCTTGTGCCCTCTCCCTCACCTTTCTTGAACATATACAGTAGAACATCCTGAAAGAAAAGTCTCCATCCACCACTCCCTTGATATTGATATAAAGGCAGCTTCACCTCCACCCAGATTCTTCCCTTGCCTCAATAACCAAGAAAACACAACATCCATCTTTCCTTCTTTCTCCCTCTGTCTTTGGACTTTAAGCCAGGTAAGAGTATAAGCTATAAATTGAAGTGAACTATACAGCTGGGTAAATAAAGTGAGGCAAAAGGGAGAAAAGGGAAAATGTGTTTCCTATCACAGAGTTTAAAAAACAGACTTGGCACACAAGGGGAAAAAAAAACAAAACAGGAAACAAGGTTCTACATATAAATTACACTTTTTCACCCTGAACCTTTTTAGATAGCCCAGGAGTAATAAGAATGTGTGTTTCTTGGACTGGCAAAGCAAGCATTCCAACACTAAATGGCTTCCTGTTCAACATGTTCAAAGCCAGAGACTGTTTTGGGGGGTTGGTTAGAAATATGTGTGAAGTATGCACTTTTACTTCAGGCCAAATCAAATGTTTTTAGTCTCCCCTCATCCCCTCCCCCACTGAAAAAAAAAAAAAGGTAAGTGTGACCAAAATTTTCTCCATCGCTGAGGAAGTTCAGTGATTAGCGTTGAGTTAACATTCTGCAAACATTCAGGCTTCCCGGTAAAGTTACTTAGAAAGGAACTGGTCAATGTCATTCTGCACTGGCATTTGAGGCTGCTGAGCTGTAATGAGTAGATGCATATAGAGCTCAAGAACTTGGCCCCATGCAAAGGCAGGGAAATGGAATATTTGAGGGTGTGAAGTGTGTTACAGCATTTTCCCCCATTGGTGTCAAACCTATAATTCACAAATTGTTGATCCATTTTCTTCTTCTGCCACATCAGCCTCAAATGTAATTTGGTACTGGATGTTCCTTGCAGATCTTTAGGGCTGTTTTTTTTTTTTTTAAGTTTTACAAGGTTTGATTACATGGCCAAAAGTGAAAATAACACACGTGGGAAAAAAGTGTGGAGCACGATATGTCATGGATGCGCCGAGGCGAGGAGGTTTTTCCAGTTCCTCACTGAAGCCACAGATTACTTTTTGCAAAAAAAAACATGAAAGTATACCTTTTTTATAGTTAGTGGGCAATAGTTACATCTACCGAACCTGGGACTCAATCTATACCTTTCAGTTTAATTAGAGAAGTCTCACTACAGCTTCTAGTAACATTTTTTCTCCCAGCTCCAAACAAACAGAAGACATGTAAGTGGTAGCCAACTATTTTCTTTTAATATATTTTTTTCATTCCAGTGTTTTTGAGCAAACTTGGGATCTAAACACTGTCCTGTTTCAATATTTGAAGAATGCTATGTACTGAGTACAGTCCAAGGTGGTATGTTGTTGCTGAGACATTGGTCTTGTCTGTTGCTGTTATGCCACCTTGAATGAACCAAGCTCCATAATTTGTTTTGGTCCTTCCTGCCTAAATTTTTTTTTTTTTTT
>VXAA01007352.1:86173-99823 GCA_013399115.1 Anseranas semipalmata
TTTTTTTTGTAAAAAACATTAGGAGGTCCTTATAAACATATATTTTGGGGTTTTCACTTGGAAGAAATGCATCCTAGGAAGAGGATCTCCAGCCTCATATAAGTCAAGAAAATTCAGCCTGCGCTGATTTACACTAGACTAAGCAATGATTTTTTTGGCCCAGACAACTGTAGCACTTATTTTCAGAAGTTCTGCTGAAAAAGAAAAAGAAAGGAAACAACGAAAGATGGTTGAGCACAGAAATCCAACTACATATGGAAAAGAAAGCCAAGGCAAAAGAAAGATTTCAAGGATAATTTATAGTGGTTTAAATCCCTATTTCTTTTGCCAGGTAGAGAAATCCTAATCCTGTTACATGATCCTAACATCTTTAAAAATTCTTCAGTGAATCATTGCCATTACCAATATGGGCAGAAATTTACTATATCAGCTTCCCAGACACTGAACACAGTGTTGGCAGAGCTAATAGATATTAACTCAGTGAGTCAGATAGGGTGTTCTTTTTTTATCTCCAAGGCACACAGCGGCAGCTCCAGCCATGTCACCACTGGAGCCGCTGCTAAAACCTGGGCAGCCGATGTGATAAGAATGAGACTGCTGATCAGTGGTATTGCAGGAGCTGCATGGTAAGTGCAAGCAGGCCCAGCAGGTAATGAGGCAATTATTAACATCCTGGAATACTTCCTCAAGGTCATGTAGGTCATATTCAGGAATCTAGAAAAAAAAAACTAAACCAAATAAAAATATAGCTGTCATTATTATAACATTTATTATTATTATTATTATTATATGTCATTATTATAATAGTTGCAGGCATCATCAGCTCAGTTGCTACGTTTTGTCTTTTTCAGTCTCATGAGGATTCCCAGTCTCCCTCATTGGAGCTTTGCACCTATGAGATTTTTTTCCAGGGTGAATTTCAGATTTTACTCTTTTTGCTTGCTTGTTTCTAGCATACATTCTAGCATACATTCTCACTTTCAGAGAGGGGGATTTAAGCAAAGTGTTATTTGTTTTGTGGAAGCAAAGTCCCTACATCTACTCTTAACATAATGGGAATAGGTTTTGTTATTTGGCAGGAAAGACTTGTTCTTTTGCTAATGAAATAGCTAGGGCTGAAGATGACCATGGTACAACAAAACAAGGAATACACTCTGCACTCAGTAGAAACATGGCACTATGAAAGCAATGTGAAGGTGCTCTGAAGCAGTCGCGTGTGTTGGTGAGTCATTACGTGACTGCCTTCTGCCAAATGGCATCAGTGGGTGAAGTAACAGCCAGAGGCTCATGTTGCTGTTCAAGAGACATCAGACTGTTTTCTCTGATTTTTCCATTCTTCTCTGCTTTCAGTGTTCTATCCTTTGAATCATATGAGAAGTCCAAATTTCAAAAACACTGGGAAAGGCAGGCTTTAGACAGTGTGACACATACCTACATAGCAATTGCTTTTTCAACACAGTCACAACCATAATGGCCCCCCCATATCTGCTGGACAACCAGATGGGTATCAAACCACTGCAGTGAGATATGGGCTGCTGTCCCAGACTGTCTTAATATAAGTTTCTGTGAAAAGGAAATGAGATTGGTTTTTGGTTGTACAGTGCAACTCTGAGCATTCCTCTTCACAGAAAGGTGGGTAAAAGGAAGACTAGACAATCAGAAAACATGGTTTGGTAGTGCTACTGTTCACCCACCAGAACTGTTTTTTGTACAAGGTTGCAGGAGAGTGACCTCTTGCATCTTTGCTTCTCAAAGTGAGATATCGAAGAGTGTTAACAAACTATTAACACACATTAAATTAGGAACACCTAATCATGTGTCATGTACATAATTTGCAGGTAGGATCTGCCATGACACAAATAATTCACTTAGCTTATAAAGGAGTTTGAGCTGTATTTTCTTTTGGTGCAGTGAGTGGAAGTTCTTTCTTCTGGAAGAACTTTGTTATTTGGCAGAATGCTATATAAAAGAGCCCAAGTGTTTTTCTTTGTTCATTTTCTTTTCATCTAAATATCTTGTTTCTGTAGAATGAAAATTAAAGAAAATTATTGGAGACCCAGATATAATAGGTTCTCTTACTGGTGAAAATAACCTCCTCAGATGCAATACAGTTCTGAAGACAAGATGAACTCTGAATTGCCCTTAGAAGAAGGCTTACAACATGGCATTTTCAGCTATTTCTAGCTTCCAGAAAATTCCAGAGTCTTTTGCAGCTCACCAGATGAAATGGATTCAAGTCATGACAGTGTAACTTCAGATTTCCTCGAGAGTGCTATACTACAAGAATAACAGATGGGGTGGTTTAACATGTAAGAGACATTGCTTGACTCTTATCCAGTGCTAGATGTTAGGGCTCTGGGTGCAGCGGCTGCCCTGGTCAGGGCAGTGATTCTCTGCAGTTTTCCTCTTCCCCCTAGAGTATCCCTCAGGTGCACTCAGGTCCCTGACAGGACATTGAACCAAATTTGAGGGACAAGGCCAATCTAAGTAATCATTTATGAGTGATGTTTACTGTTCATCAGCGGTCAAGCCTTTTCAGGAACCATACTAAGTCTAACCCAGAAACTCTCTCTCTCTTTCTCTCCTGTTCTCTATCAGTTTGTAAGCACACATGTGCACACACGCACACACACACATGAAAGAGTCCAAATTAATTTCAGGAGTGCCCACATGTCACTGAGTGTGCTGGAAGGCAGCATCAATGCAAGGCCAATGACATAAATGCTATTATGTTTGAACACTGCTATCACTAGACAAATGCTGTAACCTGATAATTAAAGAATGGGAACTAAGCCATTTTAGCCAGCTTGTTATCAAGACACCATATAGTCATAGTAGACTACAAGATATCCAAAACAAGGACTGGAGATTTGCCACTCGAATTATTTATGCCTGGGAGTCCAGGGCAATGCTTCTGGGCAACACTGATTGATTCTGTCAAAAGGCATGGAAAGTGGAAAGATATGCATGGAGCAAGTAGGAGGGAAAGAAACCACAGGACCTGTCCCTGTGGTTATGCTGGGGGTTCTTTCTCCTTTCTTTCTGTACATGCAGAAAGCAGCCGATCCGATATGTTCTGCAAATAGATACAAATGCATGCAGAAGAGCTGGGAACATCTTGTACACAGATGTGAGTCAGTACTTGGCAGGTGGCTAGCTGGAGTCAGATTTCCCAGACAATAATTACATTTTCAAAAGAAAAATAAAAAGAATTAAAGAGACATGAGAACAAGGACTAATTCATGCCACTCTAGAGCATGAGCTTTTCTGTTAAACTCCTTCTTCTTTCCACGTAGTGGAAAGTACATCACTTCAGGTGTTGTCTGCATAGGGCATCCAGGAACATTATGATGAATCTTACAAGGGCATCTTTTTCTAAATGGGTACAGGTTAGACTTCAATATAATGGTTTCTGTCCTCCAGGCTGGCCTGCCAGTTCTGATCTGAAAGTTGTACAGACCTAATAACATAGTACAGTGTTCAAACATGTCTTGTGGAAAGGTCACAAGAAGATCCATTATTAGTACAGTTGTCCAAGGAGAAGGGCATGTGCTTCACTATTCATTCTGCTGTTGGATGTAGGCCAGAGAAATATTTCCACAGCAGGACATCAAATGCACCTCGAGAGCTATGAACTCAGGCACGTTTGCTACTCCTATGGCAAACAGCATTAAGCTTCCTCTTACCGTGTCTCAGGCTTACAGCACGTTTTCTAATTTCAGCACGAACAGCCAGATGTGGCCAGAACCACAGAACTGTAGGTGGGTTATGAATCTGCACATTGTAATTTGACTTTTAATGGCTGCTGATTTCAAATGTTGCTTATTCTATGATAATCAGTCTTTATGGAGGTGTTTGAATCAGTCTTTATGGACATGTCTTTTCAAAACCAGAAATACATGAGAAAATGTTTGTCTTTGGTAGATAATCTGTCTATCTGTCTCTGTCTGTCTATATATCTACTGATAGCAATGGAAAAGCAGAATGCCAAGAGTCAAAATAAATTTGTTTTGGGCAGAGCAGTATAGTTGAATCTTGGCATTCAAATTTTCTGATGGAAGGGGACACTCATGTGTTGCCCTCCAGCTCCAATAGCAAACCAGATCTCTTCTCCAAGTAAGGAGGCTATGGTGTGCCCTGAAAATGTGGTTTAACTGGAGATCTATGCCTAAAGAGGGAAATACAAGCATAAAGCCAATTATAACATGCTTAAAGCATTATGATGCCATATCTCTTTCCATTGAGGGCTACCTAAAATATTCTACTATTTTAATATTTTTTGTTAATTTGTTACCAAATTTTCTGTGGAAAGCCTTTGCTACCTTTACTTCTCTTCAACCCCAGTTCTCCGGGCAGCTCTAGATGTTTTTTTTTTTTTTTTTTTTTTTTTTTTTTTTTTTTTTTTTTTTTTTTTTTNNTTTTTTTTTTTTTTTTTTTTTTTCTGTTTTGTTTGTTTAATGCAGGAGAAGGATAGCAATAGAATTGGATCTTCTCAGAAACCTTAATTGCGTCTGGGACAGTGTGAGCTATGGGAACAGTGTTAGGCTGTGACACTTGACAGGATTTTTTAAGCTGCAAGCTGCAGTTTGACCAGGATGTTATCATTTTTCTTGTAATAATGAGCTTCAGCATGCATGCAGTAATCCAAAGAAAGCTGGGTGAGTAGGAACCACGTCTCCATGAGAGCCAGATACTACCACAAAAACAGTGGGATGTAATACTTTCCAAGTCACAGGAGTGCCCTACCTTGAGATGGAACAACAGCTCAGAACAGGATATATTTTTTATGCATGCTAGTAGGAACAAGAGGGGGTTAGAGAGGGACAAAGTGCAGAAGCTAACTGATTATATACAAAAAAAACCTCACAAGAGTACTTTGCTGGAAAAAAGTGAAAGTAAATATTGCAAGAGATAATTAATCTGTTATGATACTTGAAGATTAAAACAAAGTTTTGTTTTGTTTTGTTTTGTTTTGTTTTATATCCTCAGCTTCCTTTTCCTAAGAAAATTCCTGGGGCTACTTATGGCTCACAATGTTACAGCTTCCCGTTGTTTCCCATGATTGAAAGCTTCCAGGTTACCCAGCAGCTGTTAAAGTGAATGCTGCTTTTGGCAGCAAACATCACTGTCAGTGCAGTCCTAACTACGGCCAACTGCAGTCTTCTGGTTGACCGAAATGCATCTGGATTGAGCCCTAAGGGATTTGACTTTCTGAGGCTTGTGGGGACGCAGAAGTTCCCAGGCATACATTTTTCTCTGAAACTGTTTTGTGCATGACAGATGTTATAAGAAACAGGTTTGGACTGATCATGCCGATCCTGTTCAGGCCCTGCTGGCCAGGCTGCAGCCAGGCTGCGCCCAAGCACACAGAGGCTGGCGGAAGGCTGAGCCTCGCACCGCTGCTGACAGCCAAGGCTGCTGAGGGCAAAGGGGCAGCCCTTTTGCACATGGAGCTAAACCCCCTGTACTGCTGTGAGGACAGCCTAATGGGGGTGAGCCCATTCTGCCCACGGAAAGGACACCCAGGGTCCATGGAGGGCTTGCAGAAAGCTTCCAAAATGCCAGGTGCATTTAGCAGAAAGCCCTTGCACTTTGTCAGTAGCAGTCCTCACTGCTGAGCAGAAGTCAGGTGTGGTGGGCAGGCAGTGAAGGTATGACCCATCTCGTTGCTGCTTGCTTGCTTGCTTTTGGCCTTTCTGAGGACGTGCAAGCTACTCAAAGGGAATATGTGCTCTGCTGCCTGAAATAGTTTCCCTCTTACTGGGCCCCAGATGCAAAAAGACATGATATAAAAAGTGTGTTATAAAAAGAACTAAATATTGATCTGTTCCTGTGGTGAATGGGCGTGAATGGGCTCAAAGTGCTGTGCTGTTACTTTTGTGGACCTCTGAGTAGAGATCACTGTTTATACAAACAAACGAATAAACAAAGAGCTAATTAAAAACCTTTTAATTCTAGGCATCTCTGAGCTTCAGGAGCCTGGACACCAGCTAGTTCTGAATTAGGGGGTCAGGGTCCAGTTCTGATTTTAAGCAATATCTTACACTTTAGTGGGCATATGGGGTGGGATTTATCCTGCCTTGGTCCTCAAGAAGTTAGTTGATCTAATTGTACATTTGCCCAACCTCTGGGATATCTGGATTCTGATGTCCTTGAAGAATTTCTTAATCATTTGGCTTTCAGAAAACTTGTTTTCCACAGCTTCTGTTAAAGAGGAAACCTTGTGCAATGATGAATCCAACACTCACTGGGCCAGGAAGACAGGGAGAGGGAGCATGAGACTTAAGGGCTAGCAGGTTGCAAGACTGTTTCGATATTTGCATCCCCTGTTTGCATAAAGCATGTTCACCCTTCTTTGGCATCAACCAAAAACCTGGGGAGGGCAGGCACCAAGGCTCAGTCTGTCCCACCTGACTGGTTCTAGGCAGCCACAAGTGTTGTAGTGCAAGTGATTTGGTGTCAAGTCTCAGCTCTGCTCCGGTGTGGTACAAAGGAAGTTGGAGATCTAAGGTTTTGGACAGAGTCCTAAAAATTAAATGTTGCAATACCTATCCTTCAAGAACTTAGTTCTACTTTTGGATTTAATGTTCAGTGTGATCCATACACATTGCAGGTGTCCTGTGTCTCAGTCTGCACCTGTATCTATTCCTCTTACACCCAGCCATGCCATGCCTGCTCCCTTAATAGATTATTTTTATTTTGACCAATGACCTTTAGCAAGCAAGTATTTTTGGCTGGGTTGAGGTCTGTATCAAAATACACTTTCTTTTCGGAACAAAAATAAGAAAAGAGAATCTGTAATTCTCTCTAATGTCTCTTCCCCTCAAGTGGTCACTTGCAGGCTAAAATGTCTACCAGGACCAAATGAAAGAGTTTTGTTAATGGGGCACTAGCACAGAATAAACACTTCTGCACAACATCCTCTACTTCAAACCATTCCTCATTAGTACTGTTTATTCTAAATTGAGCATAAAGTTACAAACTGAGAGCATACCACAAAGCGCCTATTAATACAGGGTCAGATTCTACAAGACACTACATGCAAAAAGTGTTTATTTGCACGAGCAACTTCTGTTTAAAGTGATGGTGCTTTAATTCTTTTTTGGCTGCATAACCTGTCACACATTTAGGAAGGCAACAAGATGTTTTAAAGAGTTGGTAAAATGATAAAAGTAGTTTATGGAAAAAAAATTAACTTCTTCAAGAAATTGATAGCTGATGTATGAAGTATCATTCTTTCCCTATCCTTCTTATAGCAGTGTTGAGTTGGGCTCTTCTAATGAAATGGTTGCTAGTATTTCCAGTTTCATACTTTTTATCAAGGGGTTTTGATCTCCCTACCAGTATTTGGAGCCGAAGATTGTCATGGAAGTGTTTCTTTCCTATCATGGAAGAGTGACATTGGATCTAAATTGCAAGCTGAAGTAAATGTTGATGTTTGTTAGATACCTTTCTGAGACATTCGTTCATGTATTAAAACTGCATGTGGCAAATATTAGCAAAATCTTCACTTATTCTAAAAAGAAGGAAGAGCAGGCTGGATGGATAAGGGATGAATAACGTTGTTTTTTAACCCATTAACCATTGTAAGAAACCTAGTTTTAACAGTTATATGTGTTGTATCAGTACCAAATAGGGGCTTGAGTATCTTGTAAATAGATGTGTCCTTGGCAACTCTTTCAAAAGACCTCGCACCCTTCGTTTCAACCTACTTTCTGTTGAACTGGGGGGGCTCCCAGCCTCTGTCCTGGGTGCACACATAAAAACGAGGGTGAATCACACACCCACAAAGCCACACTGCCGCCTGGCTCCTACAGCGCTGTTCTGACAACTGACCTAAGTGTGTCTGTGGTCCCTTTGCTCCCACCCAGTCCTCTGCCAGTGCTGGTCCTTAATTTAAATTTTCTTTGCTTTCTTGTTGTTGTTTTGTTTGTTTGCTTGTTATTTTGCTCTGTTGTGTTTTTTCTTTCCTGCACTGTATCTGTAAAAAAACAGAAAAATACTCTCCATGCATTGTCTTGCCAAACCAAACAGACCATGCTAACCTACCATCTAGGTCATTTTTTCTGCATTCCTTCACTTCTTTTACTTCATCTTCACTTCAATGTAGGTGACTATACCCATTTAAGTGGCTGTACTTGTGCAGAATACACCAGATGGACTCCTACCTGTGCACACTGCAAGAAGAGGCCTTACTGAGTTTTTTACTTCTCTTAGCCTTATCACGTTAGCCATGGAGATATTTTCAAATGGTACAATAGGAATCTCTGGCAAAGTTTCTTGTCTACATGCTTGAAAACACTGTTTCTAGTGTTATTCTTTCCATTCACTGTGTGCTTGGGCACCCCAGCTCCTGTCACCAGAATTCAGATTCATCTCATCTAACCATTGCCATAGGAAAGCTGAAACCTAGTCCATGCTAGCTGTCTAGGGTAAGGCTCTAATGACATAATTCAGCTCACTGATCTTAAGAAGGAAAGATTTGTATCTTTACATAATGGTTTCTCTCTTTTAACTACAGAAGAAACCAGGGTAATTGACTGGACCAGATGCCATAACTTTGAGATACTTATGTGAGATGAGTCTTACTCCAGATCTGAACAATATTTGAGCATTACAGATGAGATGGTGCAAGAAAGGTTCAAAGGAAAATGTAGTACTACACATCATCTATAAGATATCTATAGGGAGCATACCTGAAGCTATTGGTAGCGCACAATATATTAGCAACAAAGTCCTCTCTATGCTACAAAAGGTGTGGAGTGAAGAGACTCATAAAAATTGAAGTGGAGAATTGAACAGACAAAGATAAGAGTTATTAATAGTGGTTCATGTTTGTTTATCAAGACTTTTAAAATGAAATCATCCAGACATTTACAGCAAAGACTGCAATTCTGGCCTAAAGAAGGAGAAAACACTAGTCTTCATTCGACACTGTTCAAAGTTCATGATCTACCAAGATTTCCTAACCTTATCAGGAGAACCTGAAATAAAATGTCTGAGAGTGGGTGTTACCAGACAAAAAGAAATAAACAGGGGCTAACATAACTATGAAATTCAGCATGTGAAAAGACACTAGGCAGACAGTCAAATTTACAAGAACAAATACACGAGAGGGCAGACAACCTCAACAACTCTATGAACTCTTATTGCCAACAATTACAGCAGTATTACATATCGCTTGTGTTCTCACTTATGCTAAGATTATGCTAGTATAGTTCAGTTGATCTTTCTGGAATTAGTCCTCATTTTCAGTGATGTGAAAGCAGAATCATCCAACATGTGTCTCGCACTTTTACTTCTCTTCAGAACTAAGAGCTGAGGAAAGTGGAAACTTCTTGTGACTGGTGGTATTATATGCTATGAAAGATTGGTCTAGGAGTCTGGAGTTGAATGCCTGTGTATATATTCTTCTGTTACACAAGAAATTATTTTTGAATGCAATCAAAACATTGTCCCTGGATCCTGTTGCACTTGACAGTGGTGTTAAGAGTTCTCTACAAGCCAGATGAGCAAAAATAATGACACACTAGTGAAAATTCGAAACCAGGCCTCATGCTTCTGACAGGAAAATCCAGCAGATTCTTCAAATCTTGGCTTTCTCTGGTTCTGACTTTGATGAGTTTACATGTTATTCAAGGTATTTTAAAACAATTTAATAAAATAAATACTGCATTTTCAAAAACCAAATAGTTTCTTATGTAAAATACTTAAGAAGTATTAAAATAGAAGCTTCTGCATATAAGACCTATTTTTACTTTTTCAGTGCTGGTGAAAAGGTCAACTCTATGCCTGGCTACTAGTCATTATCATTACTAGTAAACTACAGCTATGCAATGGAGAAACATCTTGAGAAAAGGCAACTGCATCACCCAGCATAAAGAACAAATCTTAAGACTTGAAGGCCTCTTGATACCAAATTCTAGCATGAGCAATACCACTCTCTAAGTATTACCAGGCCTTCCTGGGTGAGATGCAAGACAGATATAGAGAAAAAATATCAGGAGTTCAGAGAGGTTGTTTTTCTGCCTTCTGAGAATGAGGGCAAAAGCCCAACTGGGCTATTTGCTGGTATCCTGAACCATTATTTTTCTCCGAGTCTCATTAAAACAAAAGAAAACAAAACAAAACCCTGCCTTTGTCTCAGGTCATTCCAGAACATTTGCCCTCTGTTATGTATCCAGGCAGGAAATGTTTTTCTTCTTTCAAAATGAGCAATGCAAGGATATTGTGGAGAATGCATGTAGTGCAATATGCTATCAGCACCCTCCAGTTGTTTATCATGGCCATTTTCAGCCCAAACGGGGACACTAAGTTCTCTTGGATTCTCACTGTGCTGGCAAGGTCCTCTGTGTGCGACAAAACAAACAAACAAAAAAAAAAGCCACACACTTCCTGATAAGTTTCAGAGGACAACTTTTCTCAGCCTTATCTCTCAGTTTCGTTCCACTGAAAAGAAGCTCAGTTTTACAGCAGACTTGCTTCTCCACTGTATATTTGTCAGTGATAACTGTATGGTTTTGCCTTCCCACATCCATTGCTTCTCTCTGGAGGAGATAAGAAAGAGGACTTTCTTTCCTTGCCCTGTGAATGGGTATGGCCTATGTCTAAGGTCACTTCAGAACAACAGACCCTCAACTGCAGTCATGGCTAGGAGCCTTTTCTATAAAAATGCACTGTTTTGCTGGAGGCAGCAGGCTGGGTAGGGTTATGGCATGTCAGAGATGCACAGGAATGCAAGGCTGCTTCATAAGCACAATTTCCAATCTCAGCATGTCTCTCCACAACAATGTTGTGTTATGAAATTTGCATGGATTTTTTTTTTTTTTATGCAGAAAAAGCTATGCTCTGAAGGCCAGCCACATTGCTACTTATGTGAGGAGGGTTTCTGTCTCAGATCACGAGACCCAGACAAAGGCAAGGGGAAGCCTTCTTTTTGTACCCAGAAATAGGATAGAACTGGCAGCAGTGGAAAAGTCCTCACACTTCCTCAGTTCCTTTTCTAGAGAAAGCAATTTTCAGGGTATTCAAGGCTCAGTAGTGTTAACTATTTAGTTATTTTATTTCCCAGCTTGTGCCAATTCTTCTCCGTGCATATTTTGCGTATGTCCACAACAAGCAGTATTTTTAATTGCACCCTGAACAGAAAGCAAAGCTCATTTCCCAGCTGACAGTGCCAGCTGGAGTTTAAGGGGCTTGCTTTCTTTCTAAACCATAGACTTTCTTTTTAACCTTAACAGCTACCTCCCACTTCCTCTCCAAATACGTGCCTGATGCTTGGAAGTGATCACTCTGGTGATATTACCGATTAGAGGAAACAGGCAGGAGGATGGTCAGGATGATAGCCGCAAATTTAGGAAATCTGAATTAAAATCTCTGTCACAGACTTGGTACGTTGTCTTGCACAAACCACTCATCCACAGAGCCATGACAGGCTGCATTCACCTTGATTTCTGTGCTTCAGTTTTACATCTGCCAAGTGTGAATAGTATGATTTCTATCACATGAATTTATGCAAATTCTAATTGCAAAGTTCCTAGCTATTTGCTGTTAATGGGGGGCACATTGCTGTTTAAAGTAAGACTTCTGAAAGGGATCTTAAAGATGCATGGCAAGATGACTTGCTTTTCCATATTTGTCTATTCTCGTCATGAGGAAGCTAAGTCTGGGTGCAAGGACAAGTGCAGTGGAACTGCAGAAAAGGATTTGTTTGTAAGGAACAGACCCTTGCAACCTTGTTGGGAGAAACCGCTCCTCCCTTTTTAGTTTTTCCAGAAGAATGCAAGTAAAAGAACGGTTGAAATAATAATTCTTCTGAAAAATAAGAGTTTCCTGTTGAGTAATCCAAGGCCTTATTGTTTCTCAGGAAGCAGAGAGTTGCAGCCTCTTAAAAAGGGGAAAAATAAAACAAAAACAAAAAACACTGGTTAGCACAGGCTAATACAGTAACTATTAACACTTAATATTCACTCCTTGACATGCCTCTGAAAGTACATTTCTTGCCCCAAAGGATTCCCCAGTGATAGTTTTCTGACTGTTTTTTTTTTTTTTTTGGTGTTGTTTGTTTGTGATATTTAGAGTCCATTGGCATGAGGTATATCTTAGAAATACAGGAGGATAAGAAACAGTTAATTTCATTTAAATACATTTTTTTTTTAGTTTCTTCATGTCAAGTACCCATCCAAATGCACCGGCAAACTGATAAACATAAATCCTAATCCTGGGCCAACACTGGTAGAAATAGAAATGATCACTTCCAGGCAGAGTTAAGACAGCGGGCTTTTGCAAATAGCCAAACAAACCTAAGCACTCTGATCACAGGAGTTCTTTAAGTAAGCCAGCATAAGGATCAGTTTGCGATGTTATAATGTAAGTGCACTGCTACCACGTGAAAATAGTCCCTGTGATCTAGGAACTGAAGGTCAGCACTAGAGTGACCAGCATGGACACAGTGTGAGCTGCAGAATAGCACCGACCAAAGCCCCCAGCACCTTGACCTGAATGAGGCAACACCTACTGGCAGAACAAGTCATATTTGAAATGGACAAGTCATTCTTCAGCTGCTTGCCCTAAAAAAAAGATAATGCTCAGTTTTGCTAGTGCAGAGCCACCATAACCTCTTCTGCAGTGGTGACAACTTCAGAGTCACAACGGTTTCTTATCCACCAATGTCAGCTGCAAAGTTTTCAGTGAGTTGCTATGGTAAGAAAACTGAAGATAACAGTTATTTTAATTAATGTTTTTCTTCTCAAACCTTAATGTTGTTACCTTAAGAAGTCATTAGAATACTGGCTTTAACAGGAGACAATGCTTATGAGTTTTAATGAATGCAAATGTGGGGAGGAACCCATTTTCTGCTTCTAAGAAACAGCAGTCATTAGTCTAGATGACATACTTAATTACTCCAATCAGACTTTTCTCAGTGAGGGGCAATAAAAATAAGAGCCTGTGATTATTTCTATATTT
Source organism: Anseranas semipalmata (assembly GCA_013399115.1). Lineage (NCBI taxonomy): Eukaryota > Metazoa > Chordata > Aves > Anseriformes > Anseranatidae > Anseranas > Anseranas semipalmata. The sequence continues at coordinate 99,140 of VXAA01007352.1, forward strand.
CTGAATAAAAATGCTGATGCCATTAGCTGAGAAATACTTCGGTGACAGTTCGAAACATGTCTCCAATACACATTTAATGTAGATCTTAAAGGTTCATTGTTCTTGGCTAATTGCATGCCAGTTGGTCATTAAAAACAGATATGCCAAGGCTTAGGAAGCACTCATCCTTTACATGAATGTTAATCCTCAATAAACATGCTTTTAACAATCAGTTGGCTCACTTTATACGGAAAGCAGGGAGTTCAAGTCACAGGATGTTCGTAAGATGCTTACTTTAAAGTACTACTATCATTTCCCTATTTATCTTATGCTGTCTTCTCTAATTACATGGAAAAAATTATTATTACATAGATATAAGACACTTTTCTAATTCGGCTTTTGTCACACATCCTTTTTGCAGAAGTTCATTGCTGGTAGATTGCCCCAGTTTAATATGAAAGTGCATAAATAAGCTGTCAGAAATAAAAGTGTGTTAGAAAGAAAAAGTGCACTTCTTCAATTTATACAAAGAACTATTGCATATGAATAAATACGTATTTTCTGAAAGAAATAGTTCTACCCTGAGCCTGGTGACAATTGACACAGGACTAGAGGGTTCCGAATGATTTCTCCAAAACTGGAGGCAGATTAAAATTCATGAAGACCTGCAGCCATTTAAATTGGCTGTGTCAAAAAAAAAAAAAA